>ML660211.1:1428094-1655249 GCA_007570785.1 Antilocapra americana | reverse complement strand
CCCCCCGAACACTATGTGGCAGCAAAAATAAAGTTTTCTAACTCTTACAGTTGAGTTAGAAGATGAAAATTTTTAAATTGTATCAATAATAGTTGGTAAATTTACTTAAAAGCCACAGTTTTCTCGATGCACCAGCCCCGAGCATCAATCCTGGGCTGGCAATTGATTACACATATGATAATTAACATGTTTCAATGCCATTCTCCCATATCATCCCACCCTTGCCCTCATCCACAGAGTCCACGAGTCTATTCTATACATCTGTGCTCCTTTTGCTGTCTCGCATGTTGGGTTCTCGTTATCGTCTTTCTAAATTCCATATATATGTGTTAATATACTGTATTGTTGTTTTTGCTTCTGGCTTACTTCACTCTGGATAATGGGCTCCAGTTTCGTCCATCTGAGTAGAACTGATTCAAATGAATTTTTTTTAATGCTGAGTAATATTCCATTGTGTATATGTACCACAGCTTTCTTATCCATTCGTCACTTGATGGGCATCTAGGTTGCTTCCATGTCTTGGCTATTGTAAACAATGCAGCGATGAACATTGGGGTACAAGTGGCTCTTTCAATTCTGGTTTCCTCGGTGTATATGCCCAGCAGTGGGATTGCTGGGTCATATGGCAGGACTATTTGCAGTTTTTTAAGGAACCTCCACACTGTTTTCCATAGTGGCTGTACTAGTTTGCATTCCCACCAACAGTGTAAGAGAGTTCCCTTTTCTCCACATCCTCTCCAGCATTTATTGCTTGTAGACTTTTGGATGGCAGCCATTCTGACTGGTGTAAAGTGGTACCTCACTGTTGTTTTGATTTGCATTTCTCTGATAATGAGTGATGTTGAGCATCTTTTCATGTGTTTGTTAGCCATTTTTATATCTTCCTTGGAGAAATGTCTGTTAAGTTCTTTGGCCCACTTTTTAATTGGGTTGTTTATTTTTCTAGAATGGAGCTGCAGGAGTTGCTTGTATATTTTTGAGATTAATTGTTTGTCTGTTGCTTCATTGGCTATTATTTTCTCCCATTCTGAAGGCTGTCTTTTCACCTTGCTTATAGTTTCCTTTGTTGTGCAAAAGCTTTCAATTTTAATTAGGTCCCATTTGTTTATTTGTGTTTTTATTTCCAATATTCTGGGAGGTGGGTCATGGAGTATCCTGCTTTGGGTTATGGCAGAGAGTGTTTTGCCTATGTTATCCTCTAGGAGTTTTATAGTTTCTGGTCTTATGCTTAGATCTTTGATCCATTTTGAGTTTATCTTTGTGTATGGTGTTAGAAAGTGATCTAGTTTCATTCTTTTACAAGTGGCTGTCCAGTTTTCCCAGCACCACTTGTTAAAGAGGTTGTCTTTTCTCCATTGTATATTCTTGCCTCCTTTGTCAAAGATAAGGAGTCCATAGATGCGTGGATTTATCTCTGGGCTTTCTATTCTGTTCCATTGATCTATGTTTCTGTCTTTGTGCCAGTACCATACTGTCTTAATGACTGTGGATTTGTAGTATAGCCTAAAGTCAAGTAGGTTGATTCCACCAGTTCCATTCTTCTTTCTCAAGATTGCTTTGGCTATACGAGGTTTTTTGTATTTCCATACAAATTGAGAAATTATTTGTTCTAATTCTTTGAAAAAGACCTCTGGTAGCTTGATAGGAATTGCATTGAATCTATAGATTGCTTTGGGTAGTATACTCATTTTCACTATATTGATTCTTCCAATCCACGAACAAGGCACATTTCTCCATCTGTTTGTGTCCTCCTTGATTTCTTTCATCAGTGTTTTATAGTTTTCTATATATGTCTTTTGATTCTTTAGGTAGAAATACTCCTAAGTATTTTATTCTTTTTGTTTCAATGGTGAATGGAATTGTTTCCTTAATTTCTCTTTCTGATTTCTCACTGTTAGTGTATAGGAATGCCAGGGATTTCTGTGTGTTGATTTTGTATCCTGAAACTTTGCTATATTCACTGATTAGCTCTAGTAATTTTCTCGTAGAGTCTTTAGGGTTTTCAATATAGAGGATCGTGTCATCTGCAAACAGAGAGAGTTTTACTTCTTCTTTTCCAATCTGGATTCCTTTGATTTCTTTATCTGCTCTGATTGCTGTGGCCAAAACTTCCAAAACTATGTTGAAAAGTAGTGGTGAGAGTGGGCACCCTTGTCTTGTTCCTGATTTCAGGGGGAATGCTTCCAGCTTTTCACCATTGAGGATGATGTTTGCTGTGGGTTTGTCATATATAGCTTTTATTATGTTGAGGTATGTTCCTTCTATTCCTACTTTTTGGAGGGTTTTTATCATAAATGGATGTTGAATTTTGTCAAAGGTTTTCTCTGCATCTATTGAGATAATCATGTGATTTTTATTTTTCAATTTGTTAATGTGGTGTATTACATTGATCGATTTACGAATATTGAAGAATCCGTGCATCCCTGGGATAAAGCCTACTTGGTCATGATGTATGATCTTTTTGATGTGTTGTTGGATTCTGTTTGACAGAATTTTGTTGAGGATTTTTGCATCTAAGTTCATCAGTGATATTGGCCTGTAGTTTTCTTTTTTTGTGGCATCTTTGCCGGGTTTTGGAATTAGGGTGATGGTGGCCTCATAGAATGAGTTTGGAAGTTTACCTTCCTCTGCAATTTTCTGGAAGAGTTTGAGTAGAATAGGTGTTAGCTCTTCTCTAAATTTTTGGTAGAATTCAGCTGTGAAGCCATCTGGTCCTGGGCTTTTGTTTTTTGGAAGATTTCTGATTATGGTTTCAATTTCCGTGCTTGTGATGGGTCTATTAATATTATCTATCTCTTCCTGGTTTAGTCTTGGAAAGTTGTACTTTTCTAGGAATTTGTCCATTTCATCCAAATTGTCCAGTTTATTTGCATATAGTTGCTGATAATAGTCTCTTATGATCCTTTGTATTTCTGTGTTTTCTGTTGTGATCTCTCCGTTTTCATTTCTAATTCTGTTGATTTGGTTCTTCTCCCTTTGTTTCTTGATGAGTCTGGCTAATGGTTTGTCAATTTTATTTATCTTCTCAAAGAACCAGCTTTTGGCTTGGTCGATTTTTGCTATGGTCACTTTTGTTTCCTTTGCATTTATTTCTGCCCTGATCTTTAAGATTTCTTTCCTTCTACTAGACCTGGGCTTCTGCATCTCTTCCCTTTCTAGTTGCTTTAGGTGTAAAGTAAGGTCGTTTATTTGATTTTTTTCTTGTTTCCTGAGGTGAGCTTGTATTGCTATGAACTTTCCCCTTAGCATTGCTTTCACAGTGTCCCATAGGTTTTGGGCTGTTGTGTTTTCATTTTCATTCGTTTCCATGCATAACTGAATTTCAGTTTTGATTTCTTCTGTGATTTGTTGGTTATTCAGCAGTGTGTTGTTGAGCCTCCATATGTTGGAAGTTTTGAAAGGTTTTCTCCTATAATTGATATCTAATCTCACTGCATTGTGGTCAGAAAAGATGCTTGGGATGATTTCAATATTTTTGAATTTATCAAGGTTAGACTTATGTCCCAGGATGTGATCTATCCTGGAGAAGGTCCCGTGTGCACTTGAGAAAAAGGTGAAATTCCTTGTTTTGGGGTGGAATGACCTATAGATATCAATTAGGTCTAGTTGGTCTATTGTATCATTTAAAGTTTGAATTTCCTTGTTACTTTTCTGTCTAGTTGATCTATCCATTGGTGTGAGTGGTGTATTAAAGTCTCCCACTATTATTGTGTTGTTGTTGATTTCCCCTTTCATACTTGTTAGCATTTGCCTTACATATTGTGGAGCTCCTATGTTAGGTGCATAAATATTTATAATTGTTATTTCTTCTTCCTCGATTGATCCTTTGATCACTATGTAATGTCCATCTTTATCTCTTTTCACTGCCTTTATTTTAAAGTCTACTTTATCTGAGTATTGCCACTCCTGCTTTCTTTTGGTCTTTATTCGCATGGAATATCTTTTTCCAGCCTTTAACTTTCAGTCTATATGTGTCCCTAGGTTTGAGGTGGGTCTCTTGTAGACAACATATATAGGGGTCTTGTTTCTGTATCCAATCTGCCAATCTTTGTCTTTTGGTTGGGGCATTCAGCCTGTTTACATTTAAGGTAATTATTGATAAGTATGATCCCGTTGCCATTTATTTTATTGTTTTGGGTTCGAGATTATTTATCCCATCCATGTTTCCTATCTAGGCAAGTTCCTTTAGCATTCGTTGGAGGGCTGGTTTGGTGTTGCTGAATTCTCTCAGTTTCTGCTTGTCTGAGAAAATTTTGAATTCTCCTTCAAATTTGAATGAGATCCTTGCTGGGTACAGTAATTGGGGTTGTAGATTGTTTTCTTCCATGACTTTAAGTATGTTTTGCCATTCCCTTCTGGCCTGAAGCGTTTCTGTTGAGAGATCAGCTGTTATCCTTATGGGATTCCCCTTGTGGGTTATTTTTTGCTTCTCCCTTGCTGCTTTTAATATTTGGTCTTTGTATTTGATATTTGTTAATTTGATTAATATGTGTCTTGGGGTGTCCCGCTTGGGGTTCATTCTATTTGGGACTCTCTGTGTTTCTTGGACCTGAGTGGCTATTTGCTTTCCCAATTTAGGGAAGTTTTCAACAATTATCTCTTCAAGAATTTTCTGATGGTCTTTCTTTTTGTCTTCTTCTTCTGGGACTCCTATGATTCGAATATTGGTGCGTTTAATATTGTCCCAGAGGTCTCTAAGATTGTCCTCATTTCTTTTAATTCTTTTTTCATTTTTCCTTTCTGTTTCATTTATTTCTGCCATTCTGTCTTCTACCTCACTTATTCTGTCTTCTATCTCTGTTATTCTACTGTTGGTTCCTTCCAGGGTGTTTTTGATCTCATTTATTGCATTATTTATTGTATTTTGACTCTTTTTCATTTCTTCTAGGTCCTTGTTAAAGCTTACCTGCATCTTCTCAATCCTTGCCTGCAGGTTATTGAGCTGCAACTCCAACTTATTTTCCAGGTTTTGGATCATTTTCACTATCATTATTCGGAATTCTTTGTCAGGTAGACTTCCTATCTCTTCGTCTTTTGTTTGGTCTAGGGGGTATTTATCCTGTTCCTTTACTTGCTGGGTATTTCTCTGCCTTTTCATCTTGTTTATCTTGCTGTGTTGTCCCTTTATTGTGGGGGTTCCTCTCTGTGGGAGGGGTTGGATGTGTGGTTTGTCGACGTTTCCTGGATGGGAAGGCTTGTGTGGTTTTCTGGTGGGTGGGTTTAGGTTTCCTCACTGTTACTAGCAAGAGATAAGAATGGGGAGAAAGCAGTCAAGTCAATGATCTCACTCCCAGGTAGCAATGGGTACTGGAGCTTGGATCAGCGAAGGGAAGGGTCTGTAGATTTTCAGATGATTCCTTGGTCAGGCTTCTCCTTCTCACAGTCTATAGACTCCTTTCTATGCAGTCTGCGCCACCTGCAGGGATTTAATCTGCTACTCCTGTCAGTTCCAAAGCTGTTCGCTCGCCTCAGCGTCTTCTGTTTGCTGGTCTTTTAAGTGTCTATTCAGCGCTTTGGAGTTTGCCCTGCTCCTGGTGAGAGGGCTTCCCCCGCCCCCTCTGCTCAGGCTCTCTGTCGTCTGCCCAGCACTTTTGGGGAGTGGGGCTTCTCCCCTCCCCCGGCCCAGCCGCTCGGTTTTCTCGGCGTGCAGCTAAGCAGGCCTTCTTGGTCGGGCTTGTCCTTCTCATGGTCTACAGTCTCGTTTCTATGCAGTCTGTGCCACCGGCAGGGATTTAATCTGCTACTCCTGTCAGTTCCAAAGCTGTTGGCTCTGCTTACTTTAGCGTCTTCTGTTTACTGGTCTTTTAAGTGTCTATTCAGCGCCTTGGAGTTTGCCCTGCTCCTGGTGAGAGGGCTTCCCCCGCCCCCTCTGCTCAGGCTCTCTGTCGTCTGCCCAGCACAGTTGGGGAGTGGGGCTTCTCCCCTCCCTCGGCCCCACCGCTCGGTTTTCTCGGCGTGCAGCTGAGCACGCCTTCTAAGGTGTGTACAGCACCGATACCTCCAGAATCCCCAGAAGTCTTGGTTAGCCTCCCCGGGGCTGGGTTATGCCCACTGCTCTCGGGCGGGGGCTGGGCCGGTCCACAGCCCGCAGCTGCCCAGCTACACCCGGCCGGCTGCCTCTCTGTTGACTCCTCACAGCCTTTTGTTTTGTGGATGGGCCTGGGGGGGGGTGCTTTTCCTGGGAGGTTAGGTCCCTCAGGCTGCTCCGTTCCCTGAGCCCGCGGCCCGCCCCTCCCTGAGCAGGAGCAGTCCCCTTCGGCCAGTGGTGGGTGGGGCGCCTGTGCTGCCGCTCGGCTGTGCCTTGTAGCCAGAGACGTACCTTGCAGGGCTTAGCTATTAATCTGCTTTTACTCCCAGCTATATTGCTCTCCAAGATTCACCGCAGATCTGCCAGAGGGAATGCTCCCTAGTATTCGGAAATCTTTCTCCTCTTTCTTTTTTTTTTTCTCTTTATTCCAGACTCCCCTTCCAGACGGAACCCATCCCCAGCTCTTTGTCTCTCCCCTTCCTTTTTTTTTTCCTTTTTCTTTTGTCTTACCTCCTCACATCGGCAATGGGTCGCCCCTCCAGATGCCCGATGTCCTCTGCCAGCATTCAGTTCCTGTTTTTTGGAGTTTGCTCGGCCTTTTAGTTCTTTTGGTATATTTATTGGGGAGGGAGTGTTCTCCCCATCCTATTCCTCCGCCATCTTAGTTCCCTCTCCCCTGGCATCTGTTTTAAACTGATACTGTTTAGTGACAACAGGCTGGATTTGTTTTCTCAAATAACCAAGAAATCAGATTATTCTCTTAGAAATAGTTCTAAAAGAGTGGCATTATTAGGCAAAGGATAACTTTTCCCCTATTTTTCTGCCCTATTTGACACACCAAAAGATAAACTTCAAGTAATTTTCCAATGTTTCAGTACAGAATATTAGTGTGACCACGCAAAATGTAAGCTGATACAATCCATTAATAATACTTTCTGGACTTTTCAGTCAGAGAACATCTTTCTCTCATTTGTAGCTCAGAAGAGATTTTATCATATGCTCTCTTATTGTAACCTAGAAGACCTCAGATAAGCTCCTATTTTTCCAATTGATAACTTTAGAAATTCTGATGACTTTCATCTGAGAAAAGCAATAAAGAAATGTACCAGGATGTTCAAGTTAAAGTTTTGACTGAGAGAGATGATACAACAGCTGTGAAATCCCAAAACCCAATCAGCACCTGCAAAATGTGTAAAAACTGTACTAAGAAATTTTTCCTGGAGCCCTGAACTGCCTTGTCCAGTAAAAGACTATTAAGTGCCCTACAGAGAGAAGATCTATGTTGGGAATGATCAAGGGTAGATAAAAGTCGGTTGCCATGTGGGACTGGGGGTGAGGATAAGGAGTAACAAAGGTGGAGGGTATAGAAGAAGGTGCTATTTCCCCTCCCTCAAGCACAGAGAAGGGGTTTCTCTGGACTCCGGGGAGGAGTAGAATGTTCCTTGCTGTCATGGGTGTTAACTTAAAAGAAACAAAGTGAGTTAAGCTTCATTTGGGGAGAAAGGGAGACTATAGCCCGGGAGACAGCATTTCAGATAGCTCTGCGAAACTGCTTCAGGAGGTGAGGGGAGGAGCTAGGATACATAGAAGTTTTGCAACAAAGGGCAGGTAGTCTGAATGTAAAAAGATGACTGTTAATTAAAGAAAACCAGACATTTCAGCTTAATAATTTTAGTACTTTTCTATATATGAGAAGATGCATATGGACTCATTGAAATGATTCTTCTGAAATGCATCTCAGCTTTCTGGGGCCAGTATCTTGTATTTTCACATCTTGAGTTTCTTCAGGGATCACCGTAGGAAGTGGCTGCTAGATGGCAGATATTCTTTTCAGCCCTGAGTTTCCTCAGGGCTTACCAGCTCATGTTGGAGGGCCGTGATCACTGGTGACTATGACATCCTCTGTTTACTGATATGGCAGGAAATATTCCATTTCTCACAGGTCTTAGAGAACTCACACTGCCTCCCACCCTGGGAGCCAACACAGATGGTGCCTGAGCCACAGCCATGTAGGCAGTCCCTCTGGATAAGATGTAGCCTCAAGGAAGAGGGAGCTGGTGTGACCTCAGGAAATAAGAACTTGGAGGTGAGCTCCTAGGTGTTCCTAGGAGCAGAGGAAGGTATTTCAAAAGGCTTCCAGGAACCAAGGCAGGCAATGCCCCAGGCCACTAGGTGAACCACGGAGGAGTCGTTCAGCACCAAGCTCCGAGGGCGTGCATGACACAGCCGTAACACCAAAGCGAGCTTCACACCCATGCCAGGTCCCAGGGTCAGTTCCCCAAGTTACTTGTTCTTGGAAGAATTGCCTGGGTCCTTACCGTTCTTCTTTGAGCTCCAGCCTTGGAGAAGGAATCAGCATTGGAAGAGGAGAGGACTAAGGGGAGGAAACGAAAAAACAGAGTAGCTGCAAACCACTGCACCCCCTTCCCCCAACTGGGTGCTCCCAACCAGCAGGAAAGGGGTTGGGAATGTGACAGGAAGTCAAGTTGAGTTTTGATGCACTGTGCATTTTAATACCTGAATTAAGATTGTTTATGACTTAAATCACTATAGTCTCATAATGTAAGAGGGAGCAGCAAAGAGAAGGGCTTGCTGAAAATTTTATCTGGAGAAAAATGAAAAAAAGTACACAAGAAAAACTGCAATTTGACATCACAAGTCCAGCCTGTTGAATGTACTGGTTATGCTAGTAATGTTTGATTTATAAGTGCTGTTGTCAGTATATTTTGTACAAATTTAGATGTGAGGAGCTTCTAATAGACTGTAGGTAAGTACAGTCTTTCTCCCTATTCAACGCATTTATGGGCTTTCAGTTCAGTCGCTCAGTCATGTCCGACTCTTTGCAACCCCATGGACTGCAGCACGCCAGGCCTCCCAGTCCATCACCAGCTCCTGGAGCTTACTCAAACTCATGTCCATCTATTTGGTGATGCCAACCATCTCATCCTCTGTCATCCCCTTCTCCCGCCTTCATTCTTTCCCAGCATCAGGGTCTTTTCCAATGAGTCAATTCTTTGCATCAGGTAGCCAAAGAATTGGAGTTTCAGCTTCAGCATCAGTCTTTCCAATGAATACTCAGGACTGATTTCCTTTAGGATTGACTTGGGTCCCCCCAAGTTCATATGAAGTCCTTTATTCCGATTCCTAAGAATGTAAGTGGAATTGGAGACAGAGATTTAGAAAGGCCATTAAGTTAAAATGAGGTCATTTGAATGGGTCTTAATCCAATGTGACTGGTGTCTTAACAAAAAGAGGTTATTAGGCCAGAGACAGCATACACAGAGGGAAAATCACGTGAAGACACAGGGAAAATAAAGCCATATATAAGCCAAGGAGAAAGGACACAGAAGAAACTAATCTTGCTGACACCTTGATCTTTAACTTCTAGCCTCCAAAACTGTGAAAATAAACTTGTTCTTAAGCCCTAGGAAACTAATACAACTCTCTACACAGACAGGGAGAGAAGAGGAGTTTAGTGGCTGAATGCAGTCGTTCTAGTATTCATCACTGCTGTAACAATATTTAAGGCTTTCTGGAGCTTTCATCAGCTTTTCATCATCACTCTGATTTTTTGAGTGGGAATCATTTATACTTATTAGTCAGGTGTAGATATAGGGTGGGGCTTCTTGGGAGTCAAAATCAATACATCTTCCCAGGACCAGATTGGAAATTTCAGTCCTGCCTGCTTTCAGAGGAGTTAAGTTTGATACCATACAAAATCAGGATTGTATTTTAAATTTACAGTCTATTTTCTCCTTGTTTCTAGTGCCTTGGCAAATGGTTCAAAACAGTTCATGGATTGGAAGCAAATTCAACCATTGCAAAAACATTATGACTTGTCTATGTGGAGAAAGGGTTTTTAAATTCAGTTGGACATGTTATATAGCTATTGTTAAAAGATAGAGCTCACTCAAACTAAAATCATTGTTTTATAGGCATTAGCCAACATTTAATGGACTGTCTTTAATAAACTCATTTACCAGGCCAGTTAACTCATTAAGTTAGGAATGCTTTTTTCCATTGAGTTATTCAGGAAATTCTACCAGAAATTTCACTAATTGCATACTATAGATATTGAAGTTCTTGTAGGGGTTATAAAGTCATTTGTAAAAACCTACCTTAAAATATTTTAAGCTAATTCATTTTTTTCATTATGGTTTTTTATAGGATATTAAATATAGCTCCTTGTGCTGTACAGCAGGACCTTGTTGTTTGCCTATGTTGTATGCAGTACTTTGCATCTGCTAACCCCAAGCTCCCAATCCATCACTCTTCTACCCTTCTTCCCCCTTGGCAACCTGAAGCCTGTCGTCTATATCTGTGAGCCTGTTTCTGTTTCATAGATAGGTTCATTTGTGTTATATTTTAGGTTCCACACATAAGTGGTATCATATGGTGTTTGTCTTTATCTTTCTGACTTACTTCACTTAGTATGATAATCTCTAGTTCCATCCCAGTAGCTGCAAAGGGAATTATTTCACTCTTTTTTTGTGTGACTGAGTAATACTCAGTATAGATATACTAATATATACTACATCTTCTTTATCCACTTACTATTGTGGACATTTAGACTGCTTCCACGTCATGGCTGTTGTAAATTGGGATGCTCTGAAGACAGGGATGTATATATTTTTGATTTATAGTTTTGTTTGGATATATGCCCAAGAGTGGGATCGTAGAATCATATGGTGGCTCTAATTCTAATTTTTGAGGAAACTCCCTATTGTTTTCCATAGTCCTTGAACCAATTTACATTTCCACCAACAATGCAGAAGTGTTCTTTTTTCTCCATACTCTCTCCAACATTTATTCATAGACTTTTTGATGATGGCTATTCTGACTGGTATGAGGAGGCACCTCATTGAAATTTTGATTTGTATTTCTCCAATAACTAGCCATGGCGAGCATCTTTTAATGTTAGGCTAATTTTAATTCCATTTTCACAATGCAGTTTAACCAAGGACTTACACAAATACTTAAGCAGATCCAGAGCTATATATCTTTTGGGGTGGGAGGAGGGATATACATGATACTTGTTGGCATCCTTGTTGATACTTGCATGCAAAAATGCAAAGCCAGCAAACAGTCAAGTTAAACTCTTAAATTTTTACATAGAATGGCAACCCTCTCAGTCAAAAGTCATCTACTTGGAGATGGAAATAGAAAATCACCTTTATTATCTATAATATTCATAGGTATGACTATAATGATCTCAATGTTTGGAAGCCAACTACTTGCTTATTTTAAAGGAGACTGACAACTTGAAAAGTTGTCTGTTCTTTTAATTAATTTACAAAAAACCACAATTGTGACATAGGTCAGAGTTTGAGTTATTTATAAAGTTTTTTCTCCTAAATAGCAAAAAAAAAAAAAAAAGCTTAATTTGTACACCTGAATAAGGGCAAAATCTGAGTTAGTACTATCCAAATTAATAGTTTAATTATGTGTCATATAGAGATCATGTGGGTTCAAACCTAACCAAAAATTATAAACGCAGCATGTTACTAAGGCCGTTAGTGGGCCAGAAAGGCAAAGAGTGGTAGGGCTTTAATAGACATGTTGTATAAATACGCCCAGAAAAACAGAATCTTCGTCCTTGTTATTAAGAGATTACGGGTCCAGAAAGAAACTCGTCATAGAGACTGGGATATCAAGCAAAGTTGGTTCAAGGACTGGTGATAAAATTTTCTAGCATCACAGTAGGGAAGTATATGCGATTCACTTGCGTGGGCCACTATGTATGTTTACACTGTAGAAATTACTTATTCAATTTGCTTTTTATTTTGTATCTGCTCTGGAGAAGGCATTTTCATAGGTGTTACTAGTGAGATAAGTTCCCTCTAGGGGGAGACGGTGGAGGTAAGATATTGGCCCACATATAAAGGTAATATAAGGCAGAATATAATAGTTATAGTAAGAAAGGCACACCCCCTACAGTGGCATGGATTCCTTTCAGATATACTGGTGCCAAGGGACATCTGTCTTCAGGGACTCACGTATTGATCAGCATAGGCTTCACAGTCAAGGCTGTTTCTAAGTGTGTTCCCAGGATCAGGCTGCCTGAATAGCCCTGAAAGGGGTCTTAAACTCTCAGCCTTCACTTCCTCACGGCCCCTCCTCTAAGCTCCTCCCAGGCTGGCATTTAACCCAAACGTTGTTCTCAAACCAACCTCCCTGGAATTCACCAAGGAGTCACAATTCACCCTCCCTCCAGATTTTTACATTATGGATAAATCTCTCTTCTTGAAACTCTTTTTTTAATATAGATTTTTTTTTGATGTGGACAATTCTTAAAGTCTTTATAAAATTTGTTACAATATTGCTTCTGTTTTACATTTTGGTTTTTTGGCTGTGAGGCATGTGGGATCTTAACTGCCCCACCAGGGATTGAATCCTCACCCTCTGCATTGAAAGCAGAAGTCGTAATCACTGGACCACCAGGGAAGTCCTTGTCGAAAACTTATTTTTCTCAGATTTTACAATACTATGCTGTTCTTTTTTTTTTTTTTCCAACGTCTTTCACATACTCACCCCTTGCTTTAGTGATGGAGCAATAACAGTTTTCATCTACTGAGCACTATGTACATGCCAGGGATCTTATCTTTATAAATATAGTGATATATACATATATATACTTATTTTATAAAAATAAACTATAATATAAACATAATTTTATTTATATTTTAACATACATTATGATTTGTTTTGTATATTACTTAAAACTTAAAACAATCCATTGAAATTGCTAATATTACCCTCACTTTCTTTATGAGGGAATTAATATTTAGGGAGGTTCAATTTCTACCCATGGTCACGCAAGTATGTGTTAGAAGTAGGGTTCAAACATGGGCTCTTCATGACTACATCGGAGTCTCAGGACCCATTTTACTTTAAAAAACTATTAACAAGCCCAATGTGTTTTTGTTTCTGTTAGTTATAACAAACATTTAAAAGAAAACTTAAGACTCTCAATTAATTAATTTAAATATAATAAGCCCAGTATGCATTGACATATTGTTATGAGAAATAACCAATTCCTAAACAAAAAGTGTGGTGAGAAAAGTAGCATGGCTTCATGTTTTTACAAGTCTTCTTAGTGTTGGGTTTAATTGAAGAGAGTTGTATTCTCACACCTGCTTCTGCATATAGTCTGTTGCTGTATGATGATTTGGGGCTTCCCTTGTGGCTCAGCTGGTAAAGAATCTGCCTGCAAGGCGGGAGCCCTGGGTTCAATCCATGGGTTGGGAAGATCTCCTGGAGAAGGGAATGGCTACCCACTCCAGTATTCTGGCCTGGAGAATTCCATGGACTGTAGAGTCCACGGGGTCACAAAGAGTCAGATATGACTGATTTGGCTGAAGTGTACGAAAAAAAAATCCAGCCTCACACAGATATGCAGTTAGGATAGGGGAGTAGAGTAAATCCCCTACATAGGAAACTTCAAACTGTGAACTTTCAAAGATGCAAACCTGCATTCCATCATCGTAAGGCTTGAGGGAAACTGCGGTTTGCCCTTCATCTTGTATTGCTGACGATTCTTCAGCTCTACCGTCTCCCACGCCTTTCCCCCCCTCCAGTCAGTAACTCTTCTTGTTTGTCCACTCGCCAGTCCCCTTAAGCCAGTTGTTGCACTGTTGTTGTTTAATCACTGAGTTGTATATGACTCTTTTGTAACCCCCACAGACTGAGCCCACCAGGCTCCTCTGTGCATGAGATTTCCCAGGCAAGAATACTGGAGTGGGTTACCATTTCCTTCTCCAGGGGATCTTCCTGATCCAGGGATAAAACGTTCCTCTCCTGCATTGATAGGCAGATTCTTTACCATTGAGCCACCAGGGAAGCCTAATGTTGTACTGTACTACCGTACTTTTCCGGGTAAGTACTATAAGATTAAAAAGGCTTTCTTTTATTTTTGTGTGCTTTTTATTTTTATTTATTTATTTTTTTATACTGCCATGGGTTTACATATGCTCCCCCTCCAGAACCCCACTCCCTCCTCCCTCCCGATTCCCTCCCCCTGGTTCATCTCGGTGCACCAGCCCCGAGCATCAGCCCTGGGCTGGCGATTGATTTCACATATGATAATTAACATGTTTCAGTGCCATTCTCCCATATCATCCCACCCTTGCCCTCTTCCACAGAGTCCACGAGTCTGTTCTATACATCTGCGTTTCTTTTTCTGTCTCGTTTGTGTGCTTTTTAAATGTATTATTTGTGTGAAAAGTATTACAAGGCTATTACAGTATAACACTACACAATCACTTGTGTTAGTTGGGTACCTAGGCTAACTTTGTTGGCCTTAATGAACAAATTGGACTTAGGAGCACACTCTTGGAATGGAACTTATTCATGTGTAGGGGACTTACTGTATTGAATTATCATTTTCAGGTAAATTTTGGCTTTTCTTCTTTAATAATACATAAACATTTCGAAAGTGGAGGTTTCTTTAAGGTTAGTTGCAATGTAGAATCTGAAACCTCTTCACTGAACTTCTGCCCTTTTACATTAAAATTCATTGGCCTATTTTGCATTTGAAACAAACCTTTTACTTGGGCAAGAGGCTGGACCAAGGCTTCAGTCTCACCACAGCCTTTATAATATTATAATAAAAATAAGTGGATTGTGAAACTTGGACTAGACATGAACTTACTTGAAAATGGCTAGCAAGTTTCTCAAGCAAACTGATGAGAGGTGATAAGAAAACTATAGATGATTTAGGCAAATTTGTGATTTTTATGATTATTGGATCACATTGCGAAGTTGAAATTGTCTTGATAGCATTACAAGGCTGATATATACTATTTCTTAGATACCAATGTATTCATTTGGCATTAAATATAAATAGCTTTTCATTTTTGGCCTTTAACCACCGGGTTAACTTTATTGCCACTGATAGTTTCCCAGTGTTTCAGATCAAGACTATTGAGTTCTAACTTTATTTTGCCAACATCTTAAAAATGTGACTTTGCCCATTTCTGACTGCTTTCCATCAAAACATTTAGCATAGGTGATATTTTCCAGCCATAGTTTCTCTCTCTCCCAAAATAAACTTCTCTAGACTCATTAACATCATAAGGGCAATCAAAGACTAATGTTCTCCTATAGTGTGCCAGATCATCTTGATTTTGCGAGTTTTTAATTTAAATTATATCTGTATATTTATATATCTATCTCATGACTAAGTGTAATGTAGATCAGGACTGAAGCCCACACATTAGTTGAGTCCCACCACAAGATTTCATATTGGAATCTTTATCTTTCTCCAATTGCCAAAGCAGTAAAGGATATAAATAGTTTTCAATATGGTGTTTAATATGTTGATTAAAACATAATTATTGCTTGATGAGGTAAAAGCATGCGACCCTATCTACAACTTGGTTGGTTCTTATATGTCTTATTTTTACTCAAGAGGCAGGGGTCTGTCATTTTTATATTTTCTCAATGCTTGACAGTGACAAAAAAATGACTAGTTTTTAAAAGTGCATAAAATACAAGATATAGCAGGGAATCCTACTCATTCCAGTAATCTTTCCTGGAGAATTCCATGAACAGAGGAGACTGGCAGGCTACAGTCCATGGGATCAGACATGATTGAGTGACTAATATATTTATATATATATACATACATATATATATATATATATAGTTGTTTACCATTGAAAAAATTACAAGTGCTTTCATGGCCTCTCAAACATGTATACACATCTGTGAATCAAGCTCCTCCCTTACCTGTGGGTCAAGGAAGAATAAAAAAATTGACTATTTTCTTCAATTTTTAGTAAAATTCTGAATATGTTTAGGAAATGTCTCATGCTGACCTTCGTGGAATTGTTTTATTATGTTAATAGCTGGAACTTCACATTTCCAGACATTTTATAAACCTCTCAGGACTCTCAGGTAGAACTGAGTAGAGAGATTTGAACCAAGAATATTGATCCCAGTTGGTCCAGGCCTTCTTTTACATCTCTGCCCTTTATAATGTTAACAAGAGCTATTCGGCTGGTGGTATTGGATGAGTCCTTGCCTTCATAACTACTTTCTACTTCCCTAAGGTCATCTCTCATCTAAGGTTCTTGAGGAGTCTTTAAAGATGGCAAGCAATGCAGCATGTTGGGAATTGGCTCATTTGTTCTATGCACAGCTTACTTTAGCTTCTTAGAGGTTCAGCTCACATCCCACTTCCTCTAGGAAGATATCCATCATCATCATCTCTCTCTTCTTCTGTTGGGCTGTGTTCCTCCTATGGTATCTTTCACATGCCTTTTTCATAACATGGTCCTTACTCTTTAGAGATACATGTCTTAGCTGTCAGTCTCTCTAGATCTTGAGATAGAATTTGTTTATTTCTTTGTCCCTGGTGTCTGGTGTGGTGTTTGGTCTTGTATAGTCAGTGGTGTGATTGAATGGTGCTAACTTGGTCCCATTGTACCAGGTGAGGGGTCTATTAAAAGTCATGGCTTAGCCTTTGTACCTTCAGAGAGTTCAGTGAATTAAAAAGAAGAGGCTATGAATGAGCCGAAGGGAAAAGGAAAGAAAGTAGCTGACAAGTATTTTTAGTGAACTGAGGGTAAAAGAGTAGCAGAACCTAGAGAATACTGTCTTCAATAATATTGCTTCAATACTTATGTAGCAAAGACTGTGGGGGAAAAATGTTGGTTACAAGGAGATCAAACCAGTCAATTCTTTTTTTTTTTTGGTTAATACATTTTATTGACTGCCATGTTTGGAACTGCATGGACTGTTTCAGAAGTTTCACAGAGTCTGGACTCTACCACCTCAAACCTTCTGGGATTTTCTATCCACCTCCATGTTCTGGGGCCCCCAGGGAATATTCTTGGCTGTGATCTTTACTGAGAGAAAACCAATTTGAGAGGTATATGTCAGAATTCATGAGAAAGGTCCTGGATATCACAGACCATTAGTGCTTTTACAAACAAAACCCCAAAGAACCCCAACCCCATTTGATTAAAACTTGGAAGAAATCTTGCTTCAAGGACAATCTGTTATGCCTCAACTCTTTGGTTGAGAATTATCAGTCTCTGTACCTTTCGCTAAGCTTCACTTCCTGTTGTTTGTGTTTTGAAAAGAACAGACTTTCCCCCTTGTTTTCCAAATATGAAACATAATAATATTAAATGTTCTATTGAAAAGTACATATGCTCCGCCCCCTCCCCCAAGGCTCACTGTGAGCCCAGCATGTCTAAACCACAGTGAGCTTAAATCCTTACCACTGAATTAAATGGTCACTACAAAGCCATGCTGAAGAACTTAGGAAACTCCAAGAGACCAAGTTGAACCAGCTATGGGTTTATCCAAATTTATACAGGAATTGTACGGACTGGAAAAGTCAAGAAATGACTGACTGCAGTAATTGGTGTTAATATAGCAAAGCAACTCTGGCTTTGTTTACAACCTAGACTTAAGTCCTTACTCTTATGTCTCCTGAAAAGGTTTTCCCATCCAATGGCTCTATGCTCAACAGTGCATACACACTTGAGTTCCTACCATCTCACAGCTAATACCCACATGCAGTGATCCAAGGTTAAGAGACTTTGATTACAACAGCTCTATCAAGTGACTACCCACTGCTTAGCACCAGTTAGGAATAAAGGGGGAAAAAAAAGTGTCTGTCGGGGGACTTCTCTGGGGATCCAGTGGTTGAGACTCTGCACTTCCACTGCAGGGGCACAGGTTCGATCCCTGGTTGGGGAACTAAGATCTCCCATGCAAAACTATGTAGTCAAAAAAAAAAACACAAAAGCCTCAGTGAGCTCTGAATAAAGAATTGCATTTCGACCACATCCCTCCTGTCCCTCAACAGTTCTGTCTACTCAAATTCCCCCAGTTCCCACAGTCTCAAATAGCCACATTTCAAGGACTTGGCTTGTAGGGCCTGCAGAAGGCACTGCCAGCAGAATGGGAGGGTGGGCCTCTCTCAGGTGACTCTAACTCCCCATTTGTTGCTCTGTTTCTGGGATGGGACGAGCTGCACAGTTAGCAAAGAGGCTGGCTGGTCAAGGGATGAGCAGGTGCCAGGCACACTGTCCCAAGGATAAAACCAGCTCTACTGACATCAATATTTTAATCACTGAACCTACCAGAAAATAGATAACCAAATATGACAGACCTCGAAAGAGCAAATGATTTGCTCCTCTGCCATCAGGCCCACAGAGGAAAATTTCCCAGGTTATACATTCCGTAAGCATGGGAACAGGAAGGCTCATAATCTTACCTTCTTTCTCACTCCCACAGGCCACCAATAGAAGGTGAAGAGGGATCTAACCACCCAAGAATGGCCAGGTTCCCATGGATCACATCCTTACCCTACCTTGGCCTCACCTGAGGCTTGGGAAACTCACAGAAAGACACGTTCCGTACGACCCCAGGTTTTTTTTCTTTCGGCAGCCACGACTGGTCACATTGCCCATTTCAAGGTTACACAGGAACCCCATGCTACACACACAAATCTTGCTGGGAATCTTTCTTTACAAAAAAGCCAGAGCAAGTATTCCCAAAGCTGACAATATCCGGAAGCAGGCACCCCAGGCCTCCAGGAAACCCCCTCCCTCTTGGGTTTTCAGGACTCTTCATTAGGGGCCTGTTTTCTTGAGCATGGAAAAGCCTTTTCTGGACGGGGGCGGGGGCAGGGATATGCAGGTTAATGGCTAAGCTGGCCAGGTGCGGAAGAGGAGGGGAAGAGGGCAGTTCCTTCAGACCCACAACAGAGGTAGACAGTGGGAGGTAATGGGTTCAAAACGACAGGCCATTTTCTTGGTGGGAGGGTTGTTGGCTGGGAGCTGCTCTCTTGCCCTCCACTCTCCGATTAAAAACGAGAGCTCATGATGAGGAAGACTGGGCGCAGAACGAGGATGAAAGCCATGTCTCGTTCCAGCTTAAGCCCTTCTTGGCCCAGGTCTCCAGCATCTTGCAGAAGGCCTCCCGGTGGGCCCTCAGCTGCCATTTGCGCTCCAGTCACTCACTGCAGCACGCCCGGAATAAGGAGTCCAAGTTGAACGTGGTGTGGTTGGCTTCCGTCAAGGTGTGACCACGGCCGCGGCCGGACAGCTGGGCTCGCCTTGGGGTCAGCGGCTGGAGTCTTGGAAGGTCAGACGCCCGGGCCGTGCGGTCCTCGTCACTCAGTAGGCCGCGGGCATACTTTCGAAGCAAGGTGGTACTGCCCGGCACCACGTGAGCCTGGGAGATGCGTGTGAAGCGCTCAGCAGACTCAGCGCTCCCCGAGTTGTGGTCCGAGTGGGAGAGGAAGCTCTGCTGGTGGTTGACCCGCCTTGATTTACTCCAGCTTGGTTGTGGAGGGAACTCCGAGCAGATCATAGAGTGCCATGAGTGAGTGCAGGCCATTGCTTCTAGGCCCAGGCCCAATCTTGGATTTTGTGGAACCGGCCCTCCCACCAGCCCGCCACAATGTCCACAGTAACAGTCGCGACCATCTCAGACTGCGCTGGGCTGTCATCTTGAATCAAACCAGTCAGTTCTAAAGGAAAGCTCCCATACTTTGGCCACCTGATATGAAGAGCCAACTCATCAGAAAAGACTTTGACGCTGGTGAAGATTGAAGGCAGGAAGAGAAGGTGGTGACAGAGGATGAGATGTTTGGATGGCATCATCGACTCAATGGACTTGCATTTGAGTAAGCTCCAGGAGATAGTGAAGGACAGGGAAGCCTGATGTGCTGTAGTCCATCGGGTTGGAGAGTGGGACATGACTTAGCAAACTGATCAACAACAACAAGGATAGATGAATCACATTTTTTATTTAAGGGTAAGAATATCTTGAAGGGGGCAATGGAGTTATATGATTTGATACTATTTTCTTTCAATGTTCTATTTCAATCCCATTGTATCAATTCTAATTATCACTGGGTAGCCGTTCCCTTCTCAAAGAAGCACAGTGAAAGTGCCCAGGAAATGTTTTTCTTAGTGATTTATGGAGAGCAGCCATAGAGTATAGTCCCTTCTCTCCAATGAGTAATGGTAACTTCTTCTTTTCCCATCTCATTCCATCATCTAAGTTCATCTTAAAACACTGGATTTAGAATAGATCTTTCTGAAGGCCTACACTGTTGCAGCTTTCTCTCATTCTGGCTGCGTCTGAGTCTTCACACTTAGAATCTGAGGAAAGCTAGGATAAAGAATGAAAAAGCTTTCAGACAATAATCTTGTTTGCACACTGGCAATGAGAAGGAACTCCTCAACACCAAGTTTAATACCAAAGAGGCAACTTTATATTTCAAATCAACCCTGAATATTTATTGGAATATTCATTGGAAGCTGAAGCTCCAATACTTTGGCCACCTGATGCAATGAGCCAACTCATTAGAAAAGACCCTCATGCTGGAGAAGATTGAGAGCAGGAGAAGGGTGGGACAGAGGATAAGATGATTGGATTGCATCATGGACTCAATGGACATGAATTTGAGCAAACTGTGGGAGATAGTGAAGGACAAGGAAGCCTGGTGTGCTGTAGTTTATGAGGTTGAAGAGTCAGACATGACTTAGTGACTGAACAACAGCAACAAACCTATGCGGGGTGCCCTTCCCCCACCTCATTACCTCAGGCAAATTCCTTGATTCAATTTTATATCTCATAAAAATAGGATGTCCATGGGGAAAGGTGAGGGCTGAGGTCCCAAGCAACACACTGTGATATTGGAATGTTAAAACTATGTACTTCAGGCAGTGGTGTGACATTTGAAGAGACTATGATGAAAAGCTTGAGAAGGTAGTTGAAATTAATCTAACTGTTCTCCGTTTGCTCGGCAGTGAAGAAAACACAGTTCACTTTTCTTTGGTAAAACTATTTTGAAACAAGCAGTTTGTTAGGAGTGTGAATGAAATTTACCACCAAAGTCTTAAAAAAAATCTAAAAAAGAAAAACCAAAAAACCCTATCCCAATTTAGCCCTAAGCCATGCAGGCACTGAGGCACAACTATTTTCAGAACAGACATGCATACTGACTTTTTTCTCACAGATCCTCTTGGGAATTAAGCTCGGATTTCTCATTTTTGGATCTCATTTAAGCCGGTTGAACACTATTGTGTGAAAGCACTGAACCCGCTTTGTAGTATTGTTCTCACTGGATATGACCCAGGGCAGAGCTTTGTAGATTTTTATACAAATAAGACCGTTTTCATTTGGGTGCCCACAGAAACAGATTTTGAGACAGCTTTCTAGAGTAAAATAATTTATTTGAGAAATGTAGGAAACACAAGGAAGGAAATGGGAAGAGAGATGAAGAAAGAAAGACAGCCAATAGGAAATTCATTATCAAATCAATTACTACCAATGTCCACTGACATGTAGTCCCTGGGGAGACCTGGGAAATCGTGTGAAATATACACCTCAGAGATTGCCCACTTAAGGGATGAGGAGTGTATATCTGTGGCACATCTGTATTAGTCAGCTCAGGTGAATGAAATTCACCATGACAAAAATACCATAGATTGGGAGGTTTAAACAATGAGTAGTTGTTCTTTTTTATTAGGATATAGTTGCTTTACAACATTGTGTTAGTTTCTGCTGAACAACGAAGTGAATCAGCTATATGTATGCATATGTCACCTCCCTCTTGGACCTCCCTCACCCTTTATCCCCTTCCTACTCATCTAGGCCATCACAGAGCATGGAGCTGAGCTCCCTGTGCTATATGGCATCTTCCCACTAGCTATCTGTTTTACATGTAGCAGTGTATATGTGTCAGTCCTATTCTCCCAATCCATCCTTCCCACCACTCCATGTCCACATGTCTATTCTCTACATTTGCATCTCTATTCTTGCTGTGCAAAAAGATCATCTATATAATTTTCTTGGATTCCACATATATGCATTAATATTAACATAAGACATATTTCTTATAGTTTTAGAGACTGGGAAGTCCAAGGTCAAGGTGCTGGACAGCTCATTTCCCCAGTGAGGGCCTTCTTCTTGGCTTGCAGGTGGCTGTTTTCTCCCTGAGTCCTTACATACAGAGAGCATACTGGGGAAGCAAACTGTCTGGTGTCTTTTCTTATAAGGTCACTAATCCCATCATGAGGGCCCCATTCTCATGACATTATCTAAACCTACTTACCTACCAAAGGCCCCATCTCTAAAGATTGTCACATTGGTGCTTAAGGCTTCAACATATGAATTGGGGGGGGGTACTCTACAGTCCATAGTAGTGTCTCTAACTTTCTATCATCTTTGTGTACCTACAGTCCATAGTAATATCTACAGTCCATAGTAATAGCTCTAACTTTTAATGTCTATCATCTCTATGTCCCTATTTCTTCCACATGCTC
This sequence comes from Antilocapra americana, assembly GCA_007570785.1. Lineage (NCBI taxonomy): Eukaryota > Metazoa > Chordata > Mammalia > Artiodactyla > Antilocapridae > Antilocapra > Antilocapra americana. The sequence goes on along the minus strand of ML660211.1, from coordinate 1,632,923 downwards.
CCCATCTCTCTCTGTCCCTCTTTCTACCTATCTCTAGCAAGCTGAGTATTAGATTCTTACTCCCATCAGTCATGGGTTGAGGGCTGTTTTAGGGGGTTAGTTCCAAGAACTTCTGGCTTACTGTGTGCTTAGAGCAGACTCTCAGTAGCTTCAGGGAAAAGCCCTCAGGCGGTGAAATTCAGACAGGTCTTTGAAAGCTGGCTCATAGACACTGAGGGCACCAGTATAAGTTTTTTTGTAGCTGGGGACCTATTCTTCATCTACTGTAGTAACTAGTTTCTGAGATGGCTTTCCTGTATTACTTAAAAGTGTGAGTCTTTTAAAAACTTTCATGTTTTAAGGCACAAATAAGTGTAAAATGTGCATTTTCCTCATAATATATTTGGAATTAGTTATACGTTTTAAATTATGTTTAAAATAACTTAACAGTTGCATAACTTAACCTTTCCCTCTAAAAAAGTCTTTAAATGAAAGAGAATGTCTTAACCTGGTTTCCTCTGAAGGCAGAGGCTAAGACAAGTCTTGCATACAAGTAGGTTTGTTGTTGTTCAGTCACTAAGTCGTCACTGACTCTTTTTGACCCTGTGAACTACAGCACACCAGGTTTCCCTGTCGTTCACTATCTCCCAGAGTTTGCTCAAATTCTTTTCAGTGTTGGTGATGCTCTCTAACTATCTCATCCTCTGCCACCTTCTCCTTTTGGCTTCAATCTTTCCCAGCATCAAGGCCTTTTCCCCTTCATGGATCACAGCCTTGTTGTGGCGAAGGGGATTGTGTAACTCAGTGAAGCTCTGAGCCACATGGTGCAGGGCCACACAAGATGGACAGTGATAGCGAAGAGTTCTGACAAAATGTGGTCCACTGGAAGAGTGAATGGAAAACCACTCCAGTATTCTTGCTATGAGAACCCCGTGAACACTATGAAAAGGCAAGTAGTTTATTTGGAGACTAATTGCAGCAGCCAGAAGGCAAGACGAGGGGTGTGAAATAAAGAAGGAGGGAATGCTCAATAAGGATGAATTGCCAAGCTGGCTACTGCCATAGGTTGACTGGTGTTTGATGTTGCTGGAATCTTCTGAGGAGCCTTTAAAATGCCTCTCCGAACTGTCTTAACTGGGGGCCAGATTATGAAAGAACCATTGCATACATGTTTGAAATGTTTGAACCGCCCTTGTATGTACCATGGATTTTCTTTGAGTGATGAAATCTTAGGCTGCAGCATTTCCTTAAGGAGTCACATAGGTTTCCTGCTTCTCTCCCATAGAGAATCAGCCTTGAGGTTGGGCTTGACTGGGAAATTTCTCTCGTTGCAGAGACAGGTTGGATAGAGACTTAGAGAATAAAATTTTAAGGTTAGAATAGAAAACATATCTAGTAGCTGGTTATAGGCTTTTTGAGGCGGGGATTGCACTGTAGAGGGCAGAAACATGTTCTTAGGAAACGATGTGAGAGAACTTATTTTGAATCTGAATTCTGAGCGATAGTAGATGTCCAGCCTGTGTTAATGCTGTCATATGAAAATTTGGCCCCAACACACATGTGCATAAGAAAAGAACTGCATGAGGTCAGGAAAAAATGGGAAGTAAAAAAAAAGGATGTAAGAGGCTAGGGGCTTCGTTAATTATTAGTAAGGGGATTCATTAGTAAGAGGATTGGAAAGGATCCTGATGCTGGGAAGGATTGCAGGCAGGAGGAGAAGGGGATGACAGAGGATGAGATGGTTGGATGGCATCACTGACTTGATGGGCGTGAGTTTGAGCAGGCTCTGGTTGTTGATTTTGGACAGGGAAACATGGCATGCTGCAGTCCATGGAGTTGCAAAGAGTCGGACACAATTGAGTGACTGAGCTGTCTGACTGACTGAGGGGATACAATATTTGAACCTCATTATTTATTTATTTTTTTTGTAATTATACCAATGCATAAATAGTTACCTCCTTAATTTCAGTTCCGTAATATCAGGTTCAGTTATTCTCAACCATTTTAATTTTTTGTCCCTAAATTCCTAAGACAAAAAATAGCTTCCAATACCAAAATATAGATATCTGGACTGAACTGAACCTAGATGACAATTTCAGTCAAGATTCTGTAGCTCAGAATGGGCAAACCAGGTAAGCCATGCCATTTTTAGAATGTTGTTTTAATAAGACTTATTCCTGTCTGGGTTGACTGCGTTTTACATATGCAATCACCCAGCTGTGAGTATGAAGAGTTATTGCCATGACAACTAGGGCTGACTGACTTGCCTTTCAAAAATGGTAACGATTCAGCATGTTTGTAGATGATACCTGTGGTTATCAGTGACTTTCTCGAAGGTCATACAGTTTCGGCAAATGGTTGGTAGTGATGTGGAAAGGGAGAAACATGGATTAAGTTGTACCCATCATGCCTCTTCATGACCCAAATGGGGGAACCTCAGGCAAGTCTACTGGGGCTTCAGTTTCTTCATCAACTTAGTAGGAAGCTACAGGTGAGATTATATAGACTCTAAGGTTGTTCACAGTTTCAAATTTCTCTAATTCTAGTAGTTTATATATTATAAGCTTATGGAATGAGGTAATCACTCCATAATCATGTCATCACTTTTAAATATTCTGTGAATTCTCTTTTTGTCTTACCTTCAGAATGGACAGCATACTCTTTGGATTAAAAAAGAACAACTCAAAACTCTTGGGGGTTAAAAAGAATCCATTCTAAATTTTTTTTGAACAATTGCAGCTTTATCAGGCTGCAAGCATATGTAATTTGTCAAGGTAATCGACTTGAATGGTTCAACTCACTTGATACACGTATGTGCACTGGAATTTTTTAAACATCAAAACCTGTACTTCACAGTTGATGATTCTGATTATTGATCACAATAGAAATATGAACTGACTCTGTGAATTTGTTCTTTGTCCCACCTGGCTATGAGTTGTGGCTGGCAATCCATTTTAGCTATCATTTATATAATAGCTATCTAACTCCTGATTTATTTGTAATATAAAGCAACATTTCATAATGAATAGTTTTATCTGTTCATGTTCCAGTGTCTCATCTCTTCCATCAGTTGAAAAGGTGGCTATGATAGTACAGTTGCCATTGTCAAATGGTCTCTTTATTCTAAAAACTAGATGGACCCACATTTAGACGATTTCCTGCTCAAAGGACTTTGAGAGAGTCCTTTGAGTATAACACTTGGGCATAACACTTAGTCATTGCCCTTTCACAGTCCCTCATTCTTCAGCTTCTAATTTGGCCCCATGGGTAACTGGAGTCATCATTTCCTTGGAGGAAAGGTACACAGTGCCAACCTGTTTGTTTCTTGACACGGAGACCCAAATATGTATGGACTTGCTTCTTTTGATCCGTTCTTCTATGGTATTTTTTTTTTAAAAGCTGTGCTGGGTCTTTGTTTCTGTGCAGGCTTTTCTCTAGGTTGTGGCCAGTGGGGGCTAAGCTCCAGTTGAGGTGCGAGGTCTTCTCATTGTGGTGACTCCTCTTGTTGCAGATCATGGGCTCTAGGTGCACACCCTTCAGTTGTTGCAGCATGCGGGTTCAGTGATTGTGCACCCAGGCTCTTGAGCACAGGCTCAGTGGTTGTGGTGCTATTGAGCAATGGGATTAGTTGCTTGGAGACATGTGGGATCTTCTTGGCCCAGGGATCGAACCTGTGTCTTCTGCATTGGCAGGTGAATTCTTTACCACCGAGCCACCAGGGAAGCCCTATAGACTTCTTTGTTCACTCTTTCATCTTTATTATTTTTCTTCTTTCTATTTTCTGTCATTCCCTTAATCTAATACAATTCATCAGATTTTCTGACATTTCCCTTTGTTTTCCCTTAAATATTCCTAGACTCTCATCTAAATTCACATACTTATCTTTGTTTATTCTCATTTGACTTATAAACTCATGCCCTGATGCCCATGGCAGGCTTAAGGAGCATGGAATCTGTGCATTTACATGGGTCCCCTGTTCACATGGCCTCATGCTTGGTTTAATGCTCTGCTGGTACCATCTTGAAGTTTTTAATAAACTTGGAACAAGGATCTCTGTCTGTTCTTTTTGCCCTGGGCTTCACAGATTATACAGCCACTCCTGATTGTAGCTCTTTTGTTCCCTTCTAGCTGGGTAAGTGGCTTCTCTTTTAGCTTCTCTCTTTCTTTTTCATTCCTCATCATATTTTTTCGCTTATTGACTTCCCATGTTATATCTTTTTGACTGCTATTTAAATATAGCCATACTTAGCTCTGTTTATTTCTTACATCCTTTAGAACTATTTAGCATTATATAAAAATTGTATGTGGTCGACTTTTGATGAGCTACTCTGACTAAAGGAGAAGGGAATGAGAGGCTCAATGAAGACTGCAATTCATACAGGCAGTAATCACTTTAGTATTCACCTTCTGGAAATTTACCTTTTTATTCATGTTTGCCCTGGTTAATTGGTTTGCACTCCTTGAATACACAATAAGTGGTGGTTGGAGGAGCCTTCTAAGTGGCACAGGCTAGCTAGCCTGAGGTTAAATATCTCGGCTAAAAAAGGAGATTGATTGTCCTTGTGTTGTGTGTTCTTAGATATATATGCAAAAGGATTTTTTTGTATGTGATTTGCACAGGTTTACCTGAGGAGGTTAGTAGGTTGTAAAGACTTTTCTAATCATATTCAGACACCTTTTTTGATTTCAACAAACCAAATGGCCTACTTTTTTTTTTTAATCTTTTTACCTAGTGGCAGTCCAAGTCCCTTTACTTTGTGATGCCATCTGCCCGGAAGCACTTAATAATTATGAAGTCTGATGTGTACCCGGGGTGACCCAGGTGCCCATGTATTTTGTTTTTCTTTTTTTTTTAAACTTTTTATATCACTTATTAGGTGTCAGTCACTGTTCTAGGCACTTTAAGAGTACAGAATTGTTTAATCTGTGAAATATGTGCTGCTTTTCTTTTTATTGGGGTATAGTTGCTTTACAACGTTGTGTCTGTCTCTGCTGCACAACGAAGTGAATCAGCTGTATGTATACATATATCCCCTCCCTCTTGGACCTCCTTCCCACCCCAACTCCTCATCCCACTGCTCTAGGTCATCATAGAGCACCGAGCTGAGCTCAGTGTGCTATATGGCAGCTTCCCACTGGCTATCTGTTTTACACATGGTAGTGTATATATGCCATTCCCAGTCCCCCGTGTCCACATATCCATTCTCTATGTCTGTGGCTCTCTTCCTGCCCTGAAAATAGGTTCATCTATACTATGAAATAGGTACTATTAATTATCTCTATCCTCTAATTGAAGAAATTGAGGCACAAAGAAATTATATACTTTTCCCAGAGACACAGTCATTAAGTGCTAACACACGGATTTGAACCCAGACAGTCTAATAAAAGTCCGTGTCCCATGCCACACATGGGTTTAGTCGCTCAGTCATGTCCAACTCTTTGTGACCCAGGTCTCCAGAAATGCAGAGACCTCTTTACCCTTTGAGCCACAATCCTTATGCATTCTAGCATATGACCACTTAATTTCATTCATCTAAACCTTATAGAGTTGGAAACTGAGATGACTGATGGAGTAAAGCCTTATCATAGTAAAGAACTTCCTAAATGTCTCTATTTCTTTAAGCTTTCTTCGGTTTGCAGTACATAATATCTAGTAAATTTACAGTGCATGCGTGATAAGTCATGTCTGTCTCTTTGTGACCACATCAACTGTAGCTCACCAGGCTCCTCTGTCCATGAGATTCTCCAGGCAAGAATACTAGAGTGAGTTGCCATTTCTTACTCCAGGGTATCTTGCCAATCCAGGGATTGAACCCTCCTCTCTTGTGTCTCCTGCATTGGCACATGGATTCTTTACCAACTGTGCCACCTGGGAAGACAATATCAAGTAAGTGAATATGTTAAAAAAAAAAAAAGCAACACAACAAAAACCAAGAGGCAAGCCTAGATATTAAAACTGTGTATGACTCTGAAGCGGAAGTATCTGCGCTGCTCTCCTGGATCTTAGTGAGACGAATACTTGACAGCATATTCTTGGGAACACACGTTAAAGTGATGCTTTGCTAACTGTCACCCTCCCTTTTGGAAACCTAGGATCACAGCTGGTAACTTTGCTGATATCTTTTGTCTGCTGCCATCCTTTCCCTTTTGGCTAAACATTACAGAGTGTGGAGTTAGAGAGCCAATCCCGTGCTGTCTCTGAGTCAACAGCTCTCAGTGAGGGTCCCATTAGGAGCGAGAGCTCTGCATTTCTCAATCCTCCCTGGGCTTGGCACATTTCCTGATGAAAAAGGGCTTCCTTAATGGCTCAGGGGCTTTCCTGGTGGCTCAGTGGTAAAGAATCCACCAGCAATGCCTGAGACGCTGATTTGATCCCTGGGTCAGGAATGATGCCTGGAGAAGAGAATGGCAATCCACACCAGTATTCTTGCCTGGAGAATTCCATGGACATAGGAGCCTGGTGGGCTACAGTCTATGGGGTCGCATAGAGTTGGACACGACTGAATGACTTTCACTTTCCAGCATCCTCTGTACACACTTTTCAGGGTCACCATGCTTGCCCTTGTCTAGACAATGGCAAGGGAAAAAACATGGAGTCTCATAAGTGGAAATTTTATGAACCTGGCCTGTAGTGTACACTGCTTTTGTTCAAATTCTGTTGGCTACATTCAATGTGTCTGGAAAATGTGGTCTAGCTCTCTGCTTAGGAAGAAGCAGAAACTGATTTGATGAGCAGCTAGCCCAATAGTTCTCCAATTTTAGAGCACATCAGAATCACTAGAAGGACTTTGAAAACCCAGATTGCTGGGCCCCAGTCCAAGAGGTTCTGATTCAGTAGCTGTGGATCAGGCTCCAGCATATTCATCTCTTTTTAAAACAATTTTATTTTGTATTGGGATATAGCCAACTGACAGTCTTGTGATAGCTTCAGGTGGACAGTGAGGGGACCCAAGCCATATGTATACATGTATCCATTCTCCTCCAAGCCCCATTCCATCCAGGCTGCCACATAACTTTGAGCAGAGTTCCGTGAGCTATACAGTAGGTCCATGTTGGCTATCCATTGTAAATATAGCAGTGTGTACATGTTCACTCCCAAATGCCTAACTATCCCTTCCCCACATTTTTCCTGTCGACAACCATAAGTTCTTTCTCTAGGTCTGTGAGTCTGTGTGTTTTATAAAAAGTTCATTTGCAACATTTCTTTCTGGATTCCACATATAAGGGATGTCATGTGATATATCTTCTGTGCATGACTTACTTCACTCTCATCTCTAGGTCCACCCATGTTGCTGTAAATAGCAGTAATTCAGAATGTGTCCATTTCTGATCTCCCCAGGAGACAGTGATGCTGGTGATTCAGGGACAAAACGTTGAAACCACAGTGTCTTTGCTACACTGTTAACCACATAACATGTGAATTATTCTTCTTGAGGACTTCAGTCTGTATCTGAGACAGAGGAGAAAAGGGTAGTTGACTGAGGAGCTGGAAATTTGGCTTGAGAGGAATTTAGGACTCCTGGGCACAAAGTCTGGACTTGACGAAGCTGTGTGACCCTGATGAATAACTTCACTTCTCTGAACCTAGGATTCCTGTTTGTGAAATGGGGAATGATGACAATACCATTTCTGCTTAAAACAAGGGATTGTTGAGGTCAACTGAGATAAATATGGGGTGAAACAATTATCTTCAGAGACATCTGAATTCCCCTTTGGGCAAGGAAGGACTCACTCTCTCTCCTGTAAGGAAAGTATCTGGACAATTTACTTGAGGACGGAGAATGAGGCTTTCAGTGCAAGTGCTGAAAGAAGACAAAAGGAAGTAAAACTGCTCTGAAAGAGAAATGACTGAGAATTTGGAAGAAAACGCCCACAAAAAGCTGCAGTTTGCCAAGCACTTTTTAGCTCATAGATATCTACTATTCGGTTGTCAGTTGTTTGCATTTCTGGATGTAAAGCTTCTTTGTCTCCCTGAACTTTCAGTAAAAGTGTACTTGTTTTGTTGGTGGAATTCAGTGAGAGGAAAATGAGTTATATGCCTGGTTCAATGCAAAGCAGAGACAAGAGGGATGCCTGGAGCAAGAAGTGAAAGTGAAGAAAGAACTCAAGGAAGGAAGCAGGTGCTCAGAGCCAGAAGTGTTCCTGGAAACCAAAGCCTCTGAAAACGTGGCAGAGGCTCAACCTGTCGATTTCATGACATTAACAGAGTCAGAAATTTTTGTAGGAAGAGCCCGACAAGAATGCTGCAAATATCTTGACTTGTGATGCTTAGACAAACCAAAGGACATCTGAAACAATGACACTTATAGTGATATCACTTAAATTACATTTGGGGATACCTTCTTATTCACTGGTATATCATTTACATGACAGTGCTCTTCTTTATACTTTCATTGGGCTTTTACATTTTTATTATTTTAAGTTTAGGAGTGGATGCATTTTCTAAAAAAGACCAAATTACCCAAACAGAACAGATTAAATTTCAAGGTTAGGAAGTTTTTCTAATAATAATTTATGGTCTAGGTATAATGTGATGAAGTAAGAGATTGTGCATATAGGTACCAACCTGAGACTATTTTTGCCAAAAATTGGATCAAAAATGGGGAAACATATTTCTAGCCTCAGTCAGAAATTCTCTTGCTGCTGCTCAGACTCTCAGTCATGTTTGACTCTTTGTGACCCCATGGACTGTAGCCTGCCAGGTTCCTCTGTCCATGGGATTTCCCAGGCAAGAATCCTGGATTGGTGTGCCATTTCCTCTTCCAGATGGTCTTTTCAACCCAGGAATCGAAACCATGTCTCCTGCATTGGCAGGCAAGTTCTTTACCACTGATCTACATGGGAGGCTGTAGATCAGAAGTGTCTACTCAGAAGTGCTCTTAGAATGCATTAATTATTATTTCTGGAGAATGTCTTCTTACATATACTTAGGTATTCTTCAGGAAATTGGTTTCCCTTGTAGAGATTTCATCTCGTGTAAGATTCTGTTTCCTATGCATTTTCTTCTGAAATTATAAGAATCCTCTCTCCCTTAATTTCTGAGAATATTTGAAAACCTTTATTTTCATGGTGTAATTTAGCTAGGAGTAGAAACTATAAAGAATTGATGCTTTTGAACTATGATGTTGGAGAAGACTCTTGAAAATCCTTTGGAATGCAAGAAGATCCAACCAGTCCATCCTGATGGAAGTCAGTCCTGAATATTCATTGGAAGGACTAATGCTGAAGCTGAAGCTCTAATACTTTGGCCACCTATGCAAAGAACTGAGTCATTGGAAAAGACTCTGATGCTGGGAAAGATTGAAGGCGGAAGGACAAGGGGATGACAGAGGATGAGATGGTTGGTGGCATCACCGACTCAGTGGATGTGAGTTTGAGCAAGCTCTGGGAGTTGGTGATGAAGCCTGGCTTGCTGCAGTCCATAGAATTGCAAAGCGTTGGACACGACTGAGTGACTGAACTGGAAACTATCCATTTTCACCTTTGAATGTATTTTTCTCCAAGTCTCTGCCTTTTAGAGTATTTACAAAGCTCTGAAAAAGATAGGTACACCCATGATGAGGAGAGTTATCTTCTTGTTGGGCTGTTCCTGGGCTAGTAGTGATTAGCTGTATTTTCACTGAATATTTAATGTTCTCAAAATTGCTTATCTGTTCCGTGGATAGGTAAAAAATCTGGGTGAGCGGTTGCTACTTTACTTTTTTTTTTTTTTTTGCCAGAAGAAGAAGTCACAAAATACGAAGTGAAAGAAGCCTTAGGTTAGACTTTTAAAAACTTCCCCCTTCATGCTATTTCCCCATCTAAAATAACCCCAAACAGAAGCCAAATAGTTGAGATTAAGGAGGAATTTTATGCATATCAGTGAGGCTGACAGCTCACATTTTCTCGCAAAACTCTTAAGAATTTCCTCCGCAGACCCCTCCGCACTGTGATAAATAGTAAATGCCAGAAAGAAAACAAGTTCCCATTATTCATAACTATCTGTGTTGGTGTGTGTGGGTGAGCAGGGGGTGGTGTGTGGGGTGGGAGATGGGGGAGGGGAGTGCAACTTCTACGGCAGAGAAGGTAAAGACAGACAGATAACAACTCACATGTACTGAAATGATAATTCAGGCTTCTGTCACTTTAAGTTAGTACAAAATCACAGGATTTGTGCCTAACCTCATTTTTACTGTGTAGAAAATAGGCTCCAGAATTAGAAAGAGATATAGTTTTAATGCTTAGATAGGATGTCCAGGCACTTTCTAAGAATGTGTGGATGGAAGCAGACTTTGCTTGCTCAGTTGCCCTTAATTCCTGTTGCCTTCCCATTGAGTGGGTGAGTGGACCCAATGGAATCCCGTCCCTGTATTGACTGAGCTTGCTAATGTAGGGAGGTGTCTTTCCCTGGCTAGGGTGGAAAATTATATTTGCTTATCTATCACAAATGAAAATCACCTGGGGAATATAAAGAGTATTTTCCACTCTGCTACCACTATTTCAGAAGCAATCAAATGCTGAGGAATGAAAGTCAAACACAGAGAAAAATGCTGATAGATTGGGCCATCTGCACGGCTCTCTGGGACCGTAATTATTTCAGTGTTCAAGAGGAAAATGTACATTTGAAAGATGGTAAATTCCATTCTATGCAATCAATCATTCGTCTCCTATAGCAAAAATAATTGTGGAGGAGGTGGTAGTTCAGACTTTAATGATGTAGTCATCCTTATTTGTTTGTTTGTTTGAAGGGCTACTAAATCTTACAGAGCATGTGGCCATCCCTGCCAATTAGAATATAGCTCCTAGATGAGTTTCAAATATTGGTATTCAGTACCAATCACCTGAGAGGTCAAAATAAGTCCTGCAGCCACAAAGAGCAAGATGCTTGGCTTTGTCTTTCTTCTAGAACATTTTGTCCTTTCCAGATTTTAAAAATAGGCTGTTTTCATTTGTGCATTTTTGCTACCTTTATAATTTGAAGGTGATTTTACTAATACAGTAAATCTTGGTCGACTGATACTTTAGGAAGATGCTTTTTCTGGGTAAACTAAAAGCCTGACATGGCTCTTCCTGATGTTCTTAAATATTTTATTAGCAGTGTCTCTTCTCCACCCCCTTCCTATTCACAGTCTCCTTCAGTTTAATGATATAAAGCAGGTGGTATGGTTGTCAAAACTGGGTTTCCATTAGAAACACTCCCTGAGAATGTTTCTTCCTTAGTTTTCTCATTATTAGGTGTCTCAGGCTGCAAAGGCCCACATGGCTGTTTGAAACAATGTATATCCTGTTTGAAACCAATAATCTGAGAGTTTTCAAGCCTTGAAAATCAGACACCATAATTTTTATACTGTTTTTTTTTTTAAAGATGATTTCAGAATGTGGATTCTGGGTTTCTCTGTTTCTTCTTGATTCTGAAAAAAGCCCCATCTCCAGCACCGCCTCCCCGTGCTCCTCTTCTGATGCTGGATGGAGGTGTTCAGGTAAGGAAAGACAGTCCTGCAGGGAGGCTGAGGCAGATTTACACCTCAGTCCTGATGTCTGGGAAAACCTGTTCAGTTGCTGACAACTCCTTTAATTATTGATGGTTCAGAAACTTTATCATTCTTAACTTTCATTTACAACACGTTCTCTCAGATGATTGAGGCTAGATGTTAAAATTGCTACTTAGTGGAGGAAACTGGAAATAGCTTTCCCTTCTTGTAGTTTCTTGACAAGAGAGAATGAAAGGGAAAGGAAAAAAATAAAAGAGAAAGAAGGGTGGGAAAAGTGTGGTAGGCTTTAGGACACTTTAGGATCCCCTGCTTTAGAGTGGGACATCAGGGAAGTCCGTGGTGTTCAGTGGTTAAGAGCTGGCTCCAATGCTGGGGACTTGGGTTAGATCCCTGGTCGGTGAACTAAGATCCTACATGTCTCAGGGCAGATAAGCTCATGCATGGCAACAAAGATTCTATGTGCCACAACTAAGACCTCATGCAGCCAAATAAATAAACGAATATATATAAAGAATGGGGTAGCAGGAGAGCATTCATAGGAGTGAGAAGAGGTCCGTTCCCTGCTTTGTGTGAGATGACCTAACAGTTCTGTTCCCCCCTCTTTCAAACTTTTCATTGAAACATAATATGCATACAGAAAGGGGCATGTATCCTAAGTACATAGCTGGAGGTATTTTCACAAGTTATCACACCATAATCAACACCAAGACAAAACCACCCCCAAAAGCACCTGGAAGCCTCCTTGAATTTCTCCCCAGTTACTGCTCATCACTCCCAAGAGGGACCGCCCTCCTAAGCTCTAACAGCTCAGGTCTGCCCCGCCTGCTTTTTGTTGCTTAATAGAAGTGAAACAGAACATTGTACCCTCCATTGCCTGTCTTCCTTTACACTGCACTGTGTCTGAGAGATTCATCCATGTTGCTGCATATAGCTTTAGATCACTCATCAGTCCACTGTGGCTTAACTCTCTGAATTTGATATTTTACTTGTGGGAGTTGTTAAGAGCACAGAAGTAGGAACTAGGGTGTCTGTGTTGAAAACCTAATTTCTCTATTAGGTGTATCACCCTGGGCAAGTTCCTCAGGGTTTCATTGACATGATATCCTTATGTTAAAATGGTGATAATAACAATATTTTCCTTATGGGGTATGTCCTTGTGCTGTGCTTAGTTGCTCAGTCATGTCCAACTCTTTGAGACCATGGACTGTAGCCCATCAGGCTCCTCTGTCCATGGAATTCTCCAGGCAAGAAACCTGGAGTAGGTTGCCATGCCCTCCTCCAGAGGATCTTCCCAACCCAGGGATCCAGCCAAGGTCTTCCACATTGCAAGTGGATTCTTTACCATCTGAGGCACCAGGGAAGCCCAAGAATACTGGAGTGGGTAGCCTATCCCTTCTCCAGGGGACCTTCCTGACTCAGGCATCTGAACGGGGATCTCCTGCATTGCAGGCGAGCTACCTGGGAAGGAGCCGAGCTACCCGGGAAGTCCAGGGTATGTCCTTGAAGAGAAACATATTAACTTTGCATGAATACATGTAAAACATTTAGAAGAAAGCCTAGTATATGGACAGCTCTGTGTCCATAAGAGTAAGCTATTAACGAATTCTCTCTCACTTGATTTTCCTTTTATGTTGATTTAGCTGCTAAGAATGGGGGAGGATGATAATGTATGCTAACTGATCAAAAGTGGGGGAAAAGGGCTTTGACAGAAATAAAAGAGGTTCTTTATTTCATCTGCCTTTTGCTCCCACTCGGTCAATTTTAGACTTAAGTGTGTGCATGTGTGCTAAGTTGCTTCAGTTGTGTCTGACTCTTTGCAGCTCTATGGACTGAGCCTGCTAAGCTTTTTGGTCCATGGGATTCTCCAGGCAAGAATACTGGAGTGGGTTGCCTTGCCATCTTCCAGGGGATCTTCCCAACCCAGTGATGGAAACTGCGTCTCCTGCAGCTTCTGCATTGCAGGTGATTCTTTATTGCTGAGCCAATAGAGAAGCCCTAAACTTAAGTACTTAACAAATTTTCAGTGGTTTACTGTTTGTGGAACACCTTAGTTGATCACTGGAAATCTCATCAATACATTTGGTATATAGTGGTAAAAATTTAATTTGCTACAAAAGCTAAAATTCGTAAAATGATACAAAGAGATGGTAACTATAGGAAACTCCATTCTTTTATTCTGTAATCTTCTGCCCTGCCTAATTAGTTACTGTTCTGTTGATAGCCTTTGCTGGTTTTATGGTTTGATGTATTTTATGAAGGTGTTGGTGGTGAGGAGAAGGTGGAACAAAACCTGAATGATCATGAGTGACTGAATGATTTCCCACCCTCACTTCTTTCCTCACCTCCACACACCGTCCCTGCCCCTTCTGTCCCAACCGAACCTCCCGCTTCCTTGGGTCTAGGTCAAGGATAAGTTGGGAACAATGGTACAATATCATTTAGCTACACAAAGAATACATTAATAGATACTAAATTAGCTATTTCTTCTTCTCCTTTCCCTCTCTTGATAAGAGAATCTCAGACTTGAAAAAGTGCTTATGGAAATTGTAACTCTTTTTATAAGAAAAACTTTAGAATGTTTATAGATGTTTATTATTTAAATTGGACTTTAAGTTTTCTCAGTATATTGCTTATGTTTTGTTATTCCTAGAATTTAAGTCTGTTAAAAAAAAGTGTTCATAAAGCCATCAGGGGCTGTTTTTCTGATAAAATATTTCAAGAAAGTTCAAATAAAAATTGCTCTGCCCTTGCCTGTTTCTTTGTCTAAAAAGTTTCCCATTTTCATTGGAATAAAATGTGTGAAGAAAGAATTGTAGAAGGGATAAGGACACCTATATTATAAGTCTTTAAGTGTAGCTCTCTTCATGGAGAAACTCTTGACTAGCTTCACACATCTAAATTACAAACAGTGCCTCAGTGTGACAGTTTAATCTTGAAATACAATTCACTGAAAATTTTAGTCGAAGTAAATAAATAACCACCTTGGTCTCATTAGTCCCTCATGAGAAAGCAGGTATGCCTATGGACATGTGTGATGTTAGAAAAGCCAGTTTTGAATAAGTTTGTTTATATGAAAAACATTTAAAATATTTTAATAAATTAGGTTCCATAGAAATCCACCAAAGGAGGGAAAAAAAGAAAATGTGAACTCACTGTATATTGTAATTATGTGCAAGTCCCATGATTATAGCCAGGGTCCGATTAGTGATATTAAAAGCATGCTTTTGAGTTATATCTGTTTCTGATTTTGTTTCACATGCTTATATCATCACCCGTTCTTCTAAAAGTTTCTCCTTAGCTAGTGTTTGAGTATGTCTGTTATGGTGGAGAAATCATGGCCTTTCTGCACTTATGGGTCAACCCTAAGGGGATATGGCCGAGTTGCTTCACAGAAAGCGGGAGAAGGTGACCTGGTTTCCCTGGGATGGTCCAGTTTTAGCACCTAGTGTTCCATGTCCTGGGGTGTCTCTTGGTCTGGGCAAGTTGGCAGGGTTGGTCATTTTAAGAGCTTTTGACCTTGAAACAGTTCCACCACTGGGCCTTCACAGAATCGGAAATGAATCCTTTAGACTGAATGCTGTGTTTTGGGGAGTCCCATGTTAAAATGTGAACATACCAAGATAACACTTTCATACTGGTTTTCATCATTTGTTGTTTACTGGGAGTGTGTTTATCGGTCAGGTGGCTCCCACTTCAGACAGTAGAGAGCTGGAGTATCCTGCAAGAGCAGTTTTTCATGATGGGGAGTGAAGGGAAAGAACAGTCATTTGTTAAGCACCTACTATGTGCTAAGGAGTCTGATGCACTTAAAAAAATTTTTTTTTAATTGGACCATAGTTGCTTTACAATGTTGTGTTAGTCTGTAATGGAAAGCAGAGTAAATCAGCTGTGTGTGTGTGTTCAGTCATTAAATTGTGTCTGACTGTTTTGTGACCCTGTGGACTGTAAGCCTGCCAGGCTTCTCTGTCCACAGGATTTTCCTGGCAAAAATATTGGAGTGGGTTGAGATTTCCTGCTCCAGGGGATCTTCCCTACCCGGGGATCAAACTTGGGTCTCCTATATCCCATCTTTTTTGTATTTATTTCCCATTTAGGTCTCCACAGAGCATTGGGTAGAGTTCCCTGTGCTATACAGTAGGTTCTCATTTATCTGTTTCATGCATAGTATCAGTAGTGCGCATATGTCAATCCTAGTCTCCTAATTCATTCCACCCCCACCCTCCCCTTTGGTGTCCATATGTCTGTTCTCTACATCAGTGTCTCTATTTCTGCTTTGTAAATAAGATGGTCTATATCAATTTTTTTCCGGTTCCACATATATGCATTAATATACAATATTTGTTTTTCTCTTTCGGACTTACTGTGTATGACAGTCCATCCAAATCTCAGCAAATGACCCAATTTCATTCATTTTTAGAATTGGTTCCACATAAGGCACTGGCCTTCTGGAGAAGGTATAATATTGGGAGAGACGAGGGGGGAATCCTCTAAGAGAAGAAGAAGATCATTATTCACCTGAGTGGAATAGACAGACCTGAGGTCACAGCTTGTTCTGCGCTTGGGCTCTGCACCTTTCTTTTCTTCCATTTTATTTATTTATTTATTGCGACTATGCTGGGTCTTCACTGATGCGTGGGCTTTTCTCCAGTTGTGGTGCGTAGATGTCTCATAGTGGTTGCTTTTCTTGTTGTGGAGCCTGGGCTCTATGATGCTTGGGCTCAGTAGTTGCAGCTTCCAGGCTCTAGAGCACAGGCTCAATAATTGTGGTGCATGGGCTTGGTTGTTTGTAGGCATGTGGGATCTTCCTGGACCAGGGATCGAACCTGAGTTTCCTGTGTCTCCTGCATTGGCAGGAGATTCTTTACCAGTGAGCCACCAGGGAAACCTTTGCATCTTCCTAATGATGTAAGCATGACTGAGGGCTTCCCAGGTAGTGCTGATGGTAAAGAGTCCACCTGTCAATGCAGGAGACACAGGAGACTCGGGTTCCATCTTTGGGTTGAGAAGATCGCCTGGAGGAAGAAATGGCAACCCACTTCAGTATTCTTGCTTGGGAAATCCCATGGACAGAGGAGCCTGGTGGGTTATAGTCCATAGGGTCACAAAGAATTGGACACGACTGAAGTGACTGATCACATATGTGGGCATGACCAAACACCTTAATCTCCAACACTGTTTCCAAATTGATTAAACTGGGGGTTTCTACTTTCTTCACAGGGATTTTTTGGTTTGTAAAAATTAAATGAAATAATAATCATGGAAGCACTTAGATCCCATTCTGAGACCTGTTGTATTAGGGTTCTCTCAGGCATCAATTCAGTGCCTCCAGTTTTTATGGGATTTAAGTTGCATTTAAGGTGCTATATAAATGCAAAATAATAGAAAAAGAGAACAATTTGGGGCATTTTCAGCTCTGTGCTATCAAACTGACTGCACAAAATTCTTCATTTTCCTTCATATAGCTCTACCTGAGCATTATTTATGGTGGTAGCAAAAGAGTCAAGGCGAAATGAGAATTCATCTAGGTAAGATATCTCACTTATTCATAGGTGAAAATGATGACCTAAACTATCATCAAACTTCACTAGCAAATCCCAATGATAGAGTCATATAAAATTGCAATTGTAATGAAATGTAACTTTATGTATACTCATGGGTTTAAAAGGAAAGAAAGAATACCATTTCCTCCTATGGGTGTCAATTTAAAGTATAGTTTTTATTTTTTCATATAGGCACCTATGGAAGATAGATAAAACAATTGTGGTGATGTTGAATTTTTTAAATCCACTTTTATTTCCGAAGTAAGTATTACATGTTAACACTTTAAAATTGATCTTTAAAGCCTTTCTGTTAATGTACAGAACAGAAAATCACAGATTGTCAAATTTTATAAGGTATATAGCAAAGAGTGGTGAGTACAATTCCCTCATGTTAAGAGTAATAAGTTTGCTTTGCGATTGCATACACAGATGTGTCATATCTTGGTCTTTTAATTTCAATTCTCTTTCCATTTCATTACACGATTTTCTTAAGGAAAATCTCAGAAAGTGTTATTTGAATAGGGTTCTAAGGCTGGGGGAGGGGAAATAGAGTATTTTCTAGAATGCCAAATAAAGTCCAATAGTTTTGATAATTTAAAAATGTTAGTAAAATAAAGACATAATTAATACTGTCAGAAAGAGCACAAGGGAACTTGGCAAAGTAATTTTTCAAATAGGCCCCAGTGGTGGCTTTCTGTTGAATCCTTGTGAAAATGCTAAGGATATAATCTGGTGACCTCTGGGGACCTTAATCCCCACCCCACCCCCTCTATAAAATAAAGAAATAAAAGTAATGGTTAACTAAGTGTGTTAATAGCTCAGTCATGTCTGACTCTTTGCAACCACATGGCCTGTAACCTACCGGGCTCTTCTGTCAATGAATTTCCCAGGCAAGAACACTGGAGTGGGTAGCCATTCCCTTCTCCAGGAGATCTTTCTGACCCAGGGATCGAACCTGAGACTCCTGAATTGGCAGGCAGAGTCTTTACTGTCTGAGCCACCAGGGAAGCCTGAGCCCCATTTTATTTATTTTATAAAAATTTCAGTTTCTCAAAATGAGATCGGTAGACTACAGGCATCAAAATCCATGTAATACTTGTTAAAAATGCAGGTTTTATGGGCCAGTCTTCAAAAATAACCAAATCACAGTCTCTGACGGGTGCTTGTGCTCGGTGTTGCTAAGTTGTGTCTGGCTCTTTGTGACCCCATGGACTGTGGCCTCTCAGGTTCCTCTGTCCATGGGATTTCTCAAGCAAGATGACTGGAGTGGGTTTCCATTTCTGTCTCCAGGGTATCTTCCTGACTCAGGGATCGAACTTGAGTGCTTCTACATTGGCAGTTGAGCTACTGAGGAAGCCCCTCTGAGGGGTAAGGCCTAATAACCAGCCCTTTGGTAACTTTCTCAGATAATTGTGAAGCACAGTCATGCTTAAGAACCATATTTAAGCATTACTCTTCTATGTTTAATTAGTGGTTTGATATTGTAGATGAGCTTTACTTGGGGTTAGTGGCATTTGAAGAGGTGGCTGTTTAAGTGTTCTTTGCAGGTAACTTTTAGTAATATTGTCTTGTAAATATTTGATTGTCTGTGGCAGAATCTGGAAAACGTACAAAGAATAATAAATTGTGTGTGTATATTCAGTCATGTCCCAATTCTTTGCGACCCCACACCTGTGCTCCGCAGGCTCCTATGTCCATGGGATTTCTCAGGCAAGAATACTACTGGAGTGGGTAGCCACTTCCTCCTCCAGCATATCTTCCAAATCCAGGGAGCAAATCTTTGTCTCCTGCATCTCTTGCAGTGGCAGGTGGGTTCTTTACCATCGGGCCACCTGGGAATTGTGGGAGATTCTAAATATCACCACAGATTGTCCTTTTATGAAGAGGTGACATTTATTCCCACAGTGCTTAAGCCCGCCCTGTGATATACTGTGTCCAGTAGAAGGCAGGCCCTAGGGCTTGAGAAGCCTGGATGCTTCCATTCTCATGCTAGGAGTACTGATGGAGAAAGGAAATCTACGTGGAGAGAGGCCAGCTGCCTCTGCCTTCCTAGCCATCTCGTTTGAGACCCACATCTGTGACTGAGCCACCCGAGGACAGGTAAGCCCAGCGCAAATGACCAAATCACAGAACAGTGAGTTAAACAGTGAGTTTGGTTTTAAGCCACTATCTTTTAGTGTCTTTGGTTCTGCTGGGAGGAACAAAGTTCTGAGCTGAGTGTGAACAGGAAGAGGACGTGTTTGAAATGTGAAGCCAAGAATGAAACGGAGAAGGGCTAAAATGGGTTCTCTCTGAGTGTCCCGGGGTCATTCAGGTGGGCTGCTGGAGGTAGCTAATAATTTACTTTAAACTTACAGTTGTTTAAAGCAGCAGTAGTTCCCAACATTTTGGCACCAGGGACTAGTTTCTTGGGAGACAATTTTTCCATGGACCTGTAGGGGAGATGGTTTCAGGATTATTCAAGCACATAACATTTATTTTGCACTTTTTTCCATTACTATTACATCAGCACCACCTCAGATCATCAGGCATTAGATTTCAGAGGCTGGGATCCCAGGTTTAAAGAAAAGGTGGTCAGAATGGTGTTTTTTCGCACTGATGGTCTGACTGTGCAGATGCAGGCTGTGAGGAAGTGGGGAGTTGGCATCAACTACGAGGGACGGCATTTCAGCAGCTGAGCAAGAAGACAGGAAAGTGAAGTGAAGGTTTATGGAAGGGAGTGATTCCTGTGATAATGACCTGGGTTCAGAGGAAACTGAGGGTATGGTGACTGTGAGAGACCGCGACAGGATTTGTGGATTGCTGGATCCTTCCAGTGGGCTCATAGAGCAGAGTTCTAGAGGTAATCATGGCATCCGATCTCATTACTTTATGGCAAATAGATAGAGAAACAGTGACAGATTTTATTTTCTTGGGCTCGAAAATCACTGTGGACAGTGACTGCAACCATGAAATTACAAGCCCTTGCTCCTTGGAAGAAAAGCTGTGACCAACCTGTGTGCTTAGTCTGTCGGTTGTGTCCGACTGTTTGCTGGCCCGTGTACTGTAGCCCACCAGGCAGCTCCTCTGTCCATGGCTGTTCTCTCAGCAAGACTACTGGAGTGGGTTGCCATGCCCTCCTCCAGGGGATTTTCCAAGCCCAGGGATCGAACCCAGGTCTCCCGCATTGCAGGCACGTTCTTTACTGCCTGAGCCACCAGGAAAGCCCAAGAATACTGGAGTGGGTAGCCTATCCCTTTTCCAGGGGATCTGCCTGACCCAGGAATAAAACCGGGGTCTCCTGCATTGCAGGCAGATTCTTTACCAGTTGAGCTACCAGGGAAGCCCTAGGCCTAAACAAAAAGCTATTCTAAACAAACCATAAAAAACCTAATAGGCATATTGAAAAACAGAGACATTACTTTTCTGATGAAAGTCTATATGGTCAAAGCTATGGTTTTTCCAGTAGTCATGTATGGATGTGAGAGTTGGACTATAACGAAAGTTGAACACCAAAGAACTGATGCTTTTGAATTGTGGTGCTGGAGAAGACTCTTCAGAGTCCATTGGACTGCAAGGAGATCCAATCAGTCAATCCTAAAGGAAATCAGTCCTGAATATTCATTGGAAGGACTGATGCTGAAGTTGAAGCTCCAATACTTTGGCCACCCGATGCGAAGAGCTGACTTGTAAAAAAAAAAAAGACCCTGATGCCGGAGAAAAATTGAAGGCAGGAAGAGAAGGGGACAACAGAGGATGAGATGGTTGGATGGCACCCCCAACTCAAGGGACATGAGTTTGAGCAAACTCTGGGAGATAGTGAAGGACAGGGAAGCCTGGCGTGCTGGAGTCCATGGGGTTGGAAAGAGTCAGACATGACTGAAGGACTGAACAACAACTAGACGTAATGAGCTGGAGAGAGAGGAGCTGGCTGCCAGAGGTTGCTGTCTTGAAATCAGCACGTTATTGACCTGAGATGTGTCAATGTTTTTAGAGACTGATGCAAGTTGTTAGAGCTTAAAACTGATCAAGGGTTCATTATACAGCTTATGATTGTCCTTATTATTCACATTTTGCTCCATTACATTTTTGTTCCAACCTGTGTATAAGCATAAAATTTTCAAAAATGATGCATGGTGAAATTTTGCATGAAGAATTTTTCGGTGAATTTTATGCAGCTTTCTCTGATTGTCCTGGCGACATGTGTCCTAGTGTCTCAGACGATGATCGTCGTTCAGAATATAATTCTGATTCAGACGATGTGAACCTTAGTGATTGACTCTGACATGGAACGAAACATGAAAATGAAACTCATGGTGCTGGAGAATGAGCCTTTGCCTCTACAGAAGAGTGGACTGAAGACAACATTTTGCAAAAATCAGAAGATGTTCCAGGTGTGTCAAATATTGAATGTAATAACCTGCAAAGTGATGGTGAAATAACAGAATGAATTTTTGTCCAGCCAGAGGAAAAAATAAGACCACAGGTGTTAAGTTTCTCCAAAAATCTCCTGGTCAATATTGAGTTAAAATGATGGTGGGCTAGTTCTGGAAAGATCCAGGTGGGCCCAGGCCTGTGCTCCAAGGCCGGGGCTGGCGCTTTCGCTTACACATGTTGCCTATTTGCTGGCGGTCACGCCCAACGTGGGGCGGCCCTGGTCCTGCCCTCGTACGTACCACCCCGGATCCTCCCACGGCTTCTCCAGCCCCTGGGCCAGCTCTGTGTCCCGAGAGATGCCCGCTTCCTCCGGATCGGAGGCGGCCAGAGACGGACTCCGTTTCCAGACCCTGCTCTGGGTTGTCCCCTCTCGCTGCTTTTCTCCATCTAATTTCCAGCCGCCTGCCCCGAGGCCTCCAAGTTCCAGCGTCAGAGGCGAAGAGACAGCCCTCCAGAGAGGGAGCAGCCGGCCGGGCTGGGTCCGGCCTGCCGTCTCCCGTCGGTGGAGGCCGTGCCTCACGGCGGCGTCTGGGCTGTGGGTGAGCTCGCGAGGGGGCCGAGGGGGAGACCACAGGCTCCTTGGGGGAGAGCACGGGGAGGAGCCGGAACGGCAGGGCGTTGCAGGCATGTTCTGTGTATACTGACGTCGCGGAGAGTTAGGACCACCATACTGTTGGCGAGAAACGTAGTGAGCCCTGAAGCCAAAGACTCGAGGGGGACCTCAGGGAGAGCCTCCAGGTATGAGCACCCCAGGGAGGTGGTCTCGGCACCATCCGATGACAGAAGCTCTCAAGGCGCGGCTGAGGGAGGTGGTGAGGCGCTGCTCAGGGTCCGCGCCACACAGGTGAGCCTGAGAGCTGCACCTGCGGGACCCGGGGGCACGAGGTGTCAGGAAGCACGAATATGGTGCTCATCCCGCAGCTCTTCTGGCGTTAAGCCCCTTTCCTCTTTCAGCAGGCCCGGCTCTTTCCTGCCACATTATATTTTGACTTGGCTTTAATTATTGGTCTGGTGGTGGGAGGGGAGTTTGGTGTCAACCCCCAGGGTAGAGTGTGTCTAGAGAAAGAGGCAGGTGAGTGAGGATGAGTGTCAGGTGCAGAAGCAGCTGCGTCTGGTGACGGGTGGATGCCGGCCTCTTGCTTTGAGGGGGAATATCTCCAGCAGCAGTCCCCAACCTTTTGGGCACCAGGGACCAGTTCCATGGAAGAGGATTTTTCCACAGACCAGGCTGTGAAATAGAGGAGATGGTTTGGGGATGATTCAAGTGCATTATATTTACTGTGCACTTTATTACTATTGCATCAGCTCCACCTCAGTTCATCAAGCATTAGATTCCAGAGGTTGGGGGACCCCTGATCGACAGGGCTTCCCCAGCCTCTGAGCCCTCTGTAAAACTGGTAAAGGCCTCTGTACTGTTCCATGTTTCCTAATTCCTTATGCATCCTACTTACATAGTAAAGCTTCTTGAAGTCTATTTCTTGAGGAAATTGACCAGCTGTCCCTTCCGTTTTGAAATTCTCTTTTTTCTTTGCTTCCAGGGCACTGTATTCTCGTAGGTTATTTTTCCCTTGCCATACTAGCTCCTCTTCCTCAGAGTTTTCTGCTTTTTCCTTACCTCCCTGGCTTGTAAACTTGAGATCTTTTTCCTCCACTCACTTTGAGGTGAGCTGATCCTGACTCATGGCTTTAAATAGAATATATAAATAAAATGGATTGAAAGACCTTGGACTGCTTTGTGAAGGCTATGAGCCCACTTTGGAGGTTAACCATCATGAATTTAAAATAAGACTGATGGGCAAGGTGATGTGTGTGTTTTTTTCCCCTAGCCATGTTCATTGTCTAATCATAAACAGATATTCACTCATTTATTTATTCAGCCAATAAATTCTTGTTTAGTTTCTTTGTGTCAGGCATTTTTCTAAGAAGGAATGGCTGAGACCAAAATAGACTCAGACTCCAAACCCATGGCCTTGTGAGATTTATGTCTTGGTAGATGTGGTCCATTTCTCAGAGGTCTTCGTTGACCAATGGGTAAGACACTGAAATTCTTTGAGCCTTAGTCTTTGAAAGTTTATTGGAGAGGTTAACACCTTTTTCAAAAAAGGCATGCTGTGACAATAAACTGAGATTATGTACAAAGTGGGTGGGATCTTGTTTAGGCTTAGGAGTTCAAGTGGAAGTTGCTTTGTTTTTTTAGAGAGATCTTGGGTCTTTTTTTGGTTACAGCTTCAGAAACGTGGTTGCCTCTTACAGTTCTCAGATGAGATTTCCAGTGTCTTTTAACCCATGATATTTATTTTGCAACATGAATGAAAGAGATGAGTTTAATGAGCCTGTACTTTGTACTAGGCACACAGTGACCTGGACAATGTGGTTTTTCATTCTCCCTCTCTTGCTGTATAGAATGACTAGTAAAGATACTTTATTCCCCAGCGCATGTTCAAAGAACACCCTTCTCAGCAGACCATGATGCCTTTCCCTGTCACTGTCCTTGAATAGCCAGTTGTGTTGAGGTCTCTTCCTGAAGTCACCAGAATTTTCAGTCTGTATCTCAAATCCCCAACTTAGCCCTGATCTTACTCTACTTCCATCCTGAACCAAGATGCTGAAAGTGAGTATCTCTTCTCTCTTTAGATGTAAATAATTCTTTGAAAACAACATACCAATAGACAGTAGCACTGTGGTTTCAGATTTCTAATGGTAACTTAAAAACTAGTATTTTGTAGCTCCCTGTTTTTGGATTAATCATGTCTTTCATCAGGGCTTCCCTGGTGGCTCAGTGGTAAAGAATCTGCCTGCCCATGCAGGAGAAGTGGGTTCGATTGCTGGGTTGGGAAGATCCCCTTGGAGAAGGAAATGACAACCCACTCCAGTACTCTTTTTTTTTTTTTTTGACTATCTTTGGAATTCTTCGTTTCATTAAGGTTCTCACAAAATACAAAGCTCAAACATAACTGTCTACATCCACCCCAGAACAGAATCAAGTAAGTGGTTAGCACACAATGATCTTTTTCATTTTTAAAAATATAAATAACAGAGTTCAAGGTTGGACAGTTTTCTCCCGAGTGTGTTTCTCTTTAACTCTTGCCCAGTCCCAGACAGAGGAGCCTGCCCAGTCACTGGAGTTGTGGAGTCGGGCACAACTGAGATTAAGCAGCAGCAGCTTCTTTCATTGTTGTTTCTACTTCCTCCTCTTCCTCCTTAGTTCTCTTTTTCAGTGAGCTCAGTCGTTCCCTTTGTTCCCTCTCGTTCTTGTCCTTTATCCACCTTCCCTTACATTGTTCCTCCCTAGGGCTACACTTTGATTTTTTTATACCAAATTTCCGTTTTCCAGCCAACAATTGTCTTCGAGTCTTTTAGAGTTCCCAGCTCATCCTTGCTCATGTTTCTTACCTTCTCCTGTCCTCCCTCCCTGCTCTGCCCCTCTGGTTCTCTTTCAATTACTGCTTTTAATTAGGACTGCTGTGTTGCAGAATGATAGAGAAGTATAATGAGATATGGATGAGAAGAGGCCTCAGGTTTTTAGGCTTCAAAGCCTTAGTTCTTTTATCTTTGTCCTTTGGATCTGAAGATTCTGTTTCTACTTCTATTTCCCATGAGTGTGACTCTTGAGCTTTCCCCTTTGCTCTGTGGAGGATCTTATAAAAGATCTCCAAAGACTTTTTCATTGCCAGCAGTAAAGGTCATTTCTCCTGAAAATTATTCAGTAGTTCTTCTAGAATCCTCTTAGTCCATGTATGCTACCTCCTTTTACCTTGTTTCTTCCTGCCCTGACCTGAACTGTAACCTGAATATTGACAGCATCCTTGGGGAATAGGTCAGGATATCCATGTATATGAACCATCCTGTGTGAAGACTGTGATTTCCTTTTGGTTTGGACCTAATTGCTTCTACGTGTTCATCTTAAGGCTTCATGTTAATTAATGAGTCTACATAATGCACATGCTGACGTCTCTCTCTAGGGCAGTTTACTGCTTTTTGGGAGTATTTCATTCTGAACGTGTGATGTCGCTCACAGCAAAATACATGGCAGTGTTAGCCTCTGAGACAGGGTGGGTTTGGGAACAGGGTTTGAGCAGGGAAGTAACAAAATGAATTCTTTCTCTATTGCTTTCTTTTTCTTTCCTGTCTGATAGGGGGTTCTGCTCTTATCTTTCAGGAGACAAGGAAAGAGAAAACAAGAAAAATAAGGGCGGGGGGTGGGTGGGATGGAAAGATGGAAGGGCAGGCATCTATACGAACTGAGCTGCTCAGATGAAGGAGATGAACAGAAAGATTACGAGCAGGTATTCTACATTTTTCCTTTTCAATGTGCCACCTCTGTCCCTTTGAACTTTCTTACTCTTTGTTCTTGTGCTAGCTCAGTTCAGTTCAATTGCTGAATCACGTCTGACTCTTTGCGACCCTATGGACTGCAGCATGCCAGGCCTCCCTGTCCATCACCAACTCCCAGAGCTTACTCAAACTCATGTCCATTGAGTTGATGATGCCATCCAACCATCTCATCCTCTGTCGTCCTCTTCTCCTCCTGCCTTCAATCTTTCCCAGCATCAGGGTGTTTCCAGTGAGTCAGTTCTTCACATCAGGTGGCCAAAGTATTGGAGTTTCAGCTTCAGCATCAGTCCTTACAATGAATATTCAGGACTGATTTTCTTTAGGATTGACTTGTTTGATCTCCTTGCAGTCCAAGGGACTCTCAAGAGTCTTCTCCAACACCGCAGTTCCAAAGCATCAGTTCTTTGGTGCTCAGGTTTCTTTATAGTCCAACTCTCACATCCATACATGACTACTGGAAAACCCATAGCTTTGACCAGATGGACCTTTGTTGACAAAGTAATGTCTCTGCTTTTTAATATGCTGTCTAGGTTTGTCACAGCTTTTCTTCCAAAGAGCAAGTGTTTTTTTTAATTTCATGGCTGCAGTCACCATCTCCAGTGATTTTGGAGCCCAAGGAAATAAAGTCTGTTACTGTTTCCATTGTTTCCACATCTATTTGCCATGAAGTGATGGGACTGGATGCCATGATCTTAATTTTTTGAATGTTGAATTTTAAGCCAGCTTTTTCACTCTCGTTTTTCACTTTCATCAAGAGGGTCTTCAGTTCTTCTTTGTTTCTGCCGTGAGAGTGGTGTCATCTGTGTATCTGGCATTATTGATATTTCTCCTGGCAGTCTTGATTCTAGCTTGTGCTTCATCCAGTCTGGCATTTCTCATGATGTCCTCTGCATAGAAGTAATAAGCAGGGTGACAATATACAGCCTTGACGTACTCCTTTCCCAATTTGGAACCAGTCCGTTGTTCGATGTCCAGTACTAACTGTTTCTTCTTGATCTGCATGCAGATTTCTCAGGAGGCAGGTAAGGTCTTCTAAGGGCTTGCTGTTTCACAGAGAACTGCTGTTGTCATGGAACAAGCATGAACTGGTCTCTCCATTTCAAGTGAGATTAGTGACTAAAATTTAGAGCTTTATTTACTAGCTAAGAGGTGAAAATCTCTGATTGCCTAGTCATTTGCTTAGTTAGATAATTGGAAACAGTTGAGATTTCTTTAAGGTGATGGTATACCTTCCTAAGAGCTTCCCTTGTTGCTCAGTCAGTAAAGAATCTGCCTGCAATGCAAAAGACCAGGGTTCAATCCCTGTGTTGGGAAGATCCCCTGGAGAAGAAAATGGCAACCCACTCCAGTATTCTTGCTTGGAGAATCCCATGGACAGAGGAACCTGGCGGGCTACAGTCCATGGGGTCACAAGAGTTGGTGACGACTTAGTGACTAAACCACCACCAGCACATACCTTCCTTATAAAAGTCAGATGAGACTTACATCATAGGAATACCTGGAAGGTAAAATTTACAGTACAGGAGTGAAGTGGATGTGTATAAAGATATTTTTTTTTCCTCAGCAAAGTGTAAATTTATGTGAGCTGTCCAGACTCTGTTGATTCTTAGTAAGCAGAGTTGAGCTGCAGAATTTAAATGCAGAGACTCTGACTATCCAAAACAGGATAAGCCAACATTTAACCAAAGCAATGAAGCAGGGAGCATCTTAAAACATCTTGAGCTTAGATTGGGACAGGGTTTGACATGGAGTTTTCAGACCAGAAAAAGGCCAGATAGTGACTATTTACGGCTTTGCAGGCCACATGGTCTCTGTTAAAACTTACATAAAAGGAGCATTAGTACAGTTCTTGGAGCATAGTTTCAGATTTTATCATTAGTATTCTGGTGGCAATGAATAAAGGCAAAATTCTTGGTTTAGAAACTTTAAAAGCTTCCTTAGGGCATTTCTTGACATATCAACTTCTTAAGTGTGTTAGAAGCCATCAAAATGAATCAGTTGCTCTCCTCAAATTTAGGATTTCCTTGGAAAGACCATATGGAATAGAATGTGCTGCAAACAGCTTTGAATAAATGACTTGATTCCTCTTTCTCTTACCTCTCAGAATGCTCCTCCATCATGCTATGTAACATTATTATTGAAGGTCAAATCAGGAGGACTTGTAGTGTTCCATTTTTATACAGAATAATATCAGATAGTGGGACTGATCATGGTTTTTCAGGGTGGGCAAGACATTTGCTGGTGATGTTGAGACAGTAGACTTCATTGTTGAGCCCTCAATTGTATTCCCCAAACTTTGAAAGTAACTTCATGTGATTCACAGGTCATGACCCTTAGAATTCTAATCAAACTTGTTTAAATGCCTTGCGTAGTTGTTAGTTGGAGACTAGAATAGATAATCAGGGGAAAATAAGATTTTTAATAATCCAATTACATTTGCTACCTACTCAGCTTACTGGTGCAGAACAGTGCACAGGATGTAATAAGTGGCACTGTTTGGTCAGAGGAAGAAAACACAAGTTCAAGGAAAGCTTCCTAGGACATATCCTCAAGGTATTGTTTTTTGATTTTGTTTATTTTGACTGTGCTGGGTCTTCATGGCTGTGCAGGCTTTTCTCTAGTTGTAGTGTGTGGGCTTCTCCTTGCAGTGGCTTCTCTTGACACGGAGCACAGGCTCAGGGCACGCAGGCTCAGTCGTTGCGATTTTCTGGCTCTGGAGCACAGGCTGAGTAGCTGCGGTGCACCGTCTCAGCGACTCTGTGGTGTGGGATTTTCCCAGATCGGGGATTGGACCCATGTCTCCTGCACTGACAGGCAGACTCTTTACCACTGAGTCACCAGAGAAGCCCAAGGTATTGATCTTAAAGATCATGTGTCTACCTCTCTGTGTAAATTTCTATTATGCTTCGTAATATTTTCCTAGAAATTTTAAATAGGTAGTAAAGCTTAATATAAAGGGGCTTCCATTTTTTTCCTGTGCTATTGATGCTTTTGTGCTTTTTTGCTAGAAAACCCACCACTTCATCGTGAATCTTCAAAAGCATCAAGCATAGGCACAGTACAAGCGCCTCCTACCACTTACCTCCATGTTAAGCTGCCTGCTGCCTCCTCTCCCATTCTGGACTGAGGCTTGGGGCTGGTCAGTGCTGGACAGACATTCTGTTCTACTGGTTGCCCCTCAGTTCTTATGCACTGGCTGTGCTTCCTTATCATGGATGTAAATGAAGGGACAGTCAGGGCTGACCTAAGCGGAGGTATAAACTACTTGGGGCTTCCCCCATGGCTCCGTGACAAAGTACCTGCCTGCAGTGCAGGAGATGCAGGAGACACGGGTTCGATCCCTGAGTGTGGGGAAAGTCCCTTGAAGGATGGCATGGCAACCTATCTCAGTATTCTTACTTGGAGAACCCCATGGACAGAGGATCCTGATAGGCTGTAGTCTGTAGGGTCACAAAGAGTTGGGCATGACTGAAGTGACTGAGCATGACTGCACACAGGAAGTACTTGGGATAGCTTCAACTTTCCTTTTAGTTCCTTCTTCCTTCCACTGGTCCTAGGATTCTTTTTATTCTTTTTATTTTCCCTCCATGGTGGACTGAATCTCCAATGGTAAGATTTCAAGCTGGTATGTAGGAGTCAGTTCTGGAAGGGTGGCCTTTCTCAGGCTGAAAGTCAAAGTGGTCATTTGAATCCATATTAATGTTCAGTTCAGTTCAATTGCTCAGTCGTGTCCGATTCTTTGAGACCCCATGAACTGCAGCATGCCAGGCCTCCCTGTCCATCACCAACTCCCGGAGTTTACTCAAATTCATGTCCATTGAGTCGGTGATGCCATCCAACCTTCTCATCCTCTGTTGTCCCCTTGTCCGCCCACCTTCAATATTTCCCAGCATCAGGGTCTTTTCCAATGAGTCAGCTCTTCACATTAGGTGGCCAAAGTATTGGAGTTTCAGCTTCAACATCAGTCCTTCCAAGGAACACCCAGGACTGATCTCCTTTAGGATGGACTGGTTGGATCTCCTTGCAGTCCAGGGGACTCTCAAGAGTCTTCTCCAACACCACAGTTCAAAAGCATCAATTCTTCGGCGCTCACCCTTTGTCACTGTCCAACTCTCACATCCATACATGACTACTGGAAAAATCATAGCTTTGACCAGATGGAGTTTTGTTGGCAAAATAATGTCTCTGCTTTTTGATATGCTGTCTAGGTTTGTCATAACTTTTCTTCCAAGGAGTAAGCGTCTTTTAATTTCATGGCTGCAGTCACCATCTGCAGTGATTTCAGAGCCCCCCTAAAATGAAGGACTAGAATGGGTGAATTTGACTCAGATGACCATTATATCTACTACTATGGGCAAGAATCCTTTAGAAGAAATGGAGTAGCCCTCATGGTCAACAAAAGAGTCTGAAATGCAGTACTTGGATGCAATCTCAAAAACAATAGAATGATCTCTGTTCATTTCCAAGGCAAACCATTCAATATCACAGTAATCCAAGTCTATACCCCAATCAGTAATGCTTAAGAAGCTGAAGTTGGATGGTTCTATGAAGACCTACAAGACCTTCTCGAACTAACACCCAAAAGAGATGTCCTTTTCATTATAGGGGACTGGAATGCGAAAGAAGGAAGTCAAGAAGTACCTAGAGTAACAGGGAAATTTGGCCTTGGAGTACAGAATGAGGCAGGGCAAAGGGCTAATTGAGTTTTTACAAGAGAACACACTGATCATAGCAAACACCCTCTTCCAACAACACAAGAGAAGACTCTACACATGTACATCACCAGATGGTCAGTACTGAAATCAGATTGATTATATTCTTTGCAGCAAAAGGTGGAGAACCTCTATACAGTCAGCAAAAATAAGACCAGGAGCTGACTCTGACTCAGATCATGAACTCCTTATTGCCAAATTCAGACTTAAATTGAAGAAAGTAGGGAAAACCACTAGATCATTCAGGTATGACCTAAATCAAATCCCTTACATTATACAGTGGAAGTTACAAAGAGGTTCAAGGGATTAGATCTGATAGACTAGTGCCTGAAGAACTATGGATGGAGGTTTGTGCCATTGTACAGGAGGCAATGATCAAGACCATCCCCAAGAAAAAGAAGTGCTAAAAGGCAAAGTGGTTGTCTGAGGAGGCCTTACAAATAGCTGAGGAAAGAAGAGAAGCTAAAGGCAAAGAAGAAAAGGAAAGCTATATCCATTTGAATGCAGAGTTCTATGTTAATGTTGCTTATCAACATAGGAGGCTGGGGTGTGGTCTCATATGTAGACCAGTGTGAAAAGTCCATCCTGTACAAAGAGGAGGGCATGTAGATTCACAGGATTTCTGATTTACTTGTAAGACAGTTGTCTGACTTTTGAGAAAAAAGAATTTGTGATATATTTTATTGTTTGTGTGTGTGCACGCTCAGTGGCTCATTGTGTCTGTCTCTTTGTGTTTCCATAGACTACAGCCCACCAGGCTCCTCCATCCATGGAACCCTCCAGGCAGGAACACTGAAGTAGGTTGGCATTTCTTTATTGTTTGACATAGCCTCAATTACTTGAGAGGAATTAGACTAGGTATACACAGCCCTGTGGATCTAAACTCAGTCTCCTGAATAGAGAAAGCTGACTCCCAATGACTCAGAGTGAGAAAATGGTGATACTGTGTTTGAGAAAAGTATGACAGAGCATCTGCAAAACAGGAGTAGGGATAATTTGCTAAGTAGCAACACTGAGTCTCACAGTGCTGGGTATATATTGTAAAAAGATAGAACCAAGGAATGGAAATGTTTCACAGTGGTGTTATCTTAATGTAAAGCACTTACAGCAAATAACTACAATTTGCATTTTGATCCCAACACTATACAATGACTTTTCAAAAAGTAAGAATGCATTATTTTTTCTTAAATTCAATTTCTTTGTTTTGGAAGCAGCCCCCAAACTTTCAAGCAACAAATGCAAGAAAAAACTTTTTTTTTTTTTCTGGAGAAACTCTAAGTAATTCTTAAAAATCAAGACTTTGTTGTTTAGTCGCTAACCTGTGTCCTACTCTTTTCAACCCCTTGGACTTCAGCAAGCCAGGCTTCTCTGTCTTTCACCATCTCCTGGAGTTTACTCAGACTCATGTCCAGCCATCTCATTCTCTGCTGCCCCCTTCTCCTCCTGCCTTCAATCCTTCCCAGCATCAGAGTCTTTTTCCAGTGAATTGGCTCTTCTCATCAAGTGGCCAAAGTATCAAAACTTCAGCCTCAGCATCAGTTCTTCCAATGAGTAATCAGGATTGATTTCCTTTAGGATTGACTGGTTTGATCTTGCAGTCCATGGGACTCTGCAGAATCTTCTAAATAATTTTTAAAAGTTAAGACGTGGCTGCTCTTAAAAACCTTGCTCCTTTCTCTATGTAGTGTCATGGGGCCTAGTGATAAGAACCTGAAACAGAGAACCGTATCTTTTTCCTTAGAATATTAACTATCAGGGCAGATCAGTGAATATTTATAAAATAGTAAATGGCTAAAAAATGCCATCTGAACCAGACAGCATTACATGAAAGAAAAAAATGATAGGCCATGCATGGCACTTGCCCTAAAACAGATGTAGAAGTAAATAATACAAGTTAGATCATATACCTTGTGGCTAAAGGTACCAGGGAGATAATGTCTTTGGGCAATTGCTGCTTATAATTAATAGCCAGTTGAATTCCACAGATAATTTATCCGACTTAAGTCTCGTGGGTGGGCCAGTTAGATGGGCATTTCTAGATGTGAGAACCTTCTTCAGTTCCTACCTTGTGTGGGGTCCTAGAAGGTGAGGTTTATATTTTCCTGTGAAACAGTGCTCTGTTCTGTGTGGCTGAATGAAGCTTCTGTTCTTTGTCTTGATAGATGTAGGAGATAGGTTTCAGTTGTTTCAATTTTTCAGTTCAATTGTTTAGACTTTTTATGTTTTTTTTTTCGTAAATTTATGTCTTCTTTATGAGAATTTTATTTTGTATTTACCAGTCCATCTCATGAAACATTACTATCTAATATCTACCTCCAAGTAGTAAGTAAAATCGCTCAGTCGTGTCCGACTCTTTGCGACCCCACGGGCTGTAGCCTGCCAAGCTTCTCTGTCCGTGGGATTTTCCAGGCAAGAGTACTGGAGTGGGTTGCCATTTCCTTCTCCAGATTTTTTTTTTTTTGAATCCAGGAATTATAGGAATTCCTGGGTTTTTTTCAGTCAGTCTGGACAGCACTTTCTTGGGCAAGATCAGCAGTGGTTCTCAGGGCGCTGACGTGGCCTGCTGGTGCTATCTTGTGTCTGCTCTGCCATCTGTGTGGGGCAGAGGGTCTCCGGGGTGGGGTGGAGGGCTCTGGGCAGCCAGGCCCCCTCCCCAGTACAGGAGGCCGGAGGAGGAGGGTCGGGCTTTGGGGACGACTCAGACTCCAGCTGTTGGGGCCTCATAGCTGAGCACATAGTCGTCACTGAGATGACCAAAATAGATTTCTAATGGGTACTTGGTCTTCATTCAGAGTTCCTGGCTCACAGTTCCCCAGACCGCTGGGATATACTAAGTGTGAGTGAGGAAGGTGTGTGTCTTGTTAAATGAATAAGGTGACTTTCAGAAATACCTGAGGAAGAGACCCTTTGCCAGGAGAACCAACCACATGATGAGCAGGTTGGACCTTTCAGTCCTTTGTTTCTGGGAGGTGCTTGAGGTTAAATCATCTACTGTTGGCTAGTGACTTAGTCCTGACTGTGTAACGAATGAAGCTCCATAAAAACCTGAAAGGATGCTTTTTGGCCTCTGAAGGGCTTCCATACTTGGGGGATCAGAATTGTTGGGCATGGTACCAGGTGAGGCCCCAGGGTCCAGGAAGACGGGAGCACCTGTGTTGGGGACCTTGTCCTGTGTCTCTTCATCTGGCTGTTGATTCAAACCCTTTAAATATCCTTTGCGATAAAAATCAGTGATCCAGTGAGCAAGCAGATTTTCTTGAGTTCCTTGAGCTCTTCGAGTATTGAATCTGATGAGGGAATCAATGAAACCTTGAGCTTGGAGCCGGTTGGTCAGAAGTGCAGGTAACAAGAAGGACTTGTGACTGGCCCCTGACATGGAGGGTGATCCTGTGGGGCTGAGCCCTTTACCTGTGAAATCTGACTCTATCTCTGGGTAGGTAGTGTCAGAATTGAGTTGAAATCTTGCTGGGATTATTATTTTTTGTTGTTACCATTATTTTTTATTATTAGAGTATAATTGCTTTATAATGTTCTGTTAGTTTCTCCTTTACAACAGAATAAGTCAGCTTTAAGTATGCATATCTCCCCTTCCTCTTGGGCCTTGCTCCCCTCCCCCTAACCCAGCCTGCTGGGATTTTAGAATTGGTTGTTGCTGGTGGAAGATTCCACGTATACCTTAAGGTTCGTATAGGAGAAAGCAGCCTGTGCTTACTCGGTAGCAGGACGGGATTTCTCTTTGGAAGAATGTATCTTGCTTGCTTGCGGTCCGTGTGTCCTGGAGGGGGCTGACGCCACCTCCAGCTCCTGACCTGGCTAAATCAGAGAGGGGTTCCAGGTGGCACGGGTGGTGAAGAACCCGCCTGACAGTGCAGGAGCTGCTAGACAGGCCTGTTTGATCCTGGGAAGACCCCCTGCAGCAGGGAATGGCAACCCACCCCAGTATTCTTGTCTGGGAAATCCCTTGGACAGAGGAGCCTGGCAGTTCATGGGGTCGCAGAGAGTCTGGCATGACTGTGCACACAGGCACCCTGCGTCTTTGCTGGCACGGTCGGAAAAAGATGCCTCTTTTCTGCTGAGGTTGCTGAACTGGTTATCTCTGAGCTTGAACTTGTCATTAACATCCTTCTTCCCTTGTTGGGGAAGGCTGCTTGAAAGTAGAATTAGGACAGACCAGAGAGAGAAATGGTGTCTCTCAGCACAAGGACCCCTAGACCCACCCATTCCTGGGCTTACAAAGTACAGAATTAACATGTTCCTTTTTTAAAAGAAGTTTTTAGGGATAGGTTTTCTGTCACTTGCATTTTATATCTCCATTTAGAGCTCTTTGTTTACAAGTTTATGGTGAAAATTAAGTTCTCTACTATAAATTTTTATTTTGATAGCTTATAGGTGATAGTCATGATCTTAAATCCTAGATACCATGTCTGAAATTTTAGATAAAATTTCTAACACAGTGTTCAGCTTTTCACAAGTTTGTCTATGGAGTGGAGTAATTGTGAATCTGTGTTTTGTGCTTAGAAGTGGCAATTTTGTTCAAAACTCATCACACCCTAGAATTCAGTGTAAGTAGTGAGCTCTGTTGGTAAAAGACATGTGAAGTTTATTCGAATAAACTTACGATGTCTAGTCACATTTTAAATAATTTATTTCACTCACCTTAATAAATGCAA
Organism: Antilocapra americana; assembly: GCA_007570785.1. NCBI lineage: Eukaryota > Metazoa > Chordata > Mammalia > Artiodactyla > Antilocapridae > Antilocapra > Antilocapra americana. The sequence continues at coordinate 1,597,800 of ML660211.1, read as the reverse complement.
ACTTCTGTGAGAATGTTTTTTAAGTTCTTGCTGTGTATACCTAGTATTCCTACATAGTAATACTGTGTACTAGTTTTAACACAGGCACACTAATTCTTTGAAATGATAATTAAGTGAACTATTAAAAGTTTGCTTGAAAGAGAGAAATTTTAGGAAATGTTTTAAAGTGAAACAGGAATCAGGTATCTTATTTAACAAGAGATATCAGCAGTGTTACATTTTCTTGAGTAATGCAAAGGAAAGTAGGAAAAATTTAAAACATCTTTGTCTTTTGAACATTTAATATAGATTTGATTAAATGTTTTATGCCTGACTATGCCGTTATTTTATCTTTGAATTTTCTCAGTAAATGGAAACCCAAACTTCAGAAATGTGAATTGAGCCATTTCAGTTTTGGAAACTTGCTGCAAGTGCACACGGACAGAGAAGCCCTGTTTGCAGAACAAATGGAAGGCTCAGGAGTCTATAGGCCATCGCTCTCACAGGGTGACCTCTAAGAGCTGCTGGAGCAGCCTGCCCCGTCCTGGTCTTCTGATGGGAGGCTGTCTAGGCAGAGCCACTGTCCAAGCCCATTTCTTTTGCTTGTAAGTTGGCCATCTCAGTGTGCTCCAAAGTCTCCTGGACTGAATACATCATTAAATTACAAAATAGTGGATACCTTCATTTGTACCATTTTTTTTAGATTCCACATATAATTGGTATTATTAATATATAATATTTGTCTTTCTCTGATATTTTACTCAGTATGACTATCTCTGGGTCCATCCATGTTGCTGCAGATGGCATTCATTCATTCTTTTTTATGGCTGAGTAATATCCCATTGTATATATGTATCATATCTTCTTTATGCATTCATATATCAGTGGTCATTTAGGTTGCTTCCATGTCCTGGCTATTGTAAATAGGGCTGCAGTGAACATCGAGGTGCATGTGTCTTTTCAAATTATGGTTTTCTCCAGTTATATTCCCAGAAGTGGGATTGCTGGTTAGCACAGGGAACTCTACTCAATTTTCTGTAATGACTGATACGGGAAAAAAAAATAGAGTGGATATATGTGTACAGGCTTCTCTGGTGGCTCTGACGGTAAAGAATCTGCCTGCAATATGGGAGGCACATTGTTACCTGGAAGAGATCCTCAGAATGTATTTCTTTTTATTAAGGCATGGCTACATTCACTTTACCTAAACAGATAACTTTGAATGGTAAGTTATTCCATTGCTTTCTTTGTGATGTTAACAAAACTGTAGCGACCATCTAATAAGTTACTCTTCCTTCATCCATATTGTGTAAATGTTGTTGTTTAGTCACTAAGTTGTCTTTGTGACCACGTGGACTATAGCCAGCCTGGCTCCTCTGTCCATGAGATTTCCCAGGCAAGAATACTGGAGTGGGTTGCCATTTCCTTCTCCAAGGGATCTTCCCAACCAGGGATAGAACTTGCGTCTCCAGCATTGACAGGTGGATTCTTTACTGCTAAGCCACTAGGGAAACCCATTGTGTAATTACCTGACACCAGTAAAATAACTCTAAATATTATAACATTTTTTGCTGGTACTTTTCTTTTCCTTTCTTTCTTCTTTATTGGCATATGTTCTTTATTTTCATTAAAAAAAAGGGCAATTTTCAGGGATGTTCTAGGATTTGGATCAATGTTTATGAAAATCACTTCAAATCTAAAGGTGTTTGTAATGGCTCCCTTTATATGGACATTTGAATTATTTGCATGCCCTCAGGTCATAAACTGAGTTCTGTCATACTGGCAAGAATCTTTTGAGATAAGAGCTGTGGCTTGGATAGCTTATGATAAAGGAAACAGTGCATGGCATGCCTTAAAATTCACAGAGATGACTGATGTATTCCAGAAATTTCCTTAGAGTTTCAGCAGTTCAGGACATGCTGTGCATATATAAAGGCAAAGGATCTTTATCACCAACTCCTATTCTGACAGGCATAGTAGGGTCTACTTTTTTCTCCTTAGAGCCCAGGAAATGGTAGTTACGTAGCAAGAATGCAAAGCTAAAATTCTCTGCTAAATTAGTGATGCTAATTTGTTAGAGGTGGGATGCAGTGCCCAATATTTACTCTGTGGTACAATTAAGGCGATATTGCCAATTTGTTTATTTTAGCATCTGCCTTGTTTATGACGAGGCGTATATAACTTCCTATTTGGAAAGTAAAATACCACGGTTCTGATGTATAACACATTTTAAGCATTTGGAGCCTGTTGATAGCTCCGTAATGAGGTTTGAAAGCATTTATCTGCTGGTGTTGTGAAATCTAGGTGTGATTATGAGGGCGCTGGCGTCTGCCTTAGAGAACACATCTGTGGACTGTTTTGGACCCAGCCAAGTGTTGAGTCACCTCTGCCTTCTCCCCAACTGATCGTGGGGGCTCGGTAGGCACCCAGGTGCCTCTGATGGACAGGGCTGGGTGTGTACTGTGGGAACACGTCTTCAGTGTTGCATTAGTGGAAATGAGCCACAAGGCCAGTGCATGTTGTTCAGGAAAGATCTGATGTGCTTATGCGGATCCAAACATCCCAAGCATGTTCTGAGTTAGGATAGCTACAGATTTCAGGCCTGAGCTGTAACAAAGGACACTGGGGGAAGGAGTTGGCGTACTGAGCATCTCAGAAGAATGCTTTTCTTTTTTAAAATTTTATTTTGTTCTTGATTGGAAGATAATTGCTTTACAGTATTGCGTTGGCTTCTGCCTTGCATCAGCATGAATCAGCCATATGTATAGATACGTCCCCTCCCTCTCAAACTTCCCTCCCACCTCCCTCTCCATCCCACCCCTCTTGGTTATCACAGAGCCCCAGCTTTGGGTGCCCTGCATCCTACAGCAAATTCCCACCGGCTGTCTGTTTTACATATGGTAGTGTGTATGTTCAGTACCACTTTTGAACCAGAAGGCAATTTCCATAGTACCTCGGGGTGGAGGAGGGAGTCTCCTTCTAAGAAGACATGACAAGCTTTTCTGTTTTAAGAAGTAATAAACAAACTTCAGTTCCTATAATTTTCCCAGAGCAGTACATATTTTAATCAAGAGAAGTAAACACCCTACATATGCGTGCATGTGAGTGAGTTGGGGGAGATTCCCTGTTTTAGGTTTTCTGTGTAAAATACAGCTTGAGAGTTCTGAGGGGCTGGGTCTTTGTGTGTTAGAGATGTGTTCTAATATGCATCCAGCATGCAGTGAGAATCGGCTTCTGGTGTAACCATGAAAGCAAAGCTCAGGGAATTCCCGTGTCTGCCTGATGTCCTGAGTCTTAGGAGAGGTCTGCGGGCTCTTGTGTACTGCTCACAAATCCTGCTGAATTTCAGAGCTGGGATTTAGGTCGAGTCCTCCCTTCTCGTTCTCTAGTGCTTTTATGGTATACACTGAAGTTCAGTAAATCCAGCATTTTTAGCATGGAAAAGGAGAGGAAGTTGGAGATAGAAGATGGTAGGATCAAGAAGGTGAGGTGATAGGATAATTTAGGAGGGAGGAGAGGTCTAAAAATAAGAGCAGGAAGAGAGAGAATGCAGAGCAAGGGGACAGGCAGTCAGGTGGCATCTAGGCAAGGTGGCAGAATTTAAGAGATGCAACTGGGATGGGAGTGTCAGAGTGAAAGGGGACCTGAGAAGAGGCTGCGGGTAGAGATCAGAGCAGACACGGAGCACCGCAGAGGCGGGGTGGGACCCAGCAGGTTCTGACCACAGTTGACAGCTCCAAAATCAGGCTGCGGCTGTGGCCGTGACAAGAACAAGATAGGAGGTAGGAAAGCCTAGGCTGAGACATGACTTTTTCTTAAGAGCCTTGTTTAGGATGAGATTTTATGCTTCTTCATTCATAGTCCCTGGTTGCCTACATCAGATCTCCCTCTCTCGTTTTGTATGGACATATCGGGCAGGTCTTCTTGCTTCCCCAACTACTTTTAGTTATTAAAGTCCAGTCCTGCCTGTTTAGAACTTGCCTTTTTCTTTAGTAGATGGTGGGGATGGACTCCTGAGGCAGAACTAGAAAATTTTTCTCTGGCACTAGCTGTGTGCAGACTAAGCTCTCTGCTCTCAATTTCCTGTCCTTTACGTAAGGACGCTTGGATCTACCTCATAGTCACGAGGACAAAAGTAAGACATGTCAGGCACTGAGAACAGTGCCCGGAATGTAACTGCTCTGGGTCTCATTTCCTCACTGGGAGGGGGACCTCAAGATGGGAGGTACCATGGTCCACTTCATTTCTCCCTCAGTTTTGGCATCTAGAGGTTGGGAGGTAAGTATTGCCTGCTTAGGAACACGTCCTGCGCATCTCGCTTCTAGTTGTAATATCCCGTGTGTGTGGCGGAGGATGTAGGGTGGATGAGGAGAGCGAAAATTGGGAGACAGAGCCGATCTCGTGGAACTGGTCCTGACCCTGCTTTTCTGGGTACCTTGCTGGTCATGGAGGACCTCTGGGCAGCTGTCCGGCTGTGGGGCAGACGTCTGAATTCTTCTGAAGGTCCTATCGGCCTCCCCACTGCATGCTGCTCTCACATGGGAGACTTCTTCCATCTCCCAGACTGGGCCCCCGATGCCCTGCCTTGTCTTTATGCTACTTGTGGTTGATGATCTTCCTTCTGAAGCACCTTTCCTGCCTCTTTCCCACCAACTAAAAGTCTTAGTGTTTGGAATCTTACAAATCCAGTCTTCAGAAAATCTGTCTCCGCAACAGTCTGAGACTTCTGTGTCAGCCTGTGAAGACAATTTCGATAAGAAACCCTCAGATCCGCTCCTCTACAAAGCTGCTCTTGCATGGTGAAGATGTTGGCCTAGGGGCGTTTTAAAAAGGATGCCATCTGACAGGACTGTCTCTGAGAGGTAAGTCGTCGAGCAAGATGTCAGCATAAGCACCTGGCCAGAGGGACATAACTTGTATTAATGGATAAGCAGGTGTGTGAATTTGTGTGATGAGAAGGTTGCCCAAGAATTCCCAACGTGCTCCAAAAGAGAATGTCAGATCTAGAAACCACCCAAGCCCAGAAGCCGCTTCTGGGTCACGATAATACCAGGCAAGAACCGTCCTGTGCCCGACTTGGCCCTCTCCTGTGCCCGTGCTAACCCCAGAGCGTCAGGAGCCGCAGGTGACTCTCAGCTGTGACGAAGAAGCCCAGCCCCTGGAGTGGAAGATGTGACCTTGTCCTTCCCTTGGCCATTGTTGGCTTTTGGCTCAAAATGGAGGCAGTCAGGCAGGTTTGGGAAGAAAGATACTTTTTTTCCCCCCCTTCTCTCCCAGGAGTTCTCTTGACTTTTTTCTCTTTTATTTATTTATTAATTTTTTCCTTTACATTATCGTGTTGGTTTTGCCATACATTGACATGACTCTGCCATGAGTATACATGTGTTCCCTGTCCAGAACCCCCCTCCCACCTCCCTCTTGATTCCATCCCTGTTTTGGCTCTTACATGAGACTGGAAAATGTATTGGGTTGGCCAAAAAGTTTGTTCGGTTAAGGAATATGTTCAATAAAGTTCTTTGTGAAAATGAAAAACAAAAAGTCTCATTTTTACCTAAAATCAAATGAACTTTTTGGTCAGCCCAGTAAATACTGGCCTGGCATTAGATGTGACTTATTATTCAAGAGTAACCCAGACAGTTTTGGATTTTACCTGAGATTTCATTCAGCATTAGGGAGAAAAGAATAGCTGTGGGAAAGGATATAGTTGCTATGTGATAACATCCTTCCATGTTTGCTTGTTCATTGTTACCATTACATGCCCCTAGTTCTTAATGATTAAGGTGTCACTGATATTTTTATTGCTTTTTTCTGGTTATTTGCAATGAATCTTAAACATAAATTTATGAGTTGTAGAATTCGGTGACCTATAATTTAGAAGATGTAATTACACTAATTTATAATCATTTAATTACACTATCTTATCTGATTATAAGACAGTAAGGAGATAACGTCTTTAGGCGTGTGATGTTTTTCTGAGCAGTTGACCTCATTCTTCTGGGCTCTACTTAAGCAGTTCTTTACTATTTTTGCCCCTTTCTATGCTAGCCTGTGTATTTTAGAAAACTGTGTGCCCAGGGACTCTTGCCAGCAGGGTTCTGTCTTGGTTCTGCCATTGAGAAGTGTTCTCAAGAGTTCTAGTGGACAGAATGAAGAATCCATCATGCTGGCAATGGTAGCTGGTATGTACTCTGGCAGATGTTTATGCAGTGTTTCTTCAGACTCACAGACACAGGAAACAAATTTACATTTACCAAAGAGAAAAGGGGGTGGGGGAGGGCTAAATCAGGACTTTGGAATCAGCAGACACAAACTACTGTGTAAAAAACAGCTAAACAGCTAAACAGTAAGGTCCTACTGTATAGCACAAGGAACTATATCCAACACCCTGTAATAAACTATCATAGAGAAGACTATGAAGAAGAACCAATGTGTGTGTAACTGAATCACTTTGCTGTATGCCAGGAAATAACACAATGTTGGAAATCAACTATATTTTAACAAAAAGTAGAGTTTTTCATAGTAAGCTGCCTTGCTTATGTGGGATCCAGGTTTTGGCAAGCTTACTTAATTTTGGGAATTCTCTTTAAAAATGCAAATGTATTTTTTCAAAACTACTTGTAAAATGGGTTGCTTACTTAATAGGCAAATGAAAAAAAATCACAACAAATATGGCTAGGTATAAAATTCTTGATTCATGCTACCATGCTTCAGGAATTTGTGTGAATAATCTTCCAAGGTTGAATACATCTGGAGACAACAGAGGCCAGCTTGATTTTTTTTTATTCTTTTAGAACTTGTCCTTGTTTGCTTGGCTATACCAATATTATCTTTAAGGTACACTAACTTGAGACTGTTTCTGATAGTTTTTTTGGGGGGGGCATGATGTACTCTTTTATTATACCTTCATGTTTTTCATTCAGTAATTCTTTAAAATTTTTTTTTATTTTATACTGGAGCATAGTTGATTTACAGTGTTGTTAGTTTCAGGTGTAAACCATAGTGATTCAGTTATACATACACGTTTCTTTTCTTTTTTAAATTCTTTTCCTGTTTAGATTATTGCAAAATATTGAGCAGCATTATCTTGACAGTTGTTCCTTGTTGGTTATTCATTTTAAATATAGCAGTGTGTATATCACAATTCCATACTCCCAATCTGACTCCCACTGGCCCCTCTGGTTAGGTTACTTCTTAAGTTTGTGAGTCTGTTTCTATTTTGTAAATAAGTTCATTTGTATCATTTTTTTAGATTCCACATATTAGTGATACCAATTATATTTGTTTTTCCATGTCTGACTCACTTCACTTATTATGATAATTCATGTTGCTACAAATGACATTGTTTCACTTTTTTATGGCTGAGTAGTATTCCACTTTATATATATGCAGCATATCTTCTTTATCCACTCCTCTGTCAATGAACATTCTTTCTTAAGTTAGGGCTCTAAATGTTCTGCCCTGCCTAGTATTCTGCGCACCACCCCCCAACCTCCTTTAGGTAGAAAGTTATGCCTTTGTCATCCCTTAGTAATTGTCATTTTACTTCTATTTTTAAAAACACATTTAACTGCATTTCATTTTATTTAGTTTCTCATTTCTACTCTTCGTGTCTCTTTCTATGTTTTCAGTTGTGTCCATTCTCCTTAAGATTCTCTTAATCTTGCTTTGACTTCTCTGGTGGTTCTTTTACCTGCCTGTACCCTCTTCCCTCATTCTCAAACCCTGTTAGTCATGTTTCATCTCCTCCTAATTTTTCCTCCATGTATGCTCTGAGCTCTTTCATCTCTGCACTGTGCCCTTGTTTCATAGAGGCAGTTGCTCTCCTAAGATTTAAAAATTCATAGTAAGAGGTTTGGTGGCAGTTTGCATCTTCATGACAATTTCATGGTCAAAGGGTCCCAAGTGAGAGCTGTGTCTTATTTTTCTTATTTCTTAAAGTACCTTTAGAAACATCCCTATTTGCTTCCTAATCATTCTTCTTGGAAGGAGGTGACTGTTTTCTGGAGTAGAGGTTGCAGAAAGATTAAAGTGGGGAGAGGTCAAGGCCCTGTTCTAGATTAGATGGATTCTTGCATCTAGCATCTGTGTGTATGTGTGTGTGAGTTTGCTTAGACTTTTTACTATTTACAAGTCAGCGTAAATAGGCAGTTTTCGCTGCCTAATAAAGCCCCCTTTTCAAAGTCTCTTTCCCTCCTGGCAGCCAGTCCTTGCAGTCTCATAAAGGGCTCTGTCCTCTCTCTTCTCAGGGCCACATCTGGTCCAATAAGCTCCTGCTGCTTACCTGTGCACCCTGCTCTTCCTTTTCAGAAAAGGGACTTGGATTTCGCACCTCACTGTGTCATCAGCCCTAAGACCTAGCCTGTGCTGGCTTGCTCTGAGCGCTGCCTCTGCTCCCCACTTCACTTCCTGAGACTCAGTGCTTTGACCTTCAATGCCGCAGCAGCCTTCCCATGTGTATTTGAGATTATGGGTTTTACCTGGTTTTCTAGTTTCTGAGAGTCAAGTCTGTATGTTTTTCATTTTTTCTTTTTCTCCTATATTGAAGTATTTCTCAAATGACAGCTCTCAGACCATGTGCATTATAATTACTTGGAGTGCTTACTAAGAATTCAGATTCCCAGGATCCTTTCCAAGCCATGCTAAGTCAGAGCTGTGGAGGCTGGCTTCTTAGAGTCAAAATCTTTAATAACCACCCATCACCCATTTGGCTTTCCAGGCAGCACAGTGGTAAAGAATCCACCTGCCAATGCAGGAGCCCCAAGAGATGCGGGTTCGCTCTCTGGGTCGGGAAGATCCCCTGGAGAAGAAAATAGCAACTGGTCCAGTATTCTTGCCTGGGGAATCTCATGGACAGAGGAGCCTGGTGGGCTACAGTCCATGCAGTCACAGTCAGACACAGCTGAGTGAATGTGTGTGTGCACACACTTGTGGACACACACACACACACACACACACACACACATTGCCCATTATGATTTTTTACGTATGTATAACACTATTTCACTATTTCAGTGGTGAACAAATAATGGTAGTTTTAAAGTGCTCTCTTTCTCCATCTAATGAGGTTTATAAAAATTTCCCCTAACACATTTCCTCATGTGACTTCTACACCATTGTCTTTTTTTATATTGCTCTCTATTCTGTGTAACTAAGGTCCATGGGATTATTTTCTTATTTTCCAAGTCTACAAAAGTCCACAGGGATTTCAGTTTACTCCAGGGTATCAGTCCATATAGCATGCAAATGTTTTATTCTGCCCAGTGTCGACAGTTCAAAAAGTTTTCCTGTCTTCTTGATTTGTCTCAATCCCTGGTGAGTAATGACTTCAGATATAAATACTGGCAGCTGCTGGAGGTATATAACATGTCTGGGTCTCTGAGGTACCCCTTAAAGAACTTGTAAGATCTACTCAGTGCGTATAGCGGGTCTTGAGTCTCCTGAGCTAAACCTCAGGTGGCTACCACACTGGAGCTGTGACAGGCAGAGCCTTCCTTGAGAGTGGGGAGGGTGTGCGTAATTGTCTTTCATCTCCTTCTGCCTACCATTCTACATTTGGCAGTAAGGACTGGGAGTTCAAAAGTCAAGAAGGCGGCGTTTTTGTGTTTCAGATGCCTTGATTTTTGTCATGCTCAGTTTCCTGGGAGCTGATCTCTTTCGTGCTGTCTGGAGGCTGACATCAAAATGGCAACTAATTAAAAGTAGAAAATTTGGTTATCATTTGAACATGAATACTTCTTCAGAGATGAGAGAGGAAGATGTCCTAGATTTAAAGTAATTTACTTTTAACTTTTTGGCCAAATGGAGTATCATATCATATGAGTTACTAGTAAATAAAGCTCACAGATGTGTTTCTATAAGGATATATATTAATTTTATTTTTGGACCTGTCACTCAAAGTAGTCTTTATCCTCAAGGTGTTTTTCCCATGGACTAATATTGATCTAAATAGTAACTCACAAAACATCTAGAAGTCTTTGAAAAGGAGTGTATAGGTTAAAATTTTAGATACCAAAACTCAATGGTACTAAGCTATAGAATAATAAAAAGCCTTTAAAATCATCCTCCAAATGATTGTCAGCTTTTCTTTTTTTCCCCTCCTGTCAAGGCTATTTTAACTCTTAGTGAACAAGGCCAGTAACAGCAGAGTTTATCTGTTTGAGCCCACGAGTTTACATCTTGCCCTGTACCCTTTCCCATTAGCAAACACTGCACATGGAGCAGTTTCTCCTAATGCAGCTTTTTAAGTGATATTGCATTGAAGGTAAATTCTGCTGCCCACTGCCAGCCACTCTTAGAATGGCAGTACAATCCTGACTTATGTATCATGTTTAAGTTAAAACATAGAATTTTATATGGAAAGATTCAGGGCAATGTTGCCTTGGGCTAAGAAAAGCAATATATTGGGTGGTAGATGGTTCTTTTTGCTAGCAGCAATGAGGGTTAGCACTCAAAGAAAGTTATATTTGGAATTTTTCTCTATGCACAAAGCATAAAAAGTGGGCAAGAGAAGAGTGCTTACATTTAGAATCCAACTATGTCCTGGGCACTAAATCAGGAGTTTTTCATCAGTTGTCCTTGTGGGTATTTCTGTCACATTTTGGTCATGTCGAAACTGAGGCCCAGAGGAGTTCAGTTGCCAGAGGTCACTCAGATTGTAAGTGGCAGAACTGGAGTTTGAATCCAGGAAGTACTGGGGACAGGACACCACCCAATACTGCACTGGCCATCTGGACAAATTTGAAAATGGATCAAAGTCTACTGAACTTTTTACAGCCTTCTACTTAGAAGTCATCTTGGTTTGTTTATTTGGCAAGAATCATATTAGAATCTACATAATCAGAGCATGTGCATTTATAGGTAATAAAAGTTTGGCAGATTTCTTATGCTGTGGATAGTGGAAAAACCCTGGTTTTAATATTCAGAAAGACCTCCAGGTGAAATGTGCCTTTGAGCAAGTTACTTTCCAAACTTGTTTTCTCCCCTGTAAAGTGATGGTAAGAATAGCAACCTTTTAAGATTTCAGGAAGACTTGGAAATAATATATGTAAATGCCTAGTACAGTGCCTGAGTTAAAGTCACCCATTCCAGTCCATCTCAGTTCACTGATTCCTAGAATGCCGATGTTCACTCTTGTCATCTCCTGTTTGACCACTTCCAATTTGCCCTGATTCATGGACCTAACATTCCAGGTTCCTATGCAATATTGCTCTTTACAGCATCGAATCTTGCTTCTTTCACCAGTCCCATTCACAACTGGGTGTTGTTTTTGCTTTGGCTCCATCCCTTCATTCTTTCTGGAGTTATTTCTCCATGGATCTCCAGTAGCGTATTGGGCACCTACTGACCTGCAGAGTTCATCTTTCCATGTCCTATCTTTTTGCCTTTTCATACTGTTCATGGGGTTCTCAAGGCAAGAATACTGAAGTGGTTTGCCTTTCCCTTCTCCAGTGGACCACATTCTGTCAGACCTCTCCACCATGACCTAACCATCTTGGGTCGCCCCACATGGCATGGCTTAGTTTCACTGAGTTGGACAAGGCTGTGGTCCGTGTGATCAGATTGGCTAGTTGTCTGTGACTGTAGTTTCAGCCTGTCTTCCCCTGATCCCCTCTCTCAGTGCCTATAGTCTTACCTGGGTTTCTCTTACCTTGGACGCATGGTCTCTCTTCACAGCTGCTCCAGCAAAGCACAGCCGCCGCCCATTACCTCAGGCGGTGGGTAGCTCCTCTCTGCCACGCTCCTGCGCCTTGCAGCCGCCACGCTCTTGTGCAGAGTACATTATGAGAAACGCTGGAGGAAGCACAAGCTGGAATCAAGATTGCCAGGAGAAATATCAATAGCCTCAGATATGCAGATGACACCACCTTTATGGCAGAAAGTGAAGAGGAACTAAAGAGCCTCTTGATAAAAGTGAAAGAGGAGAGTGAAAAAGTAGGCTTAAAGCTCAACATTCAGGAAACTAAGATCATGGCATCTGGTCCCATCACTTCATGGCAGATAGATGAGGAAACAATGGAAACAGTGGCTGACTTTATTTTTCTGGGCTCCAAAATCACTGCAGATGGTGATTGCAGCCATGAAATTAAAAGACGCTTACTCCTTAGAAGAAAAGTTATGACCAACCTAAATAGCATATTAAATAGCAGAGATGTTATTTTGCCAACAAAAGTCCTTCTAGTCAAAGCTATGGTTTTTCCAGTAGTCATGTATGGATGTGAGAGTTGGACAGTGAAAAAGACTGACTGCCGAAGAATTGATGCTTTTGAACTGTGGTATTGGAGAAGACTTTTTTTTTTTTCTTTCTTTCTTTTTATTTATTTATTTATTTTTTATTGTTTTTGCCATACAATGTCATGATATCACCATGGGTTTACATATGCTTTCCCTCCAGAACCCCCCTCCCTCCTCCCTCCCCCCCGGGAAATCTCGCTGCACCAGCCCCGAGCATCAATCCTGGGCTGGCGATTGATTAGAGATATGATAATTAACTTATTTCAATGCCCTTCTCCCATATCATCCCACCCTTAATCCTCATCCACAAAGTTCATGAGTCTATTCTATACATCTGCGTTCCTTTTGCTGTCTCACATGTTGGAGAAGACTCTTGAGAGTCCTTTGGACTGCAAGGAGATCCAACCAGTCCATCCTAAAGAAGATCAGTCCTGGGTGTTCATTGGAAGGATTGATGTTGAAGCTGAAACGCCAATACTTTGGCCACCTCATGTGAAGAGCTGACTCATTGGAAAAGACCCTGATGCTGGAAAAGATTGAGGGCAGGAGGAGAAGGGGACAACAGAGGATGAGATGGCTGGATGGCATCATTGACTCGATGGCCATGGGTTTGGGTGAACTCCAGGAGTTGGTGATGGACAGGGAGGCTGATGTACTGCTGTTCATGGGGTTGCAAAGAGTCGGACACGACTGAGTGACTGAACTGACTAAGTACAATGCCTGGCGTGCAGTAGGAGTTAAAAGTTTCGAGCCAGTATTGTAATTGACATTCATGAGGATACCTTTGTTGAACAATAGGCTTCTATGATCATTTATAGACAATGATTGTTGACCTTTTAAAGCTCTGTATCTATTCCTTTGATCACAGTGTGAAGTATTCTCAGATCAGCACATCAACAGGCCATGGTAATGGCAATTTACTTGTAAGCTGTATCTGTCAGAATTTCCGTATAGCAAAATAAGTGGCTATATATTCTTTAAGGACACAGATAATTTCATAATATTGGCGAATTCTCAGTTTCATGAAATTGACTTCATTAAACTTTTTTGAACATTTCAAACACACACACACACACACACACACACACACACACACGAATAACTTTAGTATAAAGAACAACACAGCCCAACAGCCAGCTGTGACAGGTGATCAGATCTCATCATCACGATTTTGCCACATTTATTTTTCTACTTTTTTGTGTTGGTTTTCTTTTAATCTTTGAAGTATATTAAAGAAAATCTCACATCATACTATTTATACCTATGTCTTTAAAAATAAACCTAAACACATTTTCTTCTCTTTCTTTTTTCTTTTTCCACCTGTACCATGCAGCTCGGATCTCAGTTTCCTGACTAGGGATGGTACCCCGGCCACAGCAGTGCTAGCTCAGAATCCTAACTGCTGGGCCACCAAGGAACTCCCAGGAGATCTTCTTACATGCCATGTTATATAGTATGTGGTATGCCTAACAAAACTGGCAGTAACTTTGTGTTATCCTATATCTAGTCCATAATCAAATGATTCTAGTGGTCCTGAAGATTGCAGAAATATTATCTCAGTATAAATCCTAGCAGTTGCATTTAGTTAAATCCCTTAAGCCTTTTTGTTTGTTTACTCTAGAGCAGACCCTTCTCGTCCTCAATCCCCTTCTTCCTCTGTCATTGATTTGTGCAGAAACTGGGTCATTTGTCTTGTAGAAGGTTCCACAGCCTGGATTTGTCTGTTTGCTTCCCTGTTTCATTTAACTTGTTCTGCCACTTCTGGAAGTGAAAGTTAGCTCCAGACCCAAGGCTTGATTATATTTAGGTTCAAATTTTTGGCCAGGAATATTCAAAGGGGTTTCTGGATATTTTACAAAGAGGCTTCAACTTCTGGGTGTCCTACCTTGAGCGATACTGACATGGAGTCATTTCAAGTGCTGACTGCCTCCATTGATGCTGTCTGACTGATGTCATTTCATTTGGGTGCATTTCTAACCCCTGTTCCTTTTCTTTTAAATTGCTTTATTGAGGTATAATTGACAAGGAATACATGGCACACATTTAAAGTACATAGTTTGGAAAGTTTTAATATAGGTGCATTTTTGAGACCACTACTACTCCAAGAAAATGAACATACTCATCACCCTTGAGTATTCTAGTGCCTCACTGTAATCCTTCCCACGGCCGCTCTGTCCTGCCCCTGTCAACATCCAGACAGCTACTGGTCTACTTTTTGTTAGAACAGATTGATTTATATCCGTACTTATCCTGGTTATCTATAATACTCATCCTCATGAAGTGAAAGAATAGTTGTTTACATAGGTATAATCCTAGACTGGTGTGCTTCAGCCCATGGGGTTGCAGAGTCAGACACGACTGAGCAAACTGAACTGAACTGAATCCTAGAAAAGCTGTCAATTAGCATAATTCTAAAAGTTAAAATTTCTACTTAGTCACATACGGAAAGCACATCGAGCCTTCTGTTAACTGGGTGATATGGTTGACACAGCAAGCACCAGAGGAATCAAATGGATCCAGAGCCGCCCAACACTTCTGGGCCTTTAACATTTCCTCCTAGAGTTATTTTATGGACATCTCCTCTGCCCCAGACAACTTTCTTCTTTTTTTTTTTTTAATTTAATTTTCTTTACTTTATTGTGTTGGTTTTGCCATACAATGACATGATATCACCATGGGTTTACATATGCTCCCCCTCCAGAACCCCCCTCCCTCCTCCCTCCTGATTCCCTCCCCCTGGGACATCTCGGCGCACCAGCCCCGAGCATCAACCCTGGGCTGGTGATTGATTTCACATATGATAATTAACATGTTTCAATGCCATTCTCCCATATCATCCCACCCTTGCCCTCTTCCATGGAGTCCACGAGTCTGTTCTAGATATCTGCGTTCCCTTTGCTGTCTCGCATGCAGGGTTCTCGTTACCATCTTTCTAAATTCCATATATATGCGTTAGTATACTGTATTGTTGTTTTTTCTTCTGGCTTACTTCACTCTGGATAATAGGCTCCAGTTCCGTCCACCTGAGTAGAACTGATTCAAATGAATTTTTTTTAATGCTGAGTAATATTCCATTGCATATATGTACCACAGCTTTCTTATCCATTTGTCAGTTGATGGGCATCTAGGTTGCTTCCATGTCCTGGCTATTGTAAACAATGCGGTGATGAACATTGGGGTACACATGTCTCTTTCAATTCACAGATCTACAGGATCTGAAAGATAATAACAGGACAAGGGTTTATGCATTTCCCTTTATTGCTTTAACTACCCAGGCTTGGCTACTTGCATTAAGTAAAAGAGACAAGATAATTGCTGGCATCTTCACAAAATATTTTTCCTCTGTATTGAAACTATAAAGAGTTTCTGGTTGTTGGATTTGCATTCACGTTTAGCTGATTACCTTATGAAGAGCAGAGCATAATGTGTCCGTATTTGGCAAACCCATGAGCTCTGGAGTAAAGACCCCTGCTTGAATAGGATCCCTGACTTTCAGGGACTCCTCTAGCCTTAGGCTGGGGAGTACATTCTAATCACGGGTGCAGCTCATGGAGATGGGCATGCTGCCCCCATGCTGCAAGACAGACATGTGGTGAGGGGCAAATAAAATGCTACCAACTACTGGGAAAGCTGATCTGACAGTGAGGTAGGAAACAAATACTTTCAAAATAAATACAACTTCAATGAGAATACAATGACAACTTAATTTTAAAACTTTTCCCAAGTCCTCTTATGAACCAAAGTGACTAATAAAGAGAAGAAATGAAAAACCTGTGACTCTATTAACAAGTCAATAGGGAATCCTCCCAAACCCTAAAGCATGTATGTGAATGAACTGCCAACAGCAGTGGGACACGGTGAATAGCTTTGTTGTGAAGAGCAAGCCATGAGAAGGCAGAGGTGGCAAGTCAGCCCCGAGTTTCTCATGGTCATGTGGTGCCTCTTTAGCTCTGACGGTGTTCTTTGTCCTGAAGTCTATTTTGTCTGATACTAATATCACCTCATCACCGACTCAATGGACATGAACTTGAGTGGACTCTGGGGGTTGGTGATGGACAGAGAGGCCTGGCGTGCTGCAGTCTGTGGGGCCGCAAAGAGTCAGACACGACTGAGCGACTGAACCGAACTGAATATCACGGAACAGATTTCTTTTGTTTGGTGTTTATCAAGTGCATCTTCATCTTGAGACAAGAATATGCAGTGGGGCAAAAAGTCTCTTAAATAAGTGGTGCGGAAAAACTAGATAGCAACATGTGAAAGAATGAAATTCGTGCATTTCCTAACACCATATACAAAAATAAGCTCAAAATGGATTAAAGACCTAAATGTAAGACCAGATACTATAATACAACTCCTAGAGGAAAACATGTTTTATTATTTATTTTAAATCTGTAATTTTATTTATAAATTCTGTAATTTTTTTTTTTGGATCCTTCTCTTAAAGCAAAGCAAATAAAAGCAAAAATAAACAAATGGAACCTAATTACACTTAAAAGCTTTTGCGCAACAAAGGAAACCTCAAAATGTAAAGAAAACCTTCTGAATGTGAAGAAATACTGCAAATTATAGGACCAGTAAAAGATTAATATCCAACAGATATAAACAGCTCATATAACTCAGCATCAAGAAAACAAACAACCTGATTAAAAAATGGGCAGAAGAACTGAATAGACATTTTGTCAGAGAGGAGATGCAGGTGGCCAACAGGCATAGGAAAAGAGGTTCAGCATCACTGATCATCAGGGAAATGCAAATCAAAACCTCACACCTGTAAATGAGATATCATTAAAAAGAACACAAAGAACAAATGTTGGCAGGAATGTGGGGAAAAGGGAAGCCTTGTAGTGTTGGTGGAACTGTAAATCGGCACAGTCACTGTGGAGAACAGTATTGAGGTCCCTCAAAAACTGAAAATAGAGTTACCAGCTGTGGTAAATCTCAGAGGATAAAATCACGTTTAGGATGTTAAATATGTGGGTCATAGAATATGACCCCGCAATTCTACTCTTGAATATATACCAGAGAAAAACCACTGATTTGAAAAGATAAATGCACCCCGGTGTTCATGGCAGCATCCCTCTCTATGCTCAAAGTGTTCTATCTGGGTTCGTATTCCTTCTTCACAAAGTGTATCCTTTACAAGTTCTTCAGTAAGGATCTGTTGGTGGCAAATTGTTCTTATTTATCCAAAAATGTCTATTGTGGCTCTTATTTTTGAAGACTAATTTCATTGCTTATGCAACTCTAGGTTGGTACTGATCTTAGCACATTAAAATGGACTTTTACAGCTCTACGTCTTATTTTGGAGAAGCCAGCCATCAGTCAAATGCCGTTGTTTGGAAGAGTCTTTTTTTCCCCCACTGTTACTATTTTTAAGATATTTTCTTTTTCTGTGATGCTCTTCAGTTTCATTGTTGTGCATCTAGGTATAGATTTATTTTTAATTTATTCTTTCAACATTTATTATTAACATGAGGATTTATTTTTGCCACGAGACCTAGGAAGTTCTCAGCCAACATCTTTGTATAGTCTTTTCCATTCTATTTACTCTTTCTGAAACTCCAGTTAAATGACTTTTAGAACTTACTAGTCTGTTCATCTTGTCTCTGAGTTACTTTTGTATTTTTTCTATCTTCTTTTTCAGCTGCTTTCTGTGTAATATTTTCGGATTTCTTTTCTACTTTACTGTTTTTCCCCAATTCTAATTTACTGTTTAATCCATCTTGTGTTTTAAACTTTAATTGTCCTTTTTATTTCTAAAGTCCTTCAAAGATCTGCTTGGGTATTCTTTATGGTCCTTTATTCCTTTTTCTTATCTCTATGATTTTTATTTTTAACAAAGTAAATATTTAACATACTAAATGTGAGATATTTTGAGATTTTTCTCATTTTTGCTGGATGTTGTTTCTTTTCCTGACTCTTCATTTCCTTATAGTGGGACTTGTCTGTAAGCTGCTCATTTTTTTCAAATGTTTCCTAGACTAATGATTTTGAGGCGTGGGGTGAGGTTCCATGCTCCAGAGAGGGTGTATATTAGCTCCTTCCAGTCAGTTGTAGCCGCTACCTATCCATGGCCACTTTCAGCTGACCTCTCTGAGATATTTTGGACTCCATCAATAGAGTGAATTCAAGCTGCAAACGATTAAGAAGAATAAACCTCAAAGGAAACTTGTTTTTCCTTAACTCAATTAAATGACAAACTTCCCCTTGGGTACCTTGTCGTAGAGAGCATAATACCTCTCAACTGTCTATGTTTTCATCCCTGGGAACTATGTTGTTGTGTCTGACTCTGTGACCCCAGGGACTATAGCACGCCAAGCTTCACTATCTCCTGGAGCTTGCTCAAACTTATGTCCGTCGAGTCAGTGATGTCATCCAACCATCTTATCCTCTGTTGCCCCCTTCTTCTCCTGCTCTCAATCTTTCCCAGCATCAGGGTCTTTTGCAAAGAGTTGCCTCTTTGTTTCAGGTGACCAAATATTGGAGCTTCAGCGTCAGTCCTTCCAATGAATAGTCAAGGTTGATTTCCTTTAGGATTGACTAGTTTGATCTCCTTGCAGTCCAAGGGACTTTAAAATGTCCATGTCTTCATCCCCGGGAAATATGAATGTCACCTTACATGGCAGAAGGAGCTTTGCAGATGTGGTCTTGTTAAAGGTACCCAGATGTGAGATTATCCTGGATCATTATGGTGGTATGATGTAAATACCAGAATCTTTATGAGAGGAACCCAGACGGAGTTGGAGCTAGAAGGTTGGAGATGTAGAGATGGAAGCAGATCGAGGTGTAGGAGCCAAGAAATACAGTCAGTCTCTAGAAGTTGGGAAGGGCAGGAAAGAATTTCTCTCTTGAAAAATTCACTTGGAATTCAGCCCTGGAAATACCTTGATTTTAGATTTATGACCTCCAGACTTATGAAATAATAGTTTTGTATTGTAAGCAGCTACGTTTGTGGTAACTTGTTGGGGCAGCAGTCAGAAACTAGTATACTGGACTGGGTTGCCATTTCCTTCTCCAGGGGATCTTCCCCATCCATCGATTGAACCCCGTCTCTTGCATCTCCTACACTGACAGGCAGATTCTTTACCACTGGCGCCACCTGGGGAGCCCTAGGAAACTAGTATTACATCTCTTTAAAAAATTTTTTGTGACCTTACAATGAGGCATGAGTGAGCTTTGAGATTTCCCATTTTCCTGGGAATTGAGGTAGCCTTCTGTGAAGTTACCTGCTTTGAGTGAGCCCCAGGCTTGAGTGCCCCTCGTGAAGCCCTGTGCAGCCATCAGAGGTGCTAGTTCACAGCTGGTTGGAGACTTGGTAGTGGAGAGTTGCTTTGATGTTCACTCACTAGGGTAAAGAATCCACCTGTAATGCAGGAGACCCAAGTTTGATCCCTGAGTGGGAAAGATGCCCTGGAGAAGGGAATGGAAACCCACTCTAATATTCTTGCCTGGAGAGTTCCATGGACAGAGGAGCCTGGCGGGCTACAGTCCATGGGATCACAAAGAGTTGGACATGACTAAGCAACTAACACACACACACCACTGAGTTACACTTTATTTGGGGGGCACCTCAAGATTCTTCTTCATTTCTTCCAGTTTAGCAACACTTTTCAGAGAAGGCAATGGCACCCCACTCCAGTATTCTTGCCTGGAAAATCCCATGGACGGAGAGCTGGGTAGGTTGCAGTCTATGGGGTCGCTAAGAGTCAGACACGACTGAGCGACTTCATTTTCACTTTTCACTTTCATGCACTGGAGAAGGAAATGGCAACCCACTCCAGTGTTCTTGCCTGGAGAATCCCAGGGGCAGGAGAGCCTGGTAGGCTGCCATCTATGGGGTTGCACAGAGTCAGACACAACTGAAGCGACTTAGCAGCAGCAGCAGCAACACTTTTAAAAAAGCATGTTTTAAATATTTATCCAGCATTTTAGCTGTTTCAATCAGGCAGGTTTTTCAGGGTGGGCAGTCTGTCGTAATGCAGGAAATGGAAATCCAGGGAGCCTTTAACGGTGACTTGGGAAGAGTACTCCTCCCACTCCCCATCCTTGAAGGCAATGGGTACAAGACCCATGTATTGAGGTCTTCTCCACTGGCCTGGTGGAGTGGTCAAGTTCTGACATCAGCATTTCTCAGGCAGCCTCTTTTCTAGAAAGAGTGAAACTCTGAATAGGAGTTACATTGTGGGCTCACGAGAGACAGGTTTTCCAGATAATTCATTATCTGCTATTCATAAAGTATTGCCTGGAAGGGAAGAATTTGGTAGCCATGTTGCCCTTGAGTGAATGGTTATTGAAACGGACCCTGTGTATACACCTGTACCATGATTATGTGGTGCATAGGTCTTAAAGCATTGAGCAGTTTTCTTTTTGTCTTCTAAATGCTGGGAAGTCTAGAGTAGAGACCTCTGTTGCACCTGCTGCTGTAGTACCTCTCAGGCTTTCTGTTCTTTTTCAGTGTGTGGGTTCTTAACTAATTTATTTATGACTTCTTGGTGTCTAAATCTGTCAGAAAAAAACCTGGACGTCATTGAGAGAAATGTTGAGGGGCAGCAGATAAATTAGCAAAATGGTTGTTTTCCTGATGCTAGCTCATATTATCCCATTAATAAGGGTAACTTGGTTTCTTTAAGCATACTTTAAAGCCAAACACAGTGCTGCTAAGAGTTGCATTTTAAACACTTTCTTTTTCCCTTAATAGTATTGGTTTGGTAATGGCTTTAATAAGGAAGTCACTGTGGTTGAGGCACAGAGAATACATTTTTTCAAAGTGCATTTTCTGTAAGACTGTCAGGACAAGCCACTAAAATGCTTGAAAAATAGAAAGAGGCTAAAATCTATTAATACTTGAGTGGAGTCAGAATGTTCCCATTTTTAATACAAGTTGCAAAAGTCGAGTAAATAATGTGTTGTGTTACTAGGTTTGCAGAAAGAGGTGAGTGACATAACCTGGGAACACGGAGGCAATGTAAATAAATACACTTACGTTATTTCGGTGAACTCTAAAGGAATTTGTCTGCAGACCAAGGTAATTAGAAGATATGCTGCACTTAAAATGTGTATATGTCAATGAAAGTTGGGGGACACCAAATTGGGGTTATAGTTTATGCTTCATGATCATCAGAAGTTTCTCCATTCTCAATTTATTATATATTGGTGAAGAATTTTGAAAAAAAATTGTTGCTGTAGCAACTATAGCTCTTCAGGAACAATGTTTGTTATAATTGCTGGCTTTTAATCTTGTTCTACAATGAATATAAAAGATAATGTAGATAAAATTTTTGTTTCTAAAGACATTTTACAATATAAGTTCACTGAGAGAGGACCCTGATTAAGTGGGAGAAATTAGTTTTCTATATTTTTTTCTTAGACCAGTCACTATTTTCTATGGATCTACCTTGTCTTTTTAGGTGTTTTTCTTATTTATCAACTAAGTAGCCCTATTATTTCTAGTATTTTATAATGCTGACCACAGAATACTGAAGTAAGTTTTACTGCCTGTTTGGAAAAATGTTTTGTTAAGTGCTTTATGATTTAAGGTTATCAAAACTTCAGACACTAGTCAGGAAAACTTCTTTAGATAGTTCAGCGAAATTTTATTTTATTTTATTTTTTTTACTATTGTTCCTTTCTTAATACAATTGAAAATTTATTTATCCTTGAACTGCTTTTGCACCCTTGGCAAATGTCTTTGCCTTGAGCTCGTACGGTGAATTCAGGCACATAAGTTGGATTACAGTTGAATTTTCCCTTCTACCAGGCATCGTTGTGTGCTTCTAGTTGGAAATTTCAGGTAGAACTTTCTGAGCATAGTGTGGATTTCCGTTCTCATCATCTCTTTGAGTGTGAATAATTGTGTTACAATAGGAGCATGGTAACCAAACATTGCTTACCTGGTCCTCTGGCCTTCCCAGGGTCTTCATCATTTAGTCAGACATGGTTTGGTAACTTCAGATAGTAAACCCCAGTGGCTAATGCAGTGTATACCAGTATATGTGCTTCTACTCTCATGTGTTCATAGTTAATGAGTCTGTTTATTCTATGTAAAATTTCTGAATTCTAAGAAAAAGTTTAAAAGTTCTGAATTCTAAGATAAAATCTTTTCAAGAAAAATCAAACCATAGATAAAGAGAAAAAGATGATTCTCACTTGATCAGATGTAGGTGTCTTTAAGTTCTAGAAGATAAAAACAGAACAAATAGAGAAGAGACAACAGTTAAAACAACTGAAAATAAAACACTCTCAGACAAATAAAACAGATGTCTTACCAAGAACCAGACTGAGACCAAACTTCTCATGTTTCATAACAAAAATCAAAAAAGGGGAATAACATTCGCAAATGACAAAGTAAAGGACTGTATCAATAAACTTAAACTTGTTCTCCTGTTAAGGAAAAAGAGAGCTATTATAACTGTGAAAGATTTTAGAATGAGTCTGTCAATCAGGATAGTCTGGGCTATGCTGTATTAACAATCTCCAGATTTTCCTGGCTTAACACAAGGAAAGCTGATTTCATATTCCTGCTGTACGTTTTACATGGGTTTGTGTGAGACTCTGCTCAGGAACTTAGGTTAATGGAAGATCTATTTTAATGCTTTCATAATCACTATTATTGGGAGGGAAATGAGCCTAGAAGTAGCACATCACCGACATTTGCATTTCATTGTCCAAAGCAAGTCATGTGGCCACGATTCAGTTCAAGGGGAGTGGGGTACTATATTTCTAAGATAAGTCTGGGAGGAGGAGAACTTGAATGATTATGGAAGAGCCTTAATGGCTACCATGATATAGGCACATATGTCGGGTCTAAGGAAAATAATTGACTTTAATCAAACAGTAGGTGTACCCTTGACCTCAAGCTGAGGAAAGATGAGGATGGAAGAGGGAGCCGTGCACGCTCCTTTGTGCGTGACTCTGCCTGTGTGCAGTCGTGCTATCAGTTAGATACAAACGGAGGAGGAACAGTGAGTGCTAGGGAATAGTACTGAAACTAGAGAGATACTCGGAGGGGAACTTTAATAAGTATAAACTCTCTCTGTAAAGCCTACTGTGTAAGTGAAGTAAAAGAATTTCAAAATTAGGAGAAGGGAAAGATAAAGGAGAGATAAGCTTTATTTTACTAAAGCAGGGAAGGCAGGAGAGGAAAAAGGGGCATTTGTGGGACAGAGTTGAGGACATGTGGCATCATAATGGAGAAAATAATTGGTATCTCAAGTAATTTTGGAATTAAACATCTGATTATGTAAGCAGGCAGTCAATAGTTAGCAAAAATCAAATGTGTCAGGATTTCCAGAGAAAGAGCAAAGGACTGAATCATGAACAGTTTGATCAAACCAGAAGAAAAGTGAAAGGAAGGAAAAAGATGAAATTACTGTGTTGGCCAGAAAGTTTGTTTGTGAAATATTACAGAAAACCCTGAATGAACTTTTTGGCTAATCCAATATGACTATAAATGAATATAAAAATAGAAAGAATGCATCACATGTGGCAGTAATTGTGAATGAATTAAAATTTCCACTGTGATGTTTAGATGGCAGGACATAAATCTATGCTATTTACAAAAAACACAAAATTACCAGAGTTTAACAATAAAGGGAAAGAATGCCAGACATTCTCAAACCAAAAGAAATCAGCATTCATAGCATTAATAATAAATAGTAAGTATAAAATTTATGATGAAAAGCATTGCACAGAATGATGTAGAATATAAAAGGCAAAATATAGAAAGAAGTTTTATGTATTTATACATGCAACTCTGGTAAAAATGTAAGGAAAATTCTTAAAGGCCATAAATTGTGAGAAAGCAGGAACCTGAAGATGATTGTTCCAAGAGAATCTGCTGATTCTTGATAGTTGAGAAAATACATTTTAATATGTTAAGTACAGGACAGAGCAAGCAAATCTGTGATTTACACAGGTTTGAAGTCCATTAAGATAAAGGTGAAATCAGAGAAAGATGACACTTTCTGCTAGCCAAGAATAAACATAACTGACCCGCAGAGGGAGACAGTAAAGGAATTTTTTCCTCAGCTCTAGTTCTGGGTGGAAAAAACCCTCTTCTGCAGATTCCTAATCATAAACTGGGCTTCCCTGGTGGCTCAGATGGTAAAGAATTCGTCTGCAAAGTGGGAGACCTGGGTTCAGTCCCTGGGTTGGGAAGATCCCCTGGAGGAGGGCATGGCAACCCACTCCAGTATTCTTGCCTGGAGAATTCCCATGGACAGAGGAGTCTGGCAGGCTACAGTCCATAGGGTCGCAAAGAGTTGGACATGCCTATAAGTGACTAAGCACAGCACAATAATAAACTAACTCTTATAAGAATTTGGAGTCAGAATTCACCTAATTCTGTTGTTCAAAAACACTGTAAACTTTGATAGCTTAAAGTGGTCCTGGGCTATATTAAGTTTGAAATTGTGGAAGGTCTGAGATTCTACCCTGCTTGCAAGCAGGCAAGCTAGATGGCTGTAGAATTGTATAGATACTCTGATAGGAAACGTGAGGGTTCTGGACCATAGAATAGATGATGACTGACAAAGCACCTCAGCACTGGTTCACTAAGCTGAGCTCCCCAAAGGGTGACACATAGAGTATGGCTACATCCCCTGGAGAAGGGTCTCAAAATAAAGAGACTTGAAGATTTTTGATGATTTGAAGGATGGCTGTAATACAGGCGCAGCCTTCACTGGGGGTCAGGGGAGACCTATACTCTGAAATGTTAACAGACAGCTGTGGAGGAGACAAGTCTTCAGATTTTGCTGGAGCAGTATGATATCTGTAGCTCCCATGAATTCATTATTGTCCTTTATTTTTTAAAATAAATTTTATTGAAATATAGTTGCTTCACAGTGTTCTATTGTTTTCTGCTGTACAGCAAAGTGAATCAGACACATGTATACAGTGTATCACCTCCTCCATGGATTTCCTACTCGTTTGGGTCACCACAGAACGTTGAATAGAGTTCCCTGTGCTGTACAGCAGGTTCTCGTTGCTATCTGTTTAATACATAGTACTGTATGTATGTATGTGAGATGAGTGTAACTGACACATTCATCTCACATGCATACTTAAAGAGAAGGGAATACCAGACCACCTTACCTGCCTACTGAGAAATATGTATGCAGGTCAAGAAGCAACAGTAAGAATCGGACATGAAACAATGGACTGGTCCCAAATCGGGAAAGGAGCACGTCAAGGCTGTATATTGTCACCCTGCTTATTTAACTTCTATGCAGAGTGCATCATGTGAAATGCTGGGCTGGATGAAGCATAAGCTGGAGTCAAGATTTCCAGGAGAAATATCAATAACATCATATATGCAGATGACACTACCCTTATGGCAGAAAGTGAAGAACTGAAGAATCTCTTGAAAGAGGGGAGTGAAAAAGTTTGCCTAAAACTCAACATTCAGAAAACTAAGATCATGGCATCTGGTCCCATCACTTCATGGCAAATAGGAGGGGAAACAATGGAAACAGTGAGAGACTTTTATTTTCTTGGGCTCCAAAATCACTGCAGATTGAAATTAAAGGACGCTTGCTCCTTGGAAGAAAAGCTATGACCAACCTAGACAGCATATTAAAAAGTAGAGACATTATTTTGCCAACAAAGGTCCATCTAATCAAAGCTATGGTTCTTCCAGTAGTCATGTATGGAAGTGAGATTTAAACAATAAAGAAAACTGAGTGCCAAAGAATTGATGCTTTTGAACTGTGTTGTTGGAGAAGACTCTTGAGAGTCCTTGGACTGCAAGGAGATCAAACCAGTCAATCCTAAAGGAAATCAGTCCTGAGTATTCATTGGAAGGACTGATGCTGAAGCTGAAACTCCAATACTTTGGCCACCTGATGCAAAGAACTGACTCCTTGGAAAAGACTCTGATGCTGGGGAAAATTGAAGGTGTGAGGAGAAGGGGATGACAAAGGATGAGATGGTTTGATGGCATCACCGACTCGATGGACATGAGTTTGAGCAAGCTCCAGGAGTTGGTGATGGACAGAGAAGCCTGTTGTGCTGCAGTCCATGGGGTGGCAAAGAGTCAGACATGACTGAGAGACTGAACTGACTGTGTGTATGCCAATCCCAACTTCCCAGGCCATCCCCCCACCTTTCCCTCTTAGTATTGGTTTGTTTGTTCTCTATGTCTGTGTCTGTATTTCTGGTTTGCAGATAGGTTTGTCTATACCATTTTTCTGGATTCCACATATATCTGTTAATATACAATAGCTGTTTTTCTCTTTCTGACTTACTTCATTCTGGGTGACAGTCTCCAGTTCTATCTATATCTCTGCAAATGGCATAATTTCCTTCCTTTTAATGGCTGAATAATATTCCATTATGTAAGTGTGCCACAGCTTCTCTATCCATTCCTCTTTTGATGGACGTTTAGATTGCTTTCATGTCCTGGCTATTGTAAATAGTGCTGCAATAAACCTTGGATTGTGTGTATGTTTTTGAATTATGTTTTTTTCCTGGATATATTTCCAGGAGTAAGATTGCAGGGTCACATGGTAGCTCTGTTTTTAGTTTTTAAGCAACTTCCGTACTATTCTCCATAGTGTCTGTACCAATTTACATTCCCACCGATAGTGTAGGACGGTTCCCTCTGTTATCCTTTAATAAAGTTTACCAGTGTTCTTATTTCAGAAACACTGATGGTGCAGAAATGTGGGAACATTCATAGAGAGTTATCTCCCAAACTCCTAGAGAAAACTACAACAAAACATTTCTTGAGGAATACACTTGAAACCCAGGCCTCAAGAACAGGCAGTGATAAATTTCTGAAATGTTGTTGTTCAGTCACTAAATTGTGTCCAAATAATATGAGCTTATAATCCATCATGAAACTATGGAAGAGACACACTGTTGTGAATGGGTGAAAATAGCAAACTACAAATGAGAATCACAAAGTTTGCTGATAATAGAATTCATATTCATATAATACAAATGACAAATGTCTAATATGCTTAAACAAAATAGGTATACCGAAGCTGGTGATGGACAGGGAGGCCTGGCATGCTTCGATTCATGGGGTCGCAAAGAGTTGGACATGACTGAGTGACTGAACTGAACTGAACTGAACTGAAGATTACAGAATAGAAGGTATTAAAAAACTACCAATCAGACCATAATAGAGCCATATAAAGTTGATAGAGAAAAACTCCAATAATTGAAATGAAAAATTTACTGGATAGTTTAAGCAGAAGTTTAGACATAGCTGAAGAAAGAATTAATCACAAATAAAATTGACAGCAATGAGAAATAGAACCTTTTAAAAAGGTTGAGATAAGTTTATTAATAGAATTACAGAATAAAAGAATAAGGAGAATGGGAGAAACAAAAGATGAGGTAAAGGCTGGGAATTTTCTAGAATTTCTGGTAGATATCTTTTCTCAGATTCAAGGACTCTACCTTGAGAAGAATAAATAAGTAGGCATGTGCTGTGCTGTGCTTAGTCGCATCCAACTCTTTGCGACCGTATGGACTGTAGCCTGCCAAGCTCCTCTGTCCATGGGGGTTCTCCAGGTGGGAATACTGGAGTGAGTTGCCATGCCCTCCTCCAGGAGATCTTCCCAACCCAGGGATCCAGACCAGGTCTCTCACATGTGGATTCTTTTACTGTCTGAGCCACCAGGGAAGCCCAAGAATGCTGGAGTGGGTAGCCTGTCACTTCTCCTGGGGCTTTTCCCAACCCAGGAATCAAACTGGGGTCTCCAGCATTGCAGGTGGATTCTTTACCAGCTGAGCTACCAGGGAAGCCCCAGTAGGCATGTAAACCTAAGCATTATGTAGAAAAACTACAAAGCAACTGGAGGGAAAAAGATAAGATGATACACTTGTTACAGACATTGTAAAAGCGATAAAAATCACAGCAGAGTACAAAATTTTGTCAAAGGGCTAAGAGAAGAGGGAAAAAGGGATACACCAGTAAGCAAAATTATTTTTCAAGAGAAGGACAAAATAAATTTTTTAGACACATAAAATTGGATGTGTGTATCAACTTTAAGCATATCTAAAACTTGTCCTTCAGTAAGAAATAGAGAAACAAGCATCAGAAATGCAAGTCAGGAAGGACTAGGAAAGATATCTGTAATCAAATGGTAATTATAAACAAACACTGATTACATAAAGTAAAAATAATGCCTTGTCTGTGAGTGTTAAAAACAAGATAGAGCTAGAAGATGGACAGAAAAATATTGGGAAAGAGGTATACTAGAGCTAAAGGTTAAAGCATTCAGATGGTGTCATGCCATCTAGATGAGGGGATAAAAATATTGATTCTAAATTTGCAAGAATTGCATATGCTTATTGAGTTAGGGCAGCTCTGAGAGAATAGAAATAGGATAAAAATTAACTGAAGAAAATGAAGGGTAGAGCTGAAACTAAAAGATGACAAATGAAAAAAATACAGCATAGAAATAGAGCAAAAAAAAAAAAGCATAAGGTTAGAAATAAATTTGTACATTAGTGCGTGTGTGCTAAGTCAGTTCAGTTGTGTCCGATTCTTTGTGACCCTGTGGACTATACCTCACCAGGCTCCTCTGTCCATGGGATTTCCCAGGCGAGAATACTCGAGTGGGTTGCCATTTCCTACTTCAGAGGATATTCCTGACCCAGGGATCAAACCCATGTCTCTCAACATCTGCATTGGCAGGCTGGTTCTTTATCACTAGTGCCACCTGGGAAGCTTTTCTATATTAGTAATAACCTTAAATGGGATAGGCTTCCTACTCCAGTATTCTTGGGCTTCCCTGATGGCTCAGATGGTAAAAAATTCACCTGCAATGCAGGAGATCCGGCTTGGATCGCTGGGTTGGAAAGATCCCTTGATGGAGGGCAAGGCAACCCACTCCAGTATTCTTGCCTCGAGAATCCCCGTGGACAGTGGAGCCTGGCGGGCTACAGTCCATGGGGTTGCAGAGTCGGACACAACTGAGCGACTAAGCACAGCACAGCACAGCACAATAACCTTAAATATAAATACTCTCCCTTTCAGAGACAAAAATTATTAGACTAGATTAAAAAAAAAAAGACCCAAATAGCTCTTGTTTACAGAAGACAGAATTAAAACATGGGGATACAGCTATTCAAACATAACAAAAGGCAGCCTTTAAAAAAAAATGTTAGCGGATTGCATTCTGTACTGATGAAGAATTCAGATCCCTAGAAGATCGTACAAGGGCTTCATGTAGACACACCTTATGATAATTTCAAAATCTGGAAAGCAAAAGTAGACCAGAGCACAAAGAAAACAATGACTTTCACTATGATGTGGGAGTCTCTAATTTATACAACTGTCTCTGTCATTGTTAAATCAAGCAGACAATGTATCAGATTTGAACAATGAAGTTAGCAGCATCGATCTAGTAGAGGGACATGGAGCACTGTGCCAAACAATTGAATATGCAGGCTTCTCAACACACAGGAAACGTTTATACAAATTGGCCATTTAGGGGCTATGTGCCAGGAATGTATTTCAAATGATTGGGATCCTCCAGACCACGCTCTTACCGCAATGTAATTAAATTAAAATGGCCAACATAAAGATAACAAAACTCCCCCAGCAGAGGCTACTAATTAGCCCCTGGTATATCCCTGCCCCCGACTCCTTGCTGTTTGAGGATGAGTACTCTCTAAGGTTTAGCCAGGAACATGGGGATTTTGCTGCTCTTGCATCTGGGTCTGGAGATGGTTTTGGGGTGGATGGTTTAGTCACTCAGTCGTGTATGACTCCTGTGACCCCATGGACTGTAGCCCGCTGGGCTCCTCTGTCCATGGGATTCTCCAGGTAAGAACACTGGAGTGGATCGTCATTTGCTTGTCCAGTGTATCTTCACGACCTAGGAATCGAACCTGGGCCTCCTGCATCGTAGGCAGTCTCCTGCATTTCAGGTACATGGTGGGTCTGCTGCTTTTATACTTGGGTCTGGAGATGGTTTGGGGATGAAAGTACTTGGTAAAACTTTCTGGTGACTTGATTTTAAAAAAGAGATTGCTTTTAATTCATTGTCCTCTTTGCCCTGCCCATGGGCTAGGAGGCACGTGAAGTGTTGCTGGGGCACCTTCCCTTGCAGGAGGGCCACCCCCTGGTTGTTGGGGGGCAGCAGAATGGACAGGCTTCCCAGGTGGCTCAGACGGTAAAGAATCTGCCTGCAGTGCAGGAGACCTGGGTTCGATCCCTGGATTGGGAAGATCCCCTGGAGGAGGGCATGGCAACCCACTCCAGTATTCTTGCCTGGAGAATCCTCATGGATGTAGGTCCCTTTTGGGCTACATTCCAAGGGGTTGCAAAGGGTTGGACATGACCGAGCGGCTAAGCACAGCACAGCACAGACAGAATGCACTGTCTGGTGAATGAGAGCAGTCCCCACAGCCAGCTTCCCCACCTGCCTCCAAGAGGGAGATAAACATCTTCCTTTCACTTGGGCCACTTTACTTTCGGGTTGTTTTGTTATAGTAGCTTAGCTTATGCCATAGTTAATTCAGGTTTCCACATACAGAAAAATTAAAAGCACACATTTCTATAAATAATTCACAAGAATTATAATGCAAACTAGGCTACAAATAGAACCAAAAAGTAAGGGAAAAATACATACCTTTGTGTGTGTGTGTGTGTGTATACATATGTTGTGTGATGCTAATGAGGATATGTTTAGATGGGAATTTATAGTCTTGGGTACTTATCTGAAAGAAAAGAAGAAAGACTGAAATTTAATAGGAAACTCTCCTACTCAGATTGCCACTTCACTCTGCCCAGGGTCTGACACCTTTTGCTACAATCTCTACTTCGTGGATGCCTTTCTCACCCTCCTGAGATCCCGACACCCTACTCTGAGCTGCCTGGGATGCTTTCCTTGCTTGGCCCTATCTGATGTGTGTGTGTCTATGCTCAGTCGTATCTGACTTTTTGTGACCCCAGGCTTCTCTGTCTATGGAATTTTCCAGGCAAGAATACTGGAGCGGGTTGCCATTTCCTTCTCCAGGGGGTCTTCCTGACCCAGGGATCAAACTGGCACCTCTTGTCTCCTGCATTGGCAGGTGGGTTCCTTACTGCACCACCTGGAAAGCCTGCCCCACCTAATGGCCCCACCTAAACTGAATTGTTGAGACCTGTGAGGGAAGAAAAAAAGAAGAAGTGGGAAAAGGGAGAAGAGTAAACCCACCTCCCCCGACCTGCTCCCTGGTTAAATAAGGTCTTAGAAAAGTCTGACAAACATCTTAGAAAACAGAAAAGCTACAGACCAATCCCCATAAACATAGATGCAAAATTCCTAGGTGATTTATTAGAACTTGAATATTAGATTAAAATTTAAATCAATATGAATTCAATATTAGAACTTGAATCAAAATAACTTTTTTACACTTTAATTTGAAGTATAGTTGCTTTACAAAGTGGTATTCAAAATGCTTTTTTAATAGGACATGTAAGTAGAGCATGACCAAGTTGGATTTATTTCAGGAATTCAATATTAACTTTGTATTAGAAATGGAATCAATATGATGAATCATGTTCAAAGAACAAATGAGAAAAATCATCTAATCTCAATAGGTACAGCAGTAGCATTTGTCATAGTTCAGTATCCATTCAGAGTAAAAAGTTTGCAAACTTAGAAATAGAAGTGAACTTAATCTGATGAAAGAGTACCTACAAATATCCTGCAGAAGTCCAAGAGTCAGAAGTACAATGTTGAATATGTTTCCTCTGAAATCAAGACTGAGACCAGAATATTTGCTGTCAGCACTTGAATGCATTATTGTATGGAAGGTCCTGATCAGTAATGTGCACAAAAAAGTCACATAGAGGCCAGAACTAATTTCGAATGATCTGCTGTTTGAAAATGTTTAAATATTTCTATCAGCTCCCCCTCCCCAAACTGTAAGTTATCTCCCATTCTTTAGAGGAACAAAGTAGGTGTGGGAAATTAAAGATTGCTACAGATTCTTTGATTTTACTCTGAATCAGATTCCTCTTTCCTTGACTCTGTTCTGGACTTAGTGACTTGCTTGACCCGAATATTGTAGAAGTGATGGGTTGGTACTTCTAGATTGATGGTAAACAAAACAAAACCGTTGTAGTTTCGCTTGGGTCTCTTAAATGCTGTCTCTAGGAGTCCTGAACCACAACATAAGAAGGTCCCTGGAACTCTCAGTGCTGGAGCGGACATGTGTAGGTGCTCAGGTTAACAGTCTAAACTGAGCCCAGTCTGGCCTCTGTGTCAAGGTGCAGACACCTGAGTGAGGCCACCCCCAGATCAGTTTCATCATCGGGTCGAATCCCACTGCTGGCCTCTGCCAGTTCCACATGGAGCAGAACCGCTGGACTGAGCTCTGCAGGAATTCTTGACCCACAGGACAATGAGATATAATTAAAAGATTAAATCACTAAGTTTTGTAATAATTTATTTCATAACAAAAGAGAGCCAGAATATAGGGATAACCAATAGTAAGTGCAAAAATGTATCTTCTAAATAAAGAGATACATGGATACTTCCTCTTTAAACTTTTTTATTTCTTTACATTATCGTGTTGGTTTTGCAATACATTGACATGAATCTGCCATGGGTATACATGTGTTCCCCTTCCAGAACCCCCCTGCCACCTCCCTCTTGATTCCATCTCTCTGGATCATCCCGGTGCACCAGCCCTGAGCACCCTGTATCAAGCATCAAACCTGGGCTGGTGATTGATTTCACATATGATAATTTACATGTTTCAGTATTATGCCTCTTCTCTCTTAGTTACCTGTTTGTGGATTCCTATAGTATTTTTTCTAAATTCAAGTTTACTTAGCTGCACTAAATTTTATGACAGAGTATGTGTTTCTGTTCAGATATTTTCCCTGGAAAAAGGCTTCAACCTAGAGTTTTAATAAGTGTTCCTTGATTAAACTCACCATTGTTCATTTCCTGAAATGCAAGGTTAGTCTGAGCTGAAAGAAGACATAATCCTGATAATGATTTCTCATGTTAGAAATGACTTAAATTAGTTCAACTGTAGGATCCAGTAAGGCTGGGCATATTGAGATACATGTATTTCTAATTATGTGTTTAGACTCTTTGGGCGTGTTGACCTCTCTGTCAGATGATTTAGCTGAGTACATTATTCAAATATTTCCTTTAAACTATGGAGTGCCCAAGTCAGCAAGTAGTGCATGGAGGATTTTGAAGCTTGGGGGTAATAAGTAAAATTTAGTTAGTTCTTTAAAATCTTCAGCTAAAATATAATAATTGAAACATTAAAAAAAGCAACAACAACTTCCTATGAGAATTCTTAGCCTTATAAGCAGATGGAAGTAGAAAGTTGTTCCTGGAATTAAGTCTTGTTTAATTGTTACAGCTATAGGTGGCTTTGGGTAGAAAGCTCCTTAAAGGTTTTTGTACACAATAGGACAGAGCAAAAATTGTCTGATTCGGAAGGTCCAGGTGCTTCTTGTACTTTAGTCTATTCCCCTATTACTTGACTTCAGGAAGATCCTTTCCTATCTGGTCTTCAGTTTTCTAATCAAATGAGGAGGTTGGGTAACCAATAGGGTCGGGTGGGGTGGGCAAAGGACCTGAGAAAGAAGCTTAGAAGTCATCTACTTTAACTTCATTGTGCAGATGAGAAAATACCCACTCACTATATACGTATTGTTGTTCAGTTGCTAAGTCATGTCCAACTCTCTGTGACCCCATGGATGTTAGACTTCCCTTTCCTTCACCATCTCCTGGAGTTTGCTCAAATTCATGTCCAATTGAGTTAGTGACGTTATCCAAACCTCTCGTCCTCTGCCGCCCCTCTTTTTTTGCCTTCAGTCTTTTCCAGCATCAGAGTGTTTTCCAGTGACTCAGCTCTTCGCATCAGGTGGCCAAAGTATTGGAGCCTCAATTTCAGCATCAGTCCTTCCAACGAATATTTAGGGTTAGTTTCCTTTAGGACTAACTGGTCTGATCCCCTTGCTCTCCAGGGACTCTGAGGAGTCTTCTCTAGGACCACAGCTCAAAAGCATCAGTTCTTTGGTGCTCAGCTTATGGTTCAACTCTCACATCCATACATGACTACTTCAAAAACCACAGCTTTGACTCTATGAACGTTTGTCAGCAAAATAATGTCTCTGCTTTTTAATATGCTGTCTATGTTTGTCATAGCTTTTCTTCAAATTAAATGTCTTTTAATTTCCTGGCTGCAGTCTCTGTCCTCAGTGATTTTGGAGCCCAAGAAAATACTGTCACTGCTTCTACTTTTTCCCTTTCTATTTGTCATGAAGTGATGGAACCAGATGCCATGATCTTAGTTTTTTGAATGTTGAGTTTTAAGACAGACATTTAACTCTCCTTTTTCACCCTCATCAAGAGGCTCTTTCCCTCTTTCCCTTCTGTCATTAGAGTGGTATTATCTGCATACCTGAAGTCGCTGATATTTCTCTCCTCTCTTTCTCAGGAGACAAGTAAGGTGGTCTGGTATTGCCAGCTCTTTAAGAATTTTCCACAGTTTTTTGTGATGCACACAAAGACTTTCTTGTAGTCAATGAAACAGAAGTAGATGGTTTTTTGGAATTCCCTTGCTTCCTCTATGATCCAGTGAATGTTGACAATTTGATCTTTGGTTATGCTGCCTTTTCTAAACCCAGCTTGTACATCTGGCAATTCTTGGTTCATGTACTTCTAAAGCCTAGCTTGAAGGATTTTGAGCATAATTTTACTAGCATGTGAAATGAGCCCAATTATCTGATAGCTTGAGCATTCTTTGGCACCGCCCTTCTTTGGGGTTGGAATGGAAACTGACCTTTTCCAGTCCTGTAACCACTGCTGAGTTTTCCGAATTTGCTGGCACTTTGAGTGCAGCACTTTCACAGCATCATCATTTTAGGATTTGAAATAGTTCAGCTGGAATTCCATCAGCACTAGCTTTGTTTGTAGTGATGCTTCCTAAGGCCCACTTGACTTCACACTTCAGGGTGTCTGGCTCTAGGTGAGTGACCATATGATCGTGACTACCTGGGGTCATTAAGGCCTTTTCTGTATAGTTCTGTGTATTCTTGCTACCTTTTTCTTCATCTCTTCTGCCTCTGTTAGGTCCTTACCATTTCTGTCCTTTATCATGACCATCCTTGCATGGAATGTTCCTTTGGTATCTCCAGTTTTCTTGACGGGATCTCTAGTCTTCCCCATTCTATTGTTTTCCTCAACTTCTTTGGATTGTTCATTGAAGAAGTCCTTATTAACACTCCTTGCTATTCTCTGGAACACTGTATACATAGGTGAATATATAATTATTAAACTGAGATACTTTGAGAGTGAAGTGGAGCCTCAAAGTAATTAAAATCATGTAACTTAATCATTTTAAATTACTGATTAAAAATTATATTCGTGGAGCTAAAATATAGTTCTGTTCAGAAACCATTTTTAAATAGCTTTTTTTTATTGTGGTAAAAGTTACATAGTAGAAAACATATTATTTTAACCATTTTAAACTGTACAGTTCAGTGGCACTAAGTACATTCATGTTGTTGTACAACTCTTAACATCATCCATGTCCCAAATTTTTCGCCTTCCTAAACTGAAACTCTGTCCCCATGAAACACTGACTCCCCTTCCCCTCTCCTCACTGCCCTCTCAGAAACCATTTTTTAAAGTAAGATTTTTTCTAATAAGTATATCTGTGTACATCCAAACAATAAAAGATGCTTCAAAGTCATAATTTAAGTTTTAAACTAATATAAGCAGGATAATTGTTCTTGGTGTATATTTGTTTAATCAGTTTCTTTGAATCTGTCTCTAATGTATTTATGATTAATTTCCAAAAGATGTAGTTGTTCTTCAAATCATCTTAGTTTTCTCATTAAATTGAGTTAAATTTTAAGGGTAATAAGTTGTGGATTATTGACACATTCACTCGTCCCTTCTCTGTCGATCTTATATTCAATTGCATAAATTCTCTCTCTGTAGTTGTTGGGTAACCTTAGAATAAATTCTGGTAAATGATGACATTCTTAGCTAGACTTTTATATTAATGTGTATAATTATTTTAGGCAAAGTATTCTCACTGGTAATGTCTTTCTGACATTGAAATATTTTTATATTTCTTTGCAGATATTTTAACCTTCTTTTTATTGGAGTATAGTTGATGTGCAGTGTAATAAAGGTACAGATGTACTGTATAGTGATTCACAGTTTAAAGGCTATGCTTGATTTATAGTATTATGAAGCATTGGCTATATTCCCTATGTTCCATGATGTATACTTGTAGCTTATTTTTTGCATAATAGTTTGTACCTCTTTAAATAATCCCTCACCTATATATTGCCTCTCCTTCCTCTCCTCACTGATAACCACTAGTTTTCTATATCCGTGAGTATACTTGTTTTTTGTTATATTCACTAGTTTGTTATATTTTCTAAATTCCACATATTAGTGATAAGCATACAATATTTGTCTTTCTTTGTCTGACTTATTCCACTTATCATAAAACATTCCAAGTCCATCCCTGTTGTTGCAAAGTGGCAAAATTTTATTTTTTTTAATGACTGAGTAGTATTCCATTCCATGTATTTGGAAATACATAATAATGTATTATGTAAATAAATAATGGAAATGTATACATATTCCATTATATGTATTTGTATGTGTATATCTACCTATATATGTCACATCTTATTCACTATTTGTTGATGGACACCTAGGTTGTTTTCATATTTTAATAATCATAAATCATGCTGCCATGAATATTGGAGTGCATATATCTTTTTGACTTAGTATTTTAGGTATATACCTAGAATTGGAATTGCAGGTCATATGGTAGTTGTATTTTTAGTTTTTTGAGGAAATTGCATACTGTTTTCCACAGTTGCTGCACCAATTTATGTTCCCACCACCAGTGTATGAGAGTTTCCTTTTCTCTGAGTCATTGCCAGCATTTTTATTTGTGATCTTTTTGTTGATAGCCATTCTGACAGGTGTCGGGTGATGATATCTCAGGGTGATTCTGATTTGTATTTCCCCGATGCTCAGATATGCAGATGACACCACCCTTATGGCAGAAAGTAAAGAGGAACTAAAAAGCCTCTTGATGAAAGAGGAGAGTGAAAAAGTTGGCTTAAAGCTCAACATTCAGAAAACTAAGATCATGGCATCTGGTCCCATCACTTCATGGCAAATAGATGGGGAAACAATGGAAACAGTGTCAGACTATTTTTTGGGCTCCAAAATCACTTCAGATGGTGATTGCAGCCATGAAATTAAAAGACACTTACTCCTTGGAAGGAAAATTATGACAAACCTAGACAGCATATTAAAAAGCAGAGACATTACTTTGTCAACAAAAGTCTGTCTAGTCAAGGCTATGGTTTTTCCAGTAGTCATGTATGGATTTGAGAGTTGGACTGTGAAGAAAGCTGAGCGCAGAAGAATTGATGCTTTTGAACTGTGGTGTTGGAGAAGACTCTTGAGAGTCCCTTGGACTACAAAGAGATCCCCAGTCCATTTTAAAGGAGATCAGTCCTGGATGTTCATTGGAGGGACTGATGTTGAAGCTAACTGATGTTGGCCATCTGATGTGAAGAGCTGACTCATTGGAAAAGACTCTGATGCTGGGAAGGATTGGGGGCAGGGGGAGGAGACAACAGAGGATGAGATGGCTGGATGGCATCACCAACTCGATAGACATGAGTTTGTGTAAACTCTGAAAGTTGGTGATGGACAGGGAGGCCTGGCGTGCTGCAGTTCATGGGGTTGCAGAGAGTTGGACATGACTGAGTGACTGAACTGAACTGAGCTGATGCTTAGCAGTGTTGAGCATCTTTTCATATGCCTGTTGGCCATCTGCATTTTCTTTGGAAAAATGTCTCTTAAGTTCTTCACATTGTTTTATCAGTTTTTTTTTAACATGTGTGAATTGTTTATAAATTTTGGATATTAACACCTTATCGGTCATATCATTTTTCTTCCATTAAGTAGGTTCTCTTTTCATTTTTTTAATGGTCTCCTTTGCTGTGCAAAAGCATTTAAGTTTAATTAGATTCAATTTGTTTATTTTTGCTTTTATTTCCTTTGCTTTAGGAGACAGAGCCAAAAAAAATTGTTAAGATTTATGTCACAATGTTCTGCCTATGATTTCCTCTAGGAGTTTTATGGCTTCTGGTCTTATATTTAGGTATTTAATCCTCTTTGCAAATATTTTTTAGAAGACAAATCTCATTTTAAAAATTATTTTTATGATTAAACACTTTTTGAAATTTAGATAAATGTTTGAAAGTTTAAGTTTCATAGCTTTCTGTAGGTTTGGAAATAAAAATTAAAAGCAGGGTGTCTACTGAAAAGATCCTCTTGCAATGTGAGATAAACTAAAAGCATGATTTTTAAAATTTTAAATTAAATCTTGCCCACTCTTCGAGTTCTCTTCAATTTTTTCAGTCCTTCCTTGATTGCATGGGGCCAATTAAATCCTTACTGTTTGTAAGATTTGTTTTCAATAATTACAATGAAGTAGGTGCTTCAAAAGCTGAAATATCTTGAGGCTCCACTTATTAGGTATTTTGATTAAAGATTTCCAACTGATTTTAAAGGAAATGTAACTAGCATTTAGATGACTAATTAAAAAAAAATTATTATGGACCCTGCTCCCGCCACCTCCAGAGCCCTGTGCAAACCACAGCTTCATGCTTCTGATGACCTGGAGACCCTGAACTGCCACCTCACACCCCGTTGGGCCCCCCCCATGCACTAGATGACTCATTTATATTTTTAAAAATGTCACTGTTGGACATCTAATTTGATATATAAATCAGTTTTCCAAAGTCACAGCTATTATTAAAATATGGTTGATCATCAGCAAAAAAAGAAAGCTTGAACTGTCCTGCTGAAAAGTACTTTTAGGTTCATCATAAGCTTCGTTGAAAATATTTTGTGATTTCCATTATTCTCCCTTAGGAGTCCGCACACTTGTTTTTTGGTAAAGAGCCAAATGTCAGTATTTCAGACTTAATGGGCCATGAAATCTCTGTTGCAGCTACTCGTCATTGTCAGTGTAGCGTGAAAGCAGCCGTGGTCAACAGTAACTCGATGGGAGAGGTTGCAGGTATTAATCCCCCAGGGCTGCTGTAGTGAAGTCCATAGTACCATAACCTGGCTCGCTCACAACACTAGAAGTTTCTTCTCTCACTTTTTGGGAGGCTGTCATCCTAAATCTAGATGTTGACATGATTGCCTCCTTCCAAGGATTCTGAGGCAGACTCTGTTCCATTTGTCTCTCCTAGCTTCGGGTGGTGATGGAAATATTAGATATTTCTTGCACAGCTACACCGATGTCTGCTTCTGCTGCCATATGGTGTTCTCCCTGTGTGTGTGTCTCTGTATCTCCGAGTCTGTGTCAGGATGGAAGAACACCAGTCATTAGGTTAGAGCCCACCCTAATCCAGGAAGACCTCATTTGAGCTTGATTATATTTGCGACCATCTCAGTTCCGAATAAGGTCACGTTCATGGATAGTTGGGGTTAAGACTTGATCACTTATTTTGGGGGGCATGTAATTCTATCCATGACACCGTGTTCCAATAAAAATTTAATTACAATTAGTGTCAAGGGCCATTTTGGCCTATGAGGTGTAGTTTGCCCTGCTCTAATTGAGCTTTAAATATATTAAAATATTTGCAAAATTTCACCACTATATACTTTACCTTGTTTGGTAGAATATTTCAGCTTATTAGGTGCAGTTATAAATTGCATAAGCAGTACAACCAATTCCAAGTATACTTCTACTCGTAAGTTTTTAAATTTAGTACGATTGTTGTTTTACTATAACGCTATGTCCACTAACATTTGTATTCAAATGATTATGGCAAATACTTTTATATGTGTTGATTAACTTTTAACTGAATTTAAATAGCATTCATACTTTCAAAAGCTGTTTTATGTTTTATAGAATGAATCTCCATAACTTTTACCCTGGTTTCTTGAATTGGATGAAGAACATGAACCATGGTTAGAATTAACTGATTTTTTAAATTAATAGTTTGTGTTACTGTGGTACATGTGTTGCAACTGCTATAGTAGTATTAATACATTGTTAACTAAAATGTATAGTTGACATTAAGGTTCCCAGTGACATTGACTGTTCTGTAGGTCTTGACAGAAGTGTAATGACTGATATCCACCACCACAGTTTCATTTAGAATAGTTTCACCTCATTAAAAAAAAAAAACTCCTGTTCCTCACTTACTAATTTTCCCCTCCCTCCCCTTGTTAACTGAATTTAAAGGCCATCTAATGATATAGATATAAGATGGGCATTGTTGCATTATTTACAGTTACTTTAGTAAGGAAACTGACACATGAATAGTTATTGCTTCAGTTTTCTTTTTGAATGAGAGGACTTGGTATTGAGAAGAAGAAACTAGCACTGTTTACAATAGTTAGGACATGGAAGCAGCCTGGATGTCCCTCGACAGATGGATGGGTAAGGAAGTTGTGGCACATACACAGAATGGAATAGTACTCCGAAGGAAAGTTATGGCCAACCTAGATAGCATATTGAAAAGCAGAGACATTACTTTGCCAACAAAGTTCTGTCTAGTCAAGGCTATGGTTTTACCAGTGGTCATGTATGGATGTGAGGGTTGGACACTGAAAAAGGCTGAGCGCCAAAGCATTGATGCTTTTGAACTGTGGTGTTGGAGAAGACTCTTGAGAGTCCCTTGGACTGCAAGGAGATCCACCCAGTCCATCCTAAAGGAGATCAGTCCTAGGTGTTCATTGGATGAACATCATATGATGTTGAAGCGGAAAATCCCAATACTTTGGCCACCTGATGCAAAGAGCTGACTCATTGGAAAAGACCCTGATTATGGGAAAGATTGAAGGCAGGAGGAGAAGGGGATGACAAAGGATGAGATGGCTGGATGGCATCACTGACTTGATGGACATGGGTTTGGGTGGACTCCAGGAGTTGGTGATGGACAAGGAGGCCTGGCGTGCTGTGGTTCATGGGGTCGCAAAGGTTGGACACGACTGAGCGATTGAACTGATGAAAAGGAACACACCTGAGTCAGTTCTAATGAGGTGGATGAACCTAGAGCTGATTATACAGAGTGAAGAACATCAGAAAGAGAAAGATAAGTATTACGTATTAACACATATACCTGGAATCTAGACAGATGGTGCTGATGAACCTGTCTACAGGGTAGCAGTGGAAATGCAGACATAGAGAACAGACTTTTGGACACAGTGCAGGGGGAGAGAAGGTGGGATGATCTGAGAGAGTAGCGTTGAAACATACACGTTATCATATGTAAAGTAGGTAGCTAGTAGGGATTTGCTGTATGACACAGGGAACTCAAAGCTGGTGTTTTGTGGCAACATAGAGGGGTGGGATGGGGAGTGAGGTGAGCGAGGTTTAAGAGGGAGGGGCCACATGTATACCTATGGCTGATTCATGTTGATGTATGGCAGAAATCACAATATTGTAATTTTCCTCCAATTTAAAATAAATTTTTTTTAAAAGAAGCAGACTTAGAAGAAAGTATTTGATCTGAATGAAAAATTATGCTTCCCAGAGTGATGCATAAACTCATTTTATGCCACTGAAAGTGTTAAGTCCTTACCCCTGGCCACAGCTTTATAAAATAGTACTAATTTTTGAAACTGATGCTGGTTCTTCTGCAGAATTTTGTCTTCCGATTCTCCTGTGGTTGATTATACCAATGTAGACCTCATGGTGGGTGGCAAATGCTGTTTTGTGAAAGTAATACTTTATCATTAATCTGCTTGATGAATGGAGATTTATGAGTAAATTTTCATTCATGATGTACTTTTGAAACGGTGATTGATGCTGAAAAGACTTATTGAAAAACTACCAAACCGAAAAGTTTTAAGTCAGAGGTTTAACCTAGATAGACTGATAAAGCCACTTAGCAAGAGCATTCAGACTGTATTTCTGCTTGTAGAAGGACTGCTGAGCCTCAATTGCGGACATGCTTTCTATGACCCTCCCTTTTTAAAAAGTTTTATTATTTATTTTTGACCGCTCCGGTCTTCATTGCTGCATGCGGGCTTTCTCTTGTTGCGGTGAGCAGCGGCTACTCTTTGTTGGACTGTGTGGCCTTCCCATCGTTGTGGCTTCTCTTGTGAAGCACAGGCTCGAGGGTGGCCAGGCTTCAGTAGTTATGGCTCTCGAGCTCTAGAGCACAGACTTGGTCGTTGTGGCTCCCGGGCTTATTTGTTCGGCTGCATGTGGGATCTTCCCAGATGAGGAATCGAACCTGTGTCCCCTGCATTGCCAGGTGGATTCTTTACTACTGAACCACCAGGGAAGCCCTTTCTGTCTGTTTCTAGCCTGTGATATCTTTCCCACAGACCTTACTTGGCGGCCGTCTGCATCCTATACACAAGGGCTGTGGTGTGAGGTGCCTCTCACCAGGATGGTGCGGGCAGCTAGCAGGGGCAGCAGCCCCAAATCCCCCCACTTTCACCCACCACCGCCAGAGAAAGGTGGCTAGATTCTTAGCCTTTCCTGTCTGATCACATTCTGTTTAATTAGCAAGCATCCTGCATGCAGTCCTGGAATTAGAGCGGTTAGTTATGATGCTGCTGAAAAGGGCCAAGAGGAGAGAGAGGTTACCTCTGTTCAACTTTCAGATTTTAGCAAACTTTGTTACAGTGTGAACACTGTTCACGGTGTGTGCATCTCACGCGCTGTCAGGTGAGACTGTGGCAGAAGCTGTGTGTACAAAGTGGAATTGGCCAAACTATTAAGACTATTTCACGTAAAAATCCTAAAGAAATGTCCAGTGCCCAGGACCGCAGGTGCACATTGTGGCTATCTGGAAAACTGGGACATAGGATCATCCTTAATATAATGTCATGTGGAAAAGATTTTTAGAATTTTGAGCCTCTGGGCCACTTATTTTATAAAAGTGTACTCTAGGCTTCCCTTCTGCTTGCTGTCTCCTGTGATATTTAATTTTC
Organism: Antilocapra americana; assembly: GCA_007570785.1. Lineage (NCBI taxonomy): Eukaryota > Metazoa > Chordata > Mammalia > Artiodactyla > Antilocapridae > Antilocapra > Antilocapra americana. The sequence goes on along the minus strand of ML660211.1, from coordinate 1,554,658 downwards.
CCTGAATTCACTTACCTAAGAAAATTTCCCTGAAGTACTTTGTTCCTCCCTCAGAATGTGTTTGGCTTGAAGAGGGCTAACGAAAACAGCTCTGTTCCAGAGAACAGTGCACACTTAGTTCCTAGCAAATTACAAAAGATCTTTTCTTGAGCTAATGGTTCTCGCATCCTAGTTTGTATGAAAATCACCTAGTGTGTTTATTAAAACTGTAAATTCCTGGGCTTCACTGGTGGTAGAAATTAAAAGTTCAATTACATTTGAGACATTTAAAAGGCTACTGACTTACTGATTACCCATCCCATTTTTACTTTCAGAATGCATTTCTTTTCATTCCTTCATGTAAGAAATACTTAGTGAATATTAATTTTGTGTTGAGCAGTATCTGGGCATTCGTGGTCAATAGGTAAGGCCTTGGCTCAAAAACTCAGTGGTTTCAGATTAAAAATAGGTAATGGTGAGTGTTATGTTGCCAGGAAGAAACTGAAGGCACAATTATAGGAAAACTTAGCCTACCTTGAATTGCCTGGTAACCTGGGGGAAGTGATGTATTTTTTTAATTTTAAAATTTGTTCCAAACTCTTAGATGTGATTAAGGCAAGGACTTGAGGACACTGTCATGGAAATAGTAATAGGCAGAGAGAATATTTTAGATGTGCTAAAAAGTGTGTCAGGCTAACCCTTCTGGTCTTTTAAGTGTATATTTCAAAATATCAGCGATTTTCTTTTTTTCAGAGCTCACTGTTTTTCCAAATAATATGTTGATTTTAAGATGATTTTCTTTTTGTTCTTTAGAAGATTTAATTATACCTTTTATAGCAATTACACAGTGATAGCAAACCCAGCAAGTTACATATGATTCGGTAAAATTGAAAAATAAACTTAACTGAAGATACTCTATTGATAAAAGTTGATGAAAATAAATCATTTGTTTTTTGTCAATGAAGATTTGACTAAAATGGTCTGCTTCCTTCCAGTAAAATCTGATGGAAATGTACTTTGCCATTATTTAATATACAGTATAAATTTATAAAATGATCCACCTTAGTGCCACTTCCAGCTGCATTTATTTCTTGAAAAATCAAAACCCCTGTTTGTTAAAATTCTCTTTTCCCTAGAAGTTAGTTTGATGGCATAGTTTGTCACCATGAGTTCGTTAACTGTACGATGTTAATGAAGCAAAGACCAATGCCGCATCATTGACCTGTGACTGCTACCTAGACAGTTGGGTGCCACTCAGCACACGAGTAGCGTCTGTCTGGATGTGTGGAGGGAGCAGTTCCAATTCATGTCACTCCTGAAATTAGCTTGAGCTTTGTGTCTTTCTGTCAAGTCATCCATTTGTTTTCACTGGTAGGATAAAGGTGGAATAATTTTATACTGAAGGATTTGATTTGTATTTAGTATTCTTAATCTCTTAAAAAATATGAGTGGTACTTGAGAATTACTTAGACCCCAGGTTGAAAGCTGCAAGTAAACGAGTTGAGAGCAGGAGATGTCTGCAGTTGGAAGGTCTTGATTAAGAAGTGTCTGTTGGATGCAGCAGAAGGAAAAGAGGGCATCAGAGACTGAGATGGCTGGATGGCATCACTGATGCAGTGGACATGAACTTGGGCAAACTTTGGGAGATGGTGAGGGACAGAGAGGCCTGCCAGTGCTGCAGTCCATGGGGTTTCAGAGAGTCGGACACGACTGGGTGAGTGAACCACAGCAACTGGGTGTAGCAGGGATTTGCTGACAGTAACCAAATACCCACATTCAGTGGTGCAACCCATCCCAGTTTGGAGGTCAGTTTTGGAAGCGTGATAAAGCACTGTTGCTAAGTGAAGCTTGCTGATCCACCTGGTGTCGTCGGTGGAGGAAGAACCATGTGGGAGGTGGGAAACTGTTTCTCAGTAGTGGAGGTCTTGAGGGGAGCCAGTGGAAATGACAGAGTCTAAGCAGGAATTGCATTGTTCCTGTCGAAGTACTGACTCAAGTGCTCTGCGAGCCGGTTGACCTGGGTCTCAGGTCAGCCAACACACAGCTTTCCTTTTGTACCAGTGGTATGGCTCGGTATTCCCTGTCCCTCGGTTCCCCTAGTTCTCCTGTGATACCCGCTCCACTAGGACAGCCTGGTCACAAGCTCTTCATCGCATCAAAGATGCAGCTGTACTCTAGAAGGCAGAGTGAAGGCTCCATGGCCTCAAGTCTAGAGTCTAGGGAGGTTCACAGCCTAAGGACAGACCACGAACAAGGTCTTCATGAAGTATCTTCCTGTTGGGGTGCTGGACAAGAGAATAGGAGGTGACTTGAGGAGACCTTCAGCTCTGGCTGTTCTCTGAACAGGGTCTCAGTGATGATACTCTGTGGCTTGGAAAGGAGAGACGATGGGAATCTGGAGATTTCAGAGATCCCAGAGCAATGGGACATAGGTCCTGTCCCCCAGGGAGAGCTCCAGGAGATACGGAGAACCAAGTTCCATTTTCCCAGCATGAGTTGGGGGCAGAGGAAGGAAGACTTCCTTACTTGGCGTGGAAAGAACAGTGAGAGTCACCACCCAGACCCAGAGGGCCCCTGTGGGTGGAGAGCAAAGACAGAATCAGAACACGATTGTCTCTGGGGATGCTAGCAAGGACAGATGGACCTCAAGGACAAAATTCCCATGCTCCTCACCAAGGATGTGGCATTAGATGGAACTTCAAGGAAAATTTTGTGGTTGTGGGAAAACAATGAATTGACTGGGATTAGATAATGGGCTCAGTGTAGAAAGAAAAGTGAGCCATTGGTCACCTGAGATTGTGGGCTGAAATTTGCTTCTGCCTCTTGATAGCAGAAACTTTCCCAGCTTCCTATGACATAGTGTGTTTGTGCCTGCTAAGTGCTAAAGACATTTGAATTAACTCTTACTCTCAGGGAAACTCCCCATCAGACAGCACGATGTAAGAGACATTTGCATGGGCAAATGGTTGTGATGTGGTGTGTTGAGCACTACCATAGAAATGTCCTCAAGGAGTGACGGGGGCACAAAAGAGGTGGTGACTGATTTCTCTTCTCTGGGAGTACTTCAGGGGAGATGGCCTTTAAGCATCCTTTAAAGATGAATAGGAACTTAAATAGTCCAGCAGAGAAAAGGTTTTTCAGGAAACGGAAACTTTCATAAAGGCACAGGATCAAAGTAGAAGCGTTTTGTCTTTGTTTGTCTGTTTTAGTTTTGCAAAGACGATCGAAGTAAAAATTACTATTTTGGCATAGTGAGATTACAGTGGTGCCTATTTGACCTGAAATGGTGCAATGGTGGTGAGACTAAAAGAAAGTAATGTTTGAAAACTCTTCAGAAACCACACAAATAAAAGTTGTGTTATTATTATTTAATGAAATATTCACTAAATAAAGATCAGTAATCTAACTTGTCCTGTAGGTGTGCTTTGCTACTTGCCCCTCTTTTATTGACAAAGAAAAGGCCTCCTTTGGAATCTTAAAATTTCCTAATTATCCTGCCCCTGAAATGAACTTCTCTAGTTATTTGAAAGTTTTAAATAGTTTCCAATATAGAAAAGGAAAACAATTTTCAATTTCTGTTCTCATAGCTGATATGAAGAAAGCCATTTCTAAGTGTTTTTAAAATGGGTTCTGGATAATTTCAAACTGCATAAAATTAACTCTGTTGTTTGCATATTTTAACATTGGAAAACCAGAAGCAGTCATGATATTAACTTTGAAAATTGGAATGAATCTGTGATGACAAAAGTCAGTAGCAGTACTTGACAACACAGGGCATCTAAGCGAATGTCAGCTAATATCTTGTAGAAGAGAAGGAGTGTGTGTGTGCTCAGTCATGTTTGACTCTGACCCCAACCCAGGGATCAAATCCATGTCTCTTGCATCTCCTGCACTGGCAGGTGGATTCTTTACCAATGAGCCACCTGGGAAGCCCAGAAGAATGAATATTAACCTATTAATTTAAAAGAGGAATTTAGTCTGTGTTTAAAAACTAACTTGAAACCATTAAAAGACTGCTTTCTTTGGCATCATCTTATTTGGCTTCTAGAAGACTTAGAAATGATTGACTGTTTGCTAGCATACCGAGTAAGGTTTTGATTCTGTTTGATACATTTGTCTGAATTGATAAAACTAAAAAAATCAACATAGGTGAGGGATTATAAAGACTAAAATTTAAAGTGAACATGGGAAATAAACCTATAACTCAACTGTAAGTTTACTTTTCCCTTTTGATTTTTGAAATTAGATTTTCACAAGTAAAGCTCAGGTGTCACACTTCAGAACTAGAGATCTTCATTATCTGGCTTTCAGTGAACAAGGATAAAAACAGAGTGTACTGCCTATAAGAATTTAGGAAAATCTAGAATTATTTACACAATCCAAAGTTTGGTAGCAAATATGTATCTTTTTTATACAATCCCAAGAATAAATGTCAAGTATTTATAGATGTTCTAGAAATATTGCATCATAAAAACAGTTTTGCTGGTATAAACTTTAACATTTGACATTTCTAATTTTATTAGAGACCTTTAAAATACACTGGATCCTTCCCACAAAGAAAATGGCAGATTTACAACTCTTCAGATATATTTAGTATTTGGCTTTTTTGTCTCTTGATGTTTTCCTTACTACTGGAGAACATCAATTTATATTTGTTATATCATTGGGGATGAAGGTAGCTGTTATAGGTATTTATTTATTCACTCATGAATTCTATCAATATTGAACATAGAGGCTTCATGTGAGGATTTATAACTCATTACCAATGGCAATAATTAAGGGGATGGGCTTGGAGGCAGATTGGTAAGTTTTTACAGTTTTAACTCTACTATTTAACATCTGCCTGACCCAGTAATGCTTTTGAACTGTGATGTTGGAGAAGACTCTTGAGAGTCCCTTGGACTGCAAGGAGATCCAAGCAGTCCATCCTAAAGGAGATCAGTCCTAGGTGTTCATTGGAAGGACTGATGTTGAAGCTGAAGCTTCAGTACTTTGGCCACCTGATGCAACGAGCTGACTCATTTGAGAAGACCCTGATGCGGGGAAAGATTGAGGGCAGGATGAGAAGGGGACAACAGAGGATGAGATGGTTGGATGGGATCACCGACTCAATGGACATGGGTTTGGGTGGACTCCGGCAGTTGGTGATGGATAGGGAGGCCTGGTGTGCTGTGGTTCATGGGGTCTCAAGGAGTCGGACACGACTGAGTGACTTAACTGAACTGACCCAGTAAGTGATATTAATATACCTAAACTGCTTTTTCTTCATCTAAAGTGAGGAGAAGAGTAGTCCCTGCCTTATATGGTTGTAAAAATGAGAATACTGACTTGTGTTGAGAAAGCCAGAGTTTTTTTTTTTTTGCTATACAGTAGGCTTCTTACTATCTTCCTTTTAAATTTAATTTTTAATTGGAGCATGATTGCTTCACAGTATTGTGTTAGTTTTTGCTGTACAACAACATAAATCAGCTCTAAGTATGTGTGTGTATATATCCCCTCCCCCTTGAGCCTCCCTCTCACCCTCCCCCGATCCGCACCCCTCCAGGTCATCACAGAGCACTGAGCTGAGCTCCCTCTGCTGTACAGAAGCTTCTCACTAGCTGTCTCTTTTACACATGGTTGTGTATATGTCAGTGCTCTTCTCTCAATTCATGCCACCCTTTCCTTCCCTGCTGTGTGTCCACAAGTCTCTTCTCTATGTCGGCATCTCTAAACCTCTCCCGTAAATAGGTTCATCAGAACCACTTTTCTGGATTCCATATATATTGGATAATATGCAATATTTGCTTTTCTCTTTCTGACATCACTCTGTATGACATATTCTAGGTTCATCCACATTAGCGGTTTAGTTTCTTTTTATGGTTGAGTATTATTCCATTGTGTGTGTGTGTGTGTGTGTATATATAAATATATATATATATATATACATACATACTGTATCTTCTTTATCCATTCATCTGTTGATAGATATCGAGGTCATTTCCATATTCTGGCTGTTGTAAATAGTGCTGCAGTGAACACTGGGGTGCATAGTCTTTTGGAAGTGTCGTTTCCTCAGGATATATGCCCAGTAGTGGGCTTTCTGCGTCCTGTGGCAGTTCTGTTTTGATTCTTTTAAGGAAACTTCTCCATATTGTTCTCCACAGTGGCTGTATCAATTTGCATTCCTACTAATAGTATCTGAGTGTCCCCTTTGCTTCACATCCCCTCCAGCCTTCATTGTCTGCAGATTGTTTGATGATGGCCATTCTTCCCAGTGCAAGGTCATACCTCACTGTAGGTTTGATGTGCATTTCTCTAGTAATGAACGATGGCAAACATCTTTTCAGGTGTTTGTTGGCCTCCGTATGTCTCTTTTGGAGAAATGTCTGTTTAGGTCTTTTGCCCATTTTTTGATCGGGCTTTTGTTTTGTTTTTTTTTTGTTTTTATATTGAGCTTTATAAATTACTTGTATATTTTGGAGATTAATCCTTTGCCCATGGCTTCATTTGCAAATATTTTCTCCCAATAAGAGGATTGTCTTTTTTGTCTTGTTATGGTTCCCCTTCCTGTGCAACAGAGAAAGCCACAGTTTGAATCTCACTGAGGTCACTTAATCTTTTTGTGTGTATATCAGTTTTTTACTAGTAAAATGGATTAACACACCTATCTCAACTATCTCATTGTTGTAAAGACAAAAGGTATATGTATTAATTCATATTGTGAGCTCTACACCACTAGAGTTAGAGACCTCATTGTATTATGTCCACAGTCTAGATCGCTGATACTCTATAGACCTGGGCTGCATCAGGTAAACAATAAAGATTTGTTTTTAGTAACATATTCACTCATTATTGGGGCTTCCCTAGTGGCTCAGACAGTAAAGAATCCACCTGCTAAGGCAGGAAACACAGGAGACATGAGTTCGATCCCTGGGTTGGGAAGATCCCTTGGAGAAGGAAGTGGTAACCCGCTCCAGTATTCTTGCCTGGGAAACCCCATGGACAGAGGAGTCTGGTGGGCTGCAGTACATGGGGTTGCAAAGAGTTGCATATGACCAAGCGACTAAACACACACACATACACACACACATGCATTCATCAATGAATAGAAGCTGCTTTCTTAGAAGCTTGTTGCTAGGATTAAACAAAAATGCATTTTAAAAGTTTACACAGTGCTAGATTCTTGGCAAAATATCCAGTATATGGGAATTGTTGACATATTATTACCATTGTACAATATAAATGTAGAATAACAGTAATGTAGACAGGAGTTCTTGCCATCTTAAAAAAGCTCCAAGGAGAAGGAAATGGCAGCCCACTCTAGTGTTCTGGTCTGGAGAATCCCATGGGCTGAGGAGCCTGGAGGGCTACAGTCTATGGGGTTGCAAAAGAATCGGACATGACTGAGCAACTAACACACACACATACACACACACGCAACAACGTAGGGAGGCATTTTCGCTTTGGAGTTAGCACTTTGTACCCCTTTAGCATCGTCACATCCTGCCTTATGGTTTTCTTGTGTGTATGTGACATTGCCTTCCCCTCCCCCAGCCTCTCATTTTAAGCTTCCTGAAGCTTTAGTGCTTCAGTGCATCCATTCTGATGCTTAGAGGACTCAGTGTCACTGTCTGTAGCCTTCTTTTTCATAGCTCAGATAAGATTCAGTACTTCTTCTGAATAAGACTTGGTTTCAGTATGGGCCAAAGCTTTTCTTTGGAAGTTTCCAGCCAGCACTGAGTAGGTATAAACAGTTATACTCAGTTCAAAAATTTCCCCTAACCTTGGGCTTCTGTAGTATGGCAAGCATGTGTCCTTAGGAGGATCTCCTCCAGTATTTTTTAATGGCAAAGTAAATGTAAACTCCCCAGTAGGTTAGAAGCACTCGAATGGCAAGAGGATGGGTCTTATCTGAGACATTCACTGTTGTCTGGCAGGAAAGAAGGTCTAGAATTAATGACCTGGTGTCATGTAAACCTGGGGCTGCCATGGTGGTTCAGCCATAATGAATCTGCCTGCTATGCAGGCAGGAGATTTGATCCCTGGGTCGGGAAAATCCCCTCGAGGAGGAGATGGCAACCCACTCCAGTAGTCTTACCTGGGAAATCCTATGGATAGAGGAGCTTGGTAGGCTAGAGTCCATGGGGTCACAGTGAATTGTACATGACTGAAAGACTGGGTGTGCACCCACATGTAAACCTAGAATTCTGAGTACATTTATTTTATTCTTGTTCATTTTTAATGGCATCTATCAGTCATTTTTCAGAAGCTTTTATGTCCTTAAGTTCTAATTGCTATTCTCACATTTCTCAGTTCTAGAAAAAAAGAGTGGAAAAAGACTGAAAATTCAAGTTCTAGACCTCTGAATCAGAGTAGAACATAGACTCTTTCCTGAATACCATTGCGTATCATTAGCATCTTTTTAACCTTGGTGGTATAATCCATAGTTTCACATTCGTTGACAGCTGAATTTACCAACTAGGAAAGAGGTTTAAGATAAGTCATTTTGTGCAAATATGTGTTGAGATCAGCTAGTGAAGGAGACGCATACATTACAGGAGTCCCTCAGGTTTTCAGAGTTTATATGACTTGCAAGTGAGTTGACTAAATATTTTTAAAGTTCATACTTGTCAGGCTGACAAAACTCTATCCTTCATCAGTTTATGGTGTAAGGGCAGAGGCATATGAACACATCTATTTGAAGGTCCAGGGACGATGCAGAGATAAAGAGAATCATGTGGTTCACATGGACCATGATCCTTGAAGATAACTTGGTAAAGGAAGGGCCACAGGGCTTGAGTTTTAGGAGATTTCCTTAGTAGATATGTGGGATAAAGAAGACTTTTACCAGCAAAAATTCAGAGAAATGAGAGAATGATTGGAGAAATAAAGAAGTGTCATGTAAGTTAAATGTTTGCAGGAGAGTGTGATGAAAATAGTACAGTGAAAGTGTTCTAGTTTCATTCTTTTACAAGTGGCTGTCCAGTTTTCCCAGCACCACTTGTTAAAGAGGTTGTCTTTACTCCATTGTATATTCTTGCCTCCTTTGTCAAAGATAAGGTGTCCATAGATGCGTGGATTTATCTCTGGGATTTCTATTCTGTTCCATTGATCTATATTTCTGTCTTTGTGCCAGTACCATACTGTCTTAATGACTGTGGATTTGTAGTATAGCCTAAGGTCAGGTAGGTTGATTCCTCCAGTTCCATTCTTCTTTCTCAAGATTGCTTTGGCTATATGAGGTTTTTTGTATTTCCATACAAATTGTGAAATTATTTGTTCTAATTCTTTGAAAAAGACCTCTGGTAGCTTGATAGGAATTGCATTGAATCTATAGATTGCTTTGGGTAGTATACTCATTTTCACTATATTGATTCTTCCAATCCATGAACACGGCACATTTCTCCATCTGTTTGTGTCCTCTTTGATTTCTTTCATCAGTGTTTTATAGTTTTCTATATACAAGTCTTTTGTTTCTTTAGGTAGAAATACTCCTAAGTATTTTATTCTTTTTGTTTCGATGGTGAATGGAATTGTTTCCTTAATTTCTCTTTCTGATTTCTCATACTTTCTAACACCATACACAAAAATAAACTCAAAATGGATCAAAGATCTAAGCATAAGACCAGAAACTATAAAACTCCTAGAGGATAACATAGGCAAAACACTCTCTGAGATAAACCAAAGTGGGATCCTCCATGACCCACCTCCCAGAATATTGGAAATAAAAGCACGAATAAACAAATGGGACCTAATTAAAATTAAAAGCTTCTGCACAACAAAGGAAACTATAAGCAAGGTGAAAAGACAGCCCTCAGAATGGGAGAAAATAATAGCCAATGAAGCAACAGACAAACAATTAATCTCAAAAATATACAAGCAACTCCTGCAGCTCCATTCTAGAAAAACAAACGACCCAATCAAAAAGTGGGCCAAAGAACTTAACAGACATTCTCCAAAGAAGACATAAAAATGGCTAACAAACACATGAAAAGATGCTCAACATCACTCATTATTAGAGAAATGCAAATCAAAACCACAATGAGGTACCACTTTACACCAGTCAGAATGGCTGTAATCCAAAAATCTACAAGCAATAAATGCTGGAGAGGATGTGGAGAAAAGGGAACTCTCTTACACTGTTGGTGGGAATGCAAACTAGTACGGCCACTATGGAAAACAGTGTGGAGGTTCCTTAAAAAGCTGCAAATAGTCCTGCCATATGACCCAGCAATCCCACTGCTGGGCATACACACTGAGGAAGCCAGAATTGAAAGAGCCACGTGTACCCCAATGTTCATCGTGGCATTGTTTACAATAGCCAGGACATGGAAGCAACCTAGATGCCCATCAACTGACAAATGGATAAGAAAGCTGTGGTACATATACACAATGGAATATTACTCAGAATTAAAAAAAAATTCATTTGAATCAGTTCTACTCAGATGGATGAAACTGGAGCCCATTATCCAGAGTGAAGTAAGCCAGAAGCAAAAACAACAATACAGTATATTAACACATATATATGGAATTTAGAAAGATGGTAACGAGAACCCAACATGCGAGACAGCAAAAGGAACGCAGATGTATAGAATAGACTCATGGACTCTGTGGATGAGGGTAAGGGTGGGATGATATGGGAGAATGGCATTGAAACATGTTAATTACCATATGTGAAATCAATCACCAGCCCAGGATTGATGCTCGGGGCTGGTGCATCGAGATTTCCCGGGGGGAGGGAGGAGGGAGGGAGGAGGGAGGGGGACTCTGGAGGGGGAGCATATGTAAACCCATGGTGATATCATGGCATTGTATGGCAAAACTAATTAAAAAAAAAAGAAAATAGTACAGTGAGTCCCCTACATATGGATGAGTTCATTCCAAGATCACATTTAAAAGTCCAGTTTGTTTCTAAGTCCAGCATGGGAAGATCCCCTGGAGAACGGAATGGCTACCCACTCCAGTATTCTTGCCTGGAAAATTTGATGGACAGAGGAACCTGGTGGGCTATAGTCTGTGGGATCACAAAGAATAAAACATGACTGAGTGACTAACACTTTTCACTCAACTAATACTATTGGCTATATAGTGCTATACCATAATAGGTTTATAATACTTTTCACAGAAATATGTACATAGAAAACAAAGAATCAAGGAAGCATTTTTACTCTTATCATGTGCCTTGATAAGTACGGTAGTGCAGTACAACAGCTGGCATACAGGGACGTTTTCGCATCTTTGAAAGTTCACAGTTGGAAGGTTCATATGTACTGTGTATATAACAGAGATGGCAGTTGGGTTCAATTTAAAAAGAGTGACTGTGAAGTTAGACAGCATTTTGTGGAAGTTGATAATGAAGCGTTTAGACTCAGGGGTTAAAAGCAGTGAGGAAGTGGATGTAGTAAAGGTAGACCTAATACTGAAAAGAATTTGACCAAGAAAAGAGGAGTGAAATAGACCAATAGCTGGAAAAGGTACAAGATTCAAATGAAGTTTTTTTTTTTTTTTTAATGTGTAGTCAATTTGAACTTAATGATCGTTTACTCTTAAGTTTTGGAAGAGCTAAAGCCAGCATTTTAACTTCCTGCAATTACTTAACTATGCCGGCTGGCAGCTTGTTAGTTGCCAACACAGTTAATTATAGTTTTCAATGGTGAAAGTGGTTGTTAATATAGTTAATGAGTAGCCTGTAAGAGGGAAGTGGGGCTCATTGGCCTTTGCATTTGGATGCGACTGTTCCACAAGGCACTAACTGATGACTGATTTCTTAGAAACTGCCGTTTGTTTTATAGTATAGGCTGGTCACTCCCTGGATTTTTTGTGAGTAAACAATAAACAGAACAAGTTGCTAAATATAAGAACTGAGATTGTACATTCGAATCCTTCTACAACACTGAATAAGACTTCTGAAAAGTAAAAGTGTTCGCCGCTCAGTTTTGTCCAACTCTTTGCGACCCTATGGATGCAGCCTGGCAGGCTTCTCTGTCCATGGAATTCTCCAGGCAGAAATATTGGAGTGGGTAGCCATTTCTTCTTGAATACTGAATAAAATTTTGGAAGGAGCAATTACACCTGTGGAAAGATTGATGTAAACTCACCATTAGGACATACTATCTCTAATAGCTAAGCCATCATTTGACCAACACAAGTTCAATCCCTGAGTCAGGAAGATCGTCTGGGGGATGAAATGGCAACTCACTCCAGTATTCTGGCCTGAGAAATCTCATGGACAGATGAACCTGGCGGGCTGCAGCCAGTGGGGTTGCAAAAAGTCAGACCTGCCTTAGTGATTGAATAAAAACACCTTTTGAACACACTCTCTCTGATGGCTAAAGTTGTCATTTGTAAAGAAAAGACTGCACAGAGTCAGATCTAGTAGGGTCCAAAAGCCTCATTAGACTGATGAGTGGTGGCATTATCTACTGTTTATCCAGTAAAAGGTGAAAGATTTTTCTCAAATAGAATTTCATCCTGTGCTGATTTTTTACAACTCAGAAGTATGATTGTTGCCATCTCAAGAGCACCTCTTATTTTTGAGGCAATGGCAATAAAAGGCAAGGACTGTAAGATTCTTCACGTTGAGAGTTGTTTTGCTTTGATTTAGTGTCTGAGGATGATTTGAGTATTTTCTTCCTTAATTGTTGCTGTAGAAAAGAAGCACCAATTGTTCCAAAAATCTAGGTACTTAGAGAATTCAAGGGCAGACCAGGACATCATCAAAGTCTTTTCAGTATCCATCAACCTGGTGGAAATCAGACATTTCTCCTGATGATGGTGCACATCTCAGTAAAACAACACTGTTTTTATTGTTGCTATTTTTTTGTTTTTTGATTTTTTTTTACTTTTGTCTGGGATATTAGTGTTAATCTCTTGTTAATCAGAGCTCCAGTGGTTAACTCAAGTTTGCTAAAATATAAATAATTGAATGTTTACTTAATAAATAGATTTACAAGGAAGTAGTTTAAAAATGAGATTTATAAGGAGTTAGTAAAAATATACTTACTGGAAAAGTTCAAAACCATACGAGAGTTCCATTACTAATGTCATAGTTTTCAGTCTATTGGAAATAAATGATTTTTCTGAATTAACTCCTAGTCCATTTATTTCGCAGTAAACCAAGCAGCTTGATGTACAGAACTAAGGTGCCAGATTGTCTGTATTTTGTAGACTTGCTGGGGTGTGGGAAGCCAGCCTTGTTTGAAGCATTTTCGGAAGCTGCCCCTCCCAATATCACCTGCAGCCTTGCTTTGTGAACTCGTGCGGAACCTGCGGGGGAAGGATCGGTTTCTCTAGGGAGGTGCACTAGAGACAATGTGAATAATAGGGGTTTTATTTACTGCTGAGGAGTAAACACATGCTGGCATTTTTATTTCTATTCAGGGACTTGTGTGCATCATTTTCGATGATTGCCGTTGCCCAGTCGGGTTGCTACTTGGGAAATCTGGCAGAGAGAGAAAATGTTATCTCCTTGCAAATTCTCTTTTTAATTATCAGGGATTTGAAATTCCAATCCAGGAGATTAAATTTGTGCAAATAAATTGCAGAAAAACAACAACAAAAAACCTCACAAAAAACATGACAGAAATAACATCCCTCCGAAGTCAGTTCCTAGTTTTATTTTTAAGGCTTTTCAAATACCAGATTGCGTCAAGGTCATTTCTGTAATACAGCAATGATAATATTTTATTATAGTATGGAAAAATCTATGGGCTTGATTTAATTTTTCCTTTAAAAAATTCTGAGGTTATTAAGATGAAAATGTTAATCTGCTTTTGCTTTCTAATTATCATTGAAACCAGAAAAGTCTGGGGACATGAATGCCCAGTAGCACTTTTACCCACAGGTATCCACATTTTTCACATCTTGCTAATTATCAGAGAGGTAAAAGTGCATACCACATTTGTTGAAAAGATTGTGCACTGCATCTCTTTAAAAATACAACGCTTCATTAACCCTTTGAGACGTCACATAATTTTTACCATATGGAATGGCAGAAAATTGAAGTGGATATGATCTAATTATGAAAGTCATGTTACTTGGTAATAGCTCCAGGTCAAACTTTCTTTATGCAATTTGAAATACTTTTAAACATTGAATTTTGAAATGCTAATTAAAGTTTTTCATTTCTATTCTGTAGCTAGTCCCTCTTTCCCTTTATTGTATTAAAAAAGGGCTCAACAGATGTTTCAGTCTTGCTGACTTTTGAAGCTTAACACTTTTCCAGACCACCTAATCTGCCTCCTGAGAAACCTGCATGCAGGTCAAGAAGCACAGCTAGAACTGTACATGGAACAACAGACTGGTTCCAAATTGGGAAAGGAGTATGTCAAGGCTGTATACTGCCATCTTGCTTATTTAACTTATATGTAGAATACATCATGCGAAATGCTGGGCTGGATGAAGCACAAGCTGGAATCAAGATTGCTGGGAGAAATATCAATAACCTCAGATACGCAGACGACACCACCCTTATGGCAGAAGAAGAACTAAAGAGCCTGTTGATGAAAGTGAAAGAGGAGAGTGAAAAAGTTGGCTTAAAGCTCAACATTCAGAAAGCAAAGATCATGGCATCTGGTCCCATCACTTCATGGCAGATAGATGGGGAAACAATGGAAACAGTGAGAGACTTTATTTTTCTGGGCTCCAAAATCACTGCAGATGGTGATTGCAGTCATGAAATTAAAAGACACTTGCTCCTTGGAAGAAAAACTGTGTCCAATCTAGACAGCATATTAAAAAGCAGAGACATTACTTTGCCAACAAAGGTCCATCTAGTCAAGTCTATGGTTTTTCCAGTGGTCATGTATGGATGTGAGAGTTGGACTATAAAGAAAGCTGAGTGCAGAAGAATTGATGCTTTTGAACTGTGGTGTTGGAAAAGACTTGTGAGAGTCCTTTGGACTGCAAGGAGATCCAACCAGTCCATCCTAAAGGAAATCAGTCCTGAATATTCATTGGAAGGACTGATGCTGAAGCTGAAATTCCAATATTTTGGCCACCTCATGTGAAGAACTGACTCACCTGAAAAGACCCTGAGCTGGGAAAGATTGAGGGCAGGAGGAGAAGGGGCCGGCAGAGGATGAGATGGTTGGATGACATCACTGAGTCAATAGACATGAGTTTGAACAAGCTCTGGAAGTTGATGATGGATAGGGAAGCCTGGCATGCTGCAGTCCTTGGGGTTGCAAAGAGTTGGACACGACTGAGCAATTGATCTGAACTTTTTCAGATACATATCAGCATATTTTTGGATATGTAGATTTGTTAAAAATCAGGAAAAAATATTGGCATCATGATATCCTGCATTTGGTGTTAAAAACATTTGTATCCCATCCCTGGTTTTTATTTATCAATGATGTGATTTAGTTAGGTCATTTAACTGCCCAGAAGATTAGTTTATCTAGATCCCTGAGGGGATTGGACTGTTTTCTATATGGCTTCTAACTCTGTGTTATTTTATTTTTCTGTAGTAGTTCAGTGGAAGAAACATGGGCTATTTTAAGCTGGGTTATCATTTCCCTGTTATATTTGTGAGACATGGTTAAGACTGGGCCTGTGTCTGAATCCTGCCTTTACTATTCAGTAGCTACTTAATCTGAGGGCAAATGTTTATCTCTTTGTTCTTCTGTTTCTTTACTTAAAAGATGAGGGTAATAGAAGATTCTTACACTGTTTGTGGGAATGCAAACTGATACAACCACCCCGGAGAAGAGTATAGCGATTCCTTAAAAAACTAGGAATAAAACTATCATATGACCCAGCAGTCCCACTACTGGGCATATACCCTGAGGAAACCATAATTGAAAAAGGCACATGTACCAATGTTCCCTGCAGCACTGTTTACAATAGCTTGGACGTGGAAGCAGCCTAGATGTTCACCGACAGATAAATGGATAAGGAAGTTGTGGTACATACCCAGAATGGAATATTACTCATCTATAAAAAGAAACACATTTGAATCAGTTCTAATGAGGAGGATGAACCTAGAGCCTATTACATAGGGTGAAGTAAGTCAGAAAGAGAAAGAGAAATACTGTGTATTAACACATGTATATGGGACTCTAGAAGGATAGTACTGATGATCCTATGCACAGGGCAGACACAAAGAACAGACTTTTGAACACAGTGGGAAAAGGAGAGGGTAGGATGATTTGAGAAAAAAGGATTGAAATGTATACATTACCATATGTAACGTAGGTGGCCAGTGGGAGTTTGATGTATGATGCCGGGAACCTATGCTGATGCTCCGTGACAACCTAGAGGGATGGTGGAGGAGAGAGAGGTGGGAGAGGGGTTCAGGAGGGAGGGGACATGTGTATGCCTGTGGCCTTTCATGCTGATGTATGGCAGAGGTCATCACAATATTGTAAAATAATTACCCTCTAATTAAATAAATTTTTAAAAAGCAAGATAATAATAGGATCGACCTCATAAGATTGTTAGAGGATTAAATGAGTCGGTGTACACAAAGTGGTAGAACAAATGCCTGGTACCTAGTCATGCTCTATAAGTATTACTTTTGTTCTTCTGAGGTGTCTATCAATTAGATTTCAATACAGGATCCAGAAACCCTCCTGGGAATTGCAGACAGAAGGGGGTTTAATGCAGGAGAGAAGGTGCTCGTGGAATGAGGAAGGGTTGGAGGAGGGAGGGTGCTGGAAGAGTGGTTCAAGATGTGCAGTCACAGCGGCCATGTGACTTTCACAGTGTAGGAGTACCACCTATGGAAGGGGATGGGTGCTCATTGCCAGTCATCTGTGTCTAGGCCCTGCTGTCCAAAAGACTCAACTCATGCTCAGTGGCCCCTGTCCAGATGTTTTATCGCATCAATCCTGACCACACCCCTATGAGCTACATTACTATTCTTATCCTTAATTTCAAGAAGAAAACAGGTTTATAGCAATTACTATGATGCTCAAGGTGCAATGGTAGGACCTAGGCCATCTGACTCTGGATTCTGAACTTGTCTACTGTGTGATAAAGGCAGAGTTGTGCCTTTGTGCCCTCCAAGGACTTAAAGGAGTAAGCCCCACTTAGTCACATGTTTTTTTGTTTTGCACAGGAGATCTTAGTTCTGGGACCAGAGATTGAGCCCTTGTCTCCTGCAGTGGAAGCATGACGTCTTTACCTCTGGATCACCAGGAAAGTCCCAAGTCTAGCTTTACATATTATACCAGATGACTTGAAAACTAGAAGTGTTTCTGGTGAAGATGTTGAAGTTTTTGAGAATTTTTCTTCAGCCATGCCATAGAGCTTGTGGAGGGATCTTAATTCCCCAACCAGGGATTGAATCCAGGGCCCTTGACAGTGAGAGCACAAAGTCTTAACCACTGTACCACCAGGGGATTCCTGAAGTTCTTGAGGATTTTAATCAAACAAGTTGATCACAAACCCTGCAGGGTTGTTAACTCACCTTAATAAGATGGTACTGGGTAGGTGCAGGGGTATGGAAAACAGCATCAAAAAGGGCATAAATAACCTTCAACTTGAAATTAATGTTCTTAAATTTGACAAAGGGTTTACATCATGTCTATGAATGTATATCTCAAATTTATTGTTTGTTTTCATAATTATGTTGATATTTGTATCCAAAGTGTAGGCTTCTCATCGTCTAATTATAGATGCTGTAGAACTTTCACGGTTTCTTTTTCATTCAGAATTAATCAGGAATTAATTTTAAGGTAATGTGAAGAGTTAGATATCTAGCTTTATTCTTTTTTCCTAAAAATATCTTGACCCTTTCCCCCCACACTACTTGTTGAATAAATAATGCTTTAAAAATTAACATTCATATCTAGTGCCCATGGTCAGTTAAATCCTTTTGATCTGGTTCCAAATGAACAAAGGCTGATTATTTGAAGATGTGACTGGTAACAACTAAAAATGATCACTCATTACTGGGCACTTTATACTTTTGCCCATGTGAAACAGATGCTTATGTTGGATTTTCCCAACATTTTGACATAATCTTGCTTGTTAGAATTCCAGAAGATATGTAATTTGGTAGCAGTCTACTCATGAATCAGTTGAGCATGGGTTCTTAGAAATGTTTTCAGATATTTCTTTGTTAATGTGCTTCTTCATTTGTTAAGCACTGACGATTTTTGTTGAGTACTGTTCTATGAGCTGGTATTGCATTTAATGAAAAAAAAAAAAAGTAAATTCCTGTGAATGATAGTCCTATTCTGTGAGGAGGACTGGAGTAGGAAATGGCAGCCCACTCCGGTGTTCTTGCCAGGAGAACCCCATGGACAGAGGAGCCTGGCGGGCTACAGTCCATGGGGTTGTAAAAGAGCTGGGCATGACTGAGTGAGTGAACGACAACAGTTGGGGAGGACAGTCAGCACATGTAAACAGTGATCAAACAGCATATTCGGAGGGTTTGAAAACTATTAAGAGGAAAACAGGATGAAACTAAGATAAAAACTAAGGAGTTACGTTAGCAAGGCTGGTGCTGGAAGCTTCTCTAGGAAGTGACGTTCAAACTGAGATCAGAGTGATGAGAGGAGTACAGGTGAAAACCATTATAAGCAGAGGAAGATGAAAACACAGAGGTAGAGATGGGGATGGCTCTGATGTCTTTGAAGGAGGGAAGGAAGCTCAGTGTGGTTGGGGTGGTGAGTGAGGTCAGGGCCATAAGTGAGAGAGCCAGACTCACATCACGTGGGACGTTGTCAGCAAGGTGGCACACTAGCTTTTGACTTCAGTTGCTTGGGAAGCTATGTTAGATTGTGGTTAGTAGGGGAAGGATAGAAACTTGATTTTGTTTTACAAAGATCATTTGGCTGTGGTGTCAGAAATGGACCTTTGGAAGGTGAGAATGGAAACAGAGCTCACCAGAAGGCTCCTAGTTTAAGTGAGAAATAACGATGTCTTGAATTAAATTTGTTGCAGTGAAGATAGTGAAAAATGCCCAGGTTCTGGAGTTATTTTTGGTATAAGTGACAGTGTCCCAGTGGTTTGGTTTGGTAATGTGAAGGGAAGAAAAGAAAAATTAAGGATGACTGCAAGGTCAGAAAATTTTGTCTCCAAGACTCTGTGTGCATGGTTTGAGGCTACTCCTACATAACCTGGGACTTTTCAGGTGGCTCAGTGTTAAATAATCCACCTACCAGTGCAGGAGACACAGGAAACATGGGTTCTATCCTTGGGTTGGAAAGATCTCCTGGAGGATGAAATGGCAACCCACTCTAGTATTCTTGCCTAGAAAGCCCCATGGACAGAGGAGGCTAGTGGTCTGTAGTCCATGGAGTCACAAACTGTTGAACACGACTAAGCACGCACACACCTACATAACCTGCCTGTGTTTAGAACTAGAGATTGAGGATGAGAGTTTCTAGTGTAACAGGCTCAAATGGCCACCTTATGGTATATTTCAGCTGACTTGATTAATTGAAAACCATACTATTTTTAGCGAAATTGAAGACTGTATCTGGGGCAAGCTTGGGAGAAATGAAGTTGGCAGTGAGTGCCCTGGGTGGTAGGTGGTTGATTGAAAATTTGAAGAGTTTTCAAAAATAAAGTTCTTTCTTCAAATACCAAGCAGTTGGTTGAATTATGTTGGCATTCCTGGACACACTTGCACATAAGAGAGGATATACTGCATTGTGTGTGTTATCTGGGCTGGGAACAAGAACAGTGTGTCGGCAGATAGTAAAGGTTATGCTAATGGTGACAGCCAGTCTGGCTGCTGCTGTTGTATGTTCTTTTGACTGCCTGTGAGTGAGCACATGATCCTTGAAAAGCAAATAAACACATTAACACCAGACAAGCAGAGTGCGGAGACCGTGCCAACTTGCAAATGTCCTGTGTCAATTCCCCCCTGGGGATTGGGAAGGGGGGGATGGTATGTTTTGGGGAATGTGACTGGATTCACGGAAACGGGGAGCTTTCCTTGCACCTCTCCATGGAGAGAAGTTGAACGTGTTGGTTAAGGGTTCGGAGCTCATGCCAAGATGTGGATGCTGACGTCCTGGTTGTTTCCTGACTCCCCCTCTGAGAGCATATGCTCAGCTTGGCTCCTCCGCGTTGTCTGGGGCCGGCTTCCAGAGAGGTTCTGAGCAGAGCAAGCCACTTGCCGGAGAGCACCTGATGCCATTGTGTGCCCAGGAGCCTGGCGGGCTGCGCCAGTCACCAGCAGGAAGCTGGCAGCTGGTGTTGTGGCCCTTTCCTTGGAGAGAGGCACGTACTGCGTGTCTGAGACTTACCTTGACCTGTTCTGCTATTAATTGAGCTTGGAGCGAGGCCTTAGATGTTCTGTAATCACACCAATCAGCAGGATGACGGTCACAGGCGACACAGTAGACATGAAAACAGTCTGTCAATTGTAAGTCACACCCTGTAGAATTAACTCATTCTATTTATTGTGATAAATGTCAAGATCTCAGTAGATAAGAATATTACTGTAGAAAGGAATTAAAAACTCAGATGTTTCGAGGAAGAGAACGTGAATGTCATAGGGTCAGGATCTAACTGGTAAAAGCAGTGGGTCCTCAGAAAACTAGAAATGCACACCCATCTATAGACATTCAATTAGGGTGGAAGAAAAGTGTAATAAAGTACTCTCCCCCTGCAAAAAAAAGACATTTGGGGGTGAATAGAGCCTGCTCACTGCCAGCTAGTGATGTAGTATCATAGAACAATAGAATTTTCCAGATGGAAGGGTCCTTTGAGATTATTTTGTTAATTCTTCATTTCACCAATAAAAAAAAAAAATTGAGGTCAAGTTTCTTGACCTTTCCTAAAGTCACACAAATTCTTAGAGGCAGAGTTGGGAATAGAACTCAGAAGATGTGTGTCTTTCTGTGGTAAGTTGAGTCAGGCATGTGAGCTGGTGAAGCTAAAGACCAAGGAGCTTAAACAGGCTTGAACTCTGGTAAAAAGGTGTGGTGCTAAAGTATATGTTATTCTTCTCGGAAGATAATGATCATTTATTGCAACACTTGTTTTGCTTTGACCACAAAACTTTTTGAACTAAAAAATTTGCATTTTAAATAATGTCATGAGAGAATATATTCATGGTAGTTTCTCAGTTTGTAAAATTGTACAGTGTGTGGGAATTGGGAAAATTTGCACATGCAACAGGGATATTTATAAATGAAACTCAATGTCAAACAGTAAAGAAATAAATCAAAATGAAATTATTTGAAGCCATAAATCATAGACCTACATGTTGCAAGGAAAATATGAACAGTTTTTGGATAATATAGTGTTCCTTTTAAAAATGAGAACTCTCATATTGCTGTTTGATGTGTTGCTTGGTAAAACCATTTTGGAAAATAGTTTTGCTTTTCCTAAAATTATTAAGCAAATGCACAGCCTAAGGTGCAGCTCTACGGCTTGGTGAAAGTTGTGCATGTGTATCAAGAAACACATCGGAGTTTGTAGCAGCGTATCCTTAAGAACAAAAGAAATTGATCTGAGCCAGATGCACATCTACATTTACAGTGCATAAATTGGGTTGTATTCACACAATGGAATCATACATAGTGTGAATGCACTTCCCTAGTGGGCCAGTAAGATACCCTGCTTTCTAATGCAAGAGGTGTGAATTCAATCCCTGATCGGGACGCTAAGAGTCTACATCACTTGAGGCCAAAAAACCAAAGCATAAAACAGAAACAATATTGTAACAAATTCAATAAAGACTTTAAAATTGGTCCACATTAAAAAAAATCTTGAAAAAATACTTAATGTGAAAATATATTATAGATGAACTATTTTGAAATTCAGAGAAGTTAAAATTGTAACGCCATGCCATTGATTTAAAAAATTCATATGAGTTTAAAGTGTAAAGAAAATTAGGGCTTGTAATTACTAGAAAATAAGGATTGTGGCCTCCTCTCAAGGGAAGAAGGGTATAAAGGAATATAGGGGCCTCAGAGTTACTGATGGTGTTCTGTTTCTTAAGACAGCAGTGGGTTCATCAGTGTTCTTAGTCTTTAAAAAATATACTCATCTTTAGTGTAAATTTTAGGAACAAAACTAAGTATAAAAACTAAAACCATAATTGATTGGAATATTTGAATCATTGTCTGATTTTGTTTTTTTGGCCCTCATTCTTGAATGATAGCTAGGTATTTAATCCAGCATTAAAAATTATGTATGTATACACTTCAACAGTGCAGGTTTGAACTTTATAAAGGTCCACTGATATTTTTTTCAATAGTAAATACTACAGTACTGCACAGTCTGTGATTGGTTGAATCTGAGACTGTGTGGGAACCTCAGAGATAGAGCACTAGCTATAAATTATACTCAGAGTAACCCCTGAGTTGTTCAGGGGTCACCTTTATTTATACATGCATCTATATGTATATATATATTTAACTTTATTAAAATTTTTTAATCGTAAAAGTATAACAGTGTTTTACCAACTTAACCATTTCTAAGCATACACTCAAGTAGCGTTAAGTATATTCACGTTGTTCAACCAATATCCATGAAATGGCAACTCCCGATTTCCCCTTCTGAGGGCCCCTGGCAACCACTATTCTACTCTCTGAATCTGACTACTCTAGGTACCTCATATAAATATAATCATTTAGTATTTCTTTTTTATGACTGATTTATTTCACTTAGCATAGTAGCCTCAAGGTTTATCCATGTTGTAGAATTTTTCAGAATTTGCTTCTTTTTTTTAAAGCTGAATCATACTCTCTTGTATTTTCATACTGTGTTTTGGATTAACCATTCATCAGTCAATGGGTGCTTGGGTTGCTCCTACTGCCTGGCTATAGTGAATACTGCTGCTGTGAACATGGATGTGCAAATACCTCTTTGAGATCCTGCTTTGATTCTTTTGGATACATAGGTATCTCTTAGTGTCCACTGAAGATTGTGTCCAGGAGCCCCTGTGGATACCAAAATCTGCAGATGATGGAGTCCTTTCTATGAAATGGTGTAGCACAGTGAATACAGTTGGCCCTCCAAATTCATGGGTTTTAACTAACTTGGGGTTGGTTAAATCTTTGAACCCATGGATACAGAAGGCCAACTCTATATCTCAAAATGGAATTCTTGTGTCATATAGAAATTCCATTTTTATATTTTAAGAACTATCATACTGTTTTCCATAGCACTGCACCATTCTGCATTCCCCTTCAACAGTGCACAGGGTTCTAATTTCTTCTACATCCTTGACATTTCTTTACTTTTTAATTGTGGTCATCCTAAGGAGTATGAAGTGACATCTCTTTGTCTTGATTTGCATTTCCCTAATGATTAGTGGTGTCAAGTGTCTTTTCATATGCTTGTTGGCTGTTTGTTCGTTATCTCTGGAGAAATCTATTCAAGCCCTTTGCCTGTTTTAAAGTTGGTGTTATATGTGTTTTTTGGTTGTTGAGTTGTAGGCATTTTTCATAAATTCTGGATACTAACCACTTATCTTGGGTTCCAAAATCACTACAGATGGTGACTGCAGCCATGAGATTAAAAGACATTTGCTCTTTGGAAGAAAAGCTATGACCAACCCAGACAGCATATTAAAAAGCAGAGACACTACTTTGCTGACAAGGGTCTGTCTAGTAAACACTATGGTTTTTCCAGTATTCATGTATGGATATACATGGATATAGAGTTGGACTATAAAGAAAGCTGAGTGCCAAAGAATAGATGCTTTTGAGCTACTGTGTTGGAGAAGACTCTTGAGAGTTGCTTGGACTGCAAGGAGATCAAACCAGTCCATCCTAAAGGAAATCAGTCCCAAATATTCATTGAAAGCTGAAGCTCCAATACTTTGGCCACCTGATGTGAAGAATTGACTCACTGGAAAAGACCCTGATGCTGGGAAAGACTGAAGGCAGGAGGAGGCGGGGATGACAGAGGATAAGGATGGTTGGATGGCATCACCAACTTGATGGACATGAGTTTGGTTAAGCTCCAGGAGTTGGTGATAGACAAGGAAGCCTGGCATGTTGCAGTTCACGGGATCATAAAGAGTTGGACTTGACTGAGTGACTGAACTGAAGTGAACCACTTATCAGATACATAATTTGCAAGTATTTTCTCCTATTTTATAAATTGGCTTTTCATGCTTTGTCATTTGCACAAAGTTTTCAGTTTTGTTTTTACTTTTTTGATATCACACCCAGGAGCTTCTTGCCAAATTCAGTGTCATAAAGCTTTTCCCCTATGTTTCTTCTAAGAGTTTTAAAGTTTTAGGCCTAACTTTTAGGCCTTTGATCCATTTCGAGTAAATTTTTGTGTATGGTATAAAGCAAGGGTTCAACTTCAGTATTTTGCACATGGATATCCGGTTTTCCCCAGCATGATTTATTGAAGTGACTGTCATTTCCTTGATGAATGGTCACGGCACCTTGGTCGAAAATCATTTTGAGGTTCAAAATCATATTTTGTCAGTACACTGAAGATTTTATTCAGTTGCTTTGAGGTTTCTATTTCAGTTTTCGAGGGGTCAGCTTTCAGTCTCATTGTTGTACTTTTTTTCTGGTGGCGTTTCAGATCTTTTTACTCCTTCAGGTTCATCATAACAAGTTGGGGTATGGGTTTCTTTCTGTTCACTGGTTTGAGATTTTGGGGGATACCTAAATCTGAGAATGGGCTTCTTTCTTTAGGTCTCCATCAATATTTCTTCAGTTAGTCCTTCTGCCTCATTCATTTTAAAATCTTTTTTTTTGGAAATCTGAACAGATCTAAATTACATCTTCTCAGTCTGATCTTCATTTCCTACTGTAACTCCATGTTTTCCATCCCTTTGTCTTTGTGTTGCATTCTTTATTCAGTTTTCATCTCTGTCTGCCAGTTCATTTATTTTCTTTCCTGATGTGTCACCTAAGTTATTTAACCCACCCATTGTGTTTCTAATATTATGCTTTTCTTTTCTACTTACCGCTTTGCAAATCTGGTTCATATTTTTGATAGTTTCTTATTCCTTTGTCATATTCTTTTACTGTCTTTTTTTCTTGAAAATGATTCATTATTCACAGTTAGACATTCTGTGTCTAACACCTCTCTCTTTTGTGGGTCTGATTGGTTTGTTATAGAGTCTCATTCGTGCAGGATTGTTTTCCTGTTGTGCTTTTGCACTCTCCTGAACTTATGGTGACTGAGACTTTTTATCTGTGGGGATTCTTCGAGCTTTGGGTTGAGGTAGTTTTTCCAGAGAGGATCAGTGTATATCTCTGCCAGATGGCACAGTTGGGAAAGGATCTGCCCATCAGTGCAGAAGGTGCAAGAGATGTGGGTTCAATCCTTGGGTCAGGAAGATCCCCTGGAGTATTAAATGGCAACCCACTCTACTATTCTTACCTGGAAAATTCCATGGACAGAGGAGCCTGGCAGGCTACAGTCCATGGGGTCACAAAGAATCAGACAGAACTGAGCGACTGAATGCACATACACACTGCCAGACATCTAGGGGCAACCCAGTTTGAACTAATTTAACTTAATTCTCCACTTGAGGTTTGTATCTGGCTATGAATGTGCTATAAATTCTGATTCTTTATGTGTTGTGAAGTCAGTCTTCTTGTTAAGAACTCTCAAGGGAGATTTTCTCTCTCTCCACCCATGGCTGGTGCCTGTGTGTGCTTAGTTGTGTCCAACTGCAACCCCATGGACTGAAGCCCCCTAGGCTCTCCTGTCCATGGAATTTTCTGGGTAAAAAGAATACAGAAGTGGGTAGCCATTCCTTTCTCCAGAGAATCTTCCCAAGCCAAAGATCGAACTTGGGTCTCCTGCATTGCAGGCAGATTATCGTCTGAGCCACCAAGGAAGCCTAGTCAGGCAATTTTCCTTATTTTCTGTCTTTGTTGGGTGTTTTTAATTGTCTTGCTCATTGCTGTACTAAGGAATCATCTTTCTGGGCACCATGGAAGGCTGGGATCTGACTTCTTGTCTTTTGAATGCCTAAGCTTTGTTTTTCAATTTCATATTCCACAAATTAAAAACAAGTGATCTGAAGTGCTGTTTGGGGAGCCATTGGTTTCAGCACTTGGTTCTCTCTCTGAATTTATTTTTTGTGATTTTTGACTTTTGAAGATTTTCCCAATCTCTTGCCAGATCAGATAAATTTAAAAAGAGTTTAATATCTAACATACATAGGGTGTTTAGTTGGAGAATATCTAGCCCTCACTAATGCTAGTTATAGAATTACTACTTGGCTCATGTTTGAAGCATATGCATGTTTTAGTTTCTGAATGTTATAATTAGAATCATTTATAATTTAATAATATATTTATTCAAATAAAATACATTACGTCTTCCTGTTCACTTTTTGTATTACATAGGTAGTTTAAAAAAATGTGGTTTCATCGAATGTTTTGTTATATTCATGTTAGCTGCTATCATAAATGAACCCTAAACTCTCAGTGTCTTAACGCAGATGAGATTTAGTTCTTGCTCACACAAATCCCCTTGCTGGCAATGGAAAGAGGGTGGTAATTCTCTTTTATGGGATATTCAGGGACACAGGCTGATGGAACCACTGCTGGCTTTAATACAGGGCTTTGACAAGGCAGAGTGGGAGGAATGCTTTAGAAGTTTTGGGGCCAGGTGTGGAAGCTGTGTATCTTACTGCCTTTGGACTCATTACAGGGCCCATCCCTGAGGGGCTGGAAATGTAGTCCTTGGCTAGGTGTGAACCTAGTAATGGGAGCCTGAGACTTCAGTGGATAGTCCTCTTCACTGGCCACCAGGTATCTCTCTGCATCCTTTTCTCCATACCACAACACACTTCTTCCCCAAAGGAGAAAACCCACAATCTATTAACGCTTCCCGCTCAACGTGTAGTGTCCCTCTGTGATGTTCAGGCTTCATCACGTCTACACAGGGTTGTGGTCTGGCAGTTTCTGCAGTGAAGTGTTAGTGTTTCTGGGAGTGTCTTAGATGGCGAGAGGCTTTACATGCACCTCATGAATGAGTCTGCCAGTCATATCCTTGTCTTCTCAGATGCCACCTGTTTCTGATAAATTTTTGTAATTCTTGTGCCTTCACTTTCCAAAAAAGCAAAAAATCCCCACTGTTTTACCCAAGTCATTTTTGCTCTCAACTCTTCTGATGCCAGGAATACTCAGCGGTTTCTTTGAAGTGAGATAAACATTGATTTCCTCTGTGTCATGGGGTCCCTCAGCTGGATGGCTTGCGTCCCTGAAGTGTATGCATTTGGTGGGACAGCTCTCTCTGCTTCAGGTCTTTTTTCTTTGCCTCAGTGCTTGCCTCCAGTTCCAGCTGCCGCTTTGTGTGTGGAAGTCTCATTCTCTGCCTGTGGCGGTGCTGCCACTCGGGTTTGTGATTTCAGAGTCCTCATTTACTTATCAATTCTCTCTCCAATGTGGCTTATCTCTCAGAGGGCCCAACCCCTCCCCAATACTTCAAATATACCTGAAACCTAATCAGAGACATCCTGAAATCTTGCCTTTATATGGTGCCCCGCTTCCTGTCCATGTGAAACAGTATATATAAAAACAAAACAGGACCAAAGCAAAGCAAACACTCAGCTCCTTTTGGGAAGTATTACCTAGTTCCATTTGCCAGAACACTTGAGTCTTGGTTCTTACTCAAACAGGATAACCTAATACTTAAGTGTTTTGCTATGTTTGTGGTGATAATATGAAGTATTTACTAGAAGCATTGCTATTAATCCAAAATGTCCCAAATGCATATTTATGTTGCCCTGAGAAAGAAGGAAAATGAGAATGGTGTTTTGGGGGAAGAAACCTCCCTCAAACGATCAGTTAATTCTCTCTGTTTAGATGTATCACCTTTCCAGAATGTACCCAACATCGACCTATAGCATGTGGAGCAGACAGGCTGGCCAGCTGTGATCATTTGCCTGGGAGCATAACTTTGAAGTCAAAGCAGAACTATTTTGGATAAGATGAAAAATTTGGGCCTCACATGAAACCAAACCTTAACTTAGGAAAATAAAAACCAGATCGTTTGGGATTCAAAGACTGTGTCTTGTTCTGTTCCCTGTACTCTTTGTTTAAGATTCTCCTGGAACAGTATATAAACTTCAGCCTCTCTTGGGCTTCTGTAAGGTCAGAAGCATGCTGAGAATTTTATGATACCAGGAATGCCACCTGGAGCTTTTGTATTCCAGGAAAATGTCAGAAGGAAAAGAGCCTGTCTCGGTGATTACTTGCCTTTATTTTTGGATCCACCTCTTTCTTGTCATCTGTGCCCTCTCTTCTTCCACCCATAATACTGTAAAGATGGACGATAGGTAAGAGACATAACTAAGTTGGCAGGGAAAAAAAAGCAAATCTTTACTCAGCCAAAAGGAATTGCCAAGCAATCAGAAGTGAGCTAATGAGCACAAATAGACCATCTATGCTTGAAAATGTGATGAGGGAAAACATCTAAAATAAACTCTGGGGGAGGAGAAGAGAAGTAAAAGATTCACACTTTCCCATATTCTTCGTTTCCAAAATGTTGAGAGAGAAGTGAGGGATTACTTGAAAAATGAAGAGGTTAGAGCTAGATAAACTACTCTGATGAAGAGAGGCTGTTGATTAAAATATAGAAGAGTTTCAAGAAGACAAGTGAGAGAATGAGCTTTATATAAATGTCCTAATCACCTAAAACTGAGAACTTTCTTTTTGGTTAGGGGTTGTCTTTTTATTTTTTAATTTTTATTTATTTATTTTTGGCCATACCACGTGGCATGCAAGGTCTTAGTTCCCTGACCAGGGATCGAAACTGTGCCTTTTGCATTGCACACTGGGAGTCTTAACCACTGGACCATGTGGTGCCATTGTAAAAGTTATAAAGAAAAAAACTGTTGTTCCTGTTGAAGAAAATCCTAAAATACTGAGCCAAAAAAGAAAAATTATCTCAAAACAATCAGTGTTAAACTTGATTTATAGTCTTCCAAACACATTTAATAGTTCAACTGATAAATATGAAGTGAAATTTTTTTTTTACTTTATTTGAACTTTAATAATGTCTAGAAATCTCTCATTTGTTCCCAACTCAAACATATGCAAAGATCTTTTTTTTTCCTGGTACCCATTTGTATAGTCATTGACCTAATATACTCGGGTAAATTTAGTGTGTATTGAACCAAAATAAGATGCTTTTTTTTTTTTTTTTCAGTTCTGTTCAATCACTCAGTCGTGTCCGATTCTTTGCTACCCCACGGTCTGCAGCACGCCAGGTTTCCCTGGCCATCACTTACTCCTGGAGTTTGCTCAAATTCATGTCCATCAAGTTTGTGATGCCATCCAAACACTTCATCCTCTGTTGTCCCCTTCTCCTCCTGCCTTCAATCTTTTCAACGGTCCAAAGTATTGGAGTTTCAGCTTCAGCATCAGTGCTTCCAATGAATATTCAGGACTGATTTCTTTTAGGATTGACTGTTTTGATCTCCTTGCAGTCCAAGGGACTCTCAAGAGTCTTTTCCAACACCACAGTTCAAAACCATCAATTCTTTGGCGCTCAGCTTTCTTTATAGTCCAAATCTCACATCCATACATAACTACTGGAAAAACCATAGCTTTGAAACTGTCAATGTTTGGGAGTTATCAAAATCTTTTATTTAAAAATTTCATTTCTCCAGTGATCCAAATGACTTAGGGGGAAGACTTTCTGCTGGCTGGTCAGCCCTAGGCTTGCTTTCATTCTAAAGAATTGGGATGATGACAAGTGAAATAAAGAGAAAATTGAAGGGAGCAGGGGAGGCTGAATCTGTCTACGTCAGTAGTATGGGATGGGGGCCCAGAACCCTCCAGGGTCAGAGCAGGAGGGCGGGTTTGAACAGACACAATAATCTTATGATGTGTGAAGAGTGGAGGAGAAGAAAGAAGAATTTCAGGATGTGACATTGAGTTTATTTTTTTGTGTGAAGTGCTTTAAGGTGCATAAGTATTGAATCTATATCCATATCCTTCTGGGGAATCCCTTGAATGCAGTGGAGTGGCTGTGGTGCTGTTGCTGGCTGAAATCTAGGCTTTCTCTGCTCCCTGAAGCCGAATGAAAACTACAGACAAAGAGTTTGGAGGAAATAGAAAGGTGGCTTTAATTCTCAGCTGGTAGAGACGGAAACAGCCGAGGCTCTTGCTGTAAGAGCTGTGCCCAGTGAGGGCTGGAAGTCAGTGTCGGGAACAAAGGTGTTAAAATCTTATTTTCTTCCTCTCCAGCTGTCTCAAAAACAGTCTTAGGCTGGCATCAGTAACCTGGTAATTGAGTCTGGCAGTTAGGTGACGTGTGGCCTTCTTTCTGATTTGTAAAAGGGAAGAACTACAAAGGAGGAGAGAATGTTGTGAGTATCAGGATACTAGATGTGAAACAGAGCTCCTGCAGAGTTAAGGGGCAGAAAAGCAAACCTAGTTATAGGCATGTCTAGTTAGGAGTAGTTAAGAGTTTAAAAAAAAACCCCAAAGCCTAGGAATGTTCAGGCCTATTCACCATTCTCCTTATCTTCTTTGTTCTCAGGAAAGGGAAAGACAAAAGTCATTCCTCTTTTTCCCCTTTCACTGCAACAGTGCCACATGGAACCCCTCCTCCACGTGGGTTAGAGTCAGTAATGATCCTGATGATAAGAACCTGTAGTCCTGAGGATGTTGGAGAACGACATCATCACTTCCGTAAAAATTCATCACTGAATGACTTAAATACGCTGAATGTTCGATAATTTGAAAATGAGTTTTTCTCATGCTCCTCCTGGCCATAAACATCGTTGTTCAGTCACTCAGTTGTGTCGGACTCTTTGCGACCCCATGATAAACATAGTTAAATGAGGTTAAATGAATTGACTTCTGTAATTACATTTGGGACAATGAGTGGAGAATAGGAGATGATGATTTTTGTGTGTTTTTTAGCATCTCACTGGTACACATCTGTAATGAATTGCATTAGATAGCCGGTTTGGATATTTGTTAAGCATGAAAGATGTAAAGTAAGGAGTATGACTATTATGATTCTGATGAAGTGTTTTTATGGTTTCTTGAGACCTCTGGGCTCTATATTTCTGAGGCACTGAAAATTATGCTACTTGAGCAATTCTTTGGGAATGTCTGGGCGTCAGTCCAGGCACCTGCAGGGCTGGCTCTTAGGAAACAGAGAAATGCAGGAGATTTATCTCTGGCATGACCCTGTTTGGCGTTCCTGGTTTCTTGCTGTGCCTCAGCCACCGAGGATTATCCTGCCCTTCTGAAGTCGTCCTGAGCGCCCGTGAATGAATGTGACCCTGTAGGAATAAGATAGGACTAAACAGCCTTTACCAATGTCAACTTAAAAAACATTCAGAGCCTGAAAGTTGAGAGTTATGTTTTATTCTTTGCAAATCATTAGAACCTCAAGCCTGGGATCTTAAGTTGCCCTGAGAGAACTGCTCCAAGGAGGCGAAAGACAGAGGGAGCCAGGGTGTATAGAAGTCTTGCAGCAAAGGGCAGGTAGTCTGAATATGAAAAGAGTGTTAATTAAAAGAAAACTAGATGTCTTGTGTTAAGGAATTTAGTGCTTTTCTGTGTATAGGAAGATGCAAGTGTCTCAGCTCACTGAAATCATTCCTTTGATGTGTACCGCAACTCTCTGGGGCCAGTATCCTGTGTTTCATCCTGAGTTTCCCCAGGTCCCGCTGTGGGGCGTGGCGCTAAATGGTAGCTGTTCTTTCCTGCCTGCGGTCCCTCAGGGCTCACCAGCATCAGTGACTGCAGCCCCTGATGACTGTGACAACCCTTGTTTACTGATGCTGCAGGCAGCATGCCAGTGAACACCAGGAAGCACCATTGATTCTTCCATCCATCCAGTAAACTATTGTATAATGACCAGGCAGTAATAGTAATGGGTTCCTTTGCTCTGAGCACTGAGCACATCCCAGAAACTGTTCTAGGCACTTGACCTGTCCTAAGCTCATTTCACCTTCAGTACTCCTGGAGACAGGAACTAGTATCCTCATATTCTAGCTGAGTAAATAGAACAGATATAACCCCGCTTTCCCAAGGCCCTCAGGTGGTCTGACTCCAAGGCTTCCACCTCTCTGTACTTCTTGCTTCTCATATCAGGCAGTGTGACAGTTACTGAGGATGCCCTGTGCTCTGAAGGGAGAATTGAGGTCACTTTTATGAATCCCTGTCTTACACTTGACACACTGTTGCAAAGTCGTTGTGGGGGTAGGGTGGCCAGAAGTTGGGAAAGGATTAGATACATCTCCAACTGACACCTTAAAGGTAAAAGGAAGGAACCTCCCTTTGGGGTGCTTTGTGCAGAACTAAAGGACTTCATATAAGCCTTCCTTTATCATGTGTTTTTCTGTCTTTTCTAGAAATTATTATTAGGGGCACACATGCCAGATAAAAAGCTTAGTGTTCAGTTGTGTCCATATAAATGTCTAAAACACCTAGTTTCAAACTCTCAGAAAATCTTCTGAAATCAGTATCTTTCAGATGTTTATAAAACAAGTAATTATTATAGTTGCTATAATCGGATGAGATATCTGTGAGCTCAAGGGTCAGTTCAGTTCAGTCGCTCAGTCATTTCCGACTCTTTGCGACCTCATGAATCACAGCACGCCAGGCCTTCCTGTCCATCACCAACTCCTGGAGTTCACCCAAACCCATGTCCATCGAGTTGGGGATGCCATCTAGCCATCTCATCCTCTGTTGTCCTCTTCTCCTCCTGCCCCCAATCCTTCCCAGCATCAGGGTCTTTTCCAATGAGTCAACTCTTCACATTAGGTGGCCATGAGGTGGCCAAAGTATTGGAGTTTCACCTTCAACATC
The DNA here is from genome assembly GCA_007570785.1 of Antilocapra americana. NCBI lineage: Eukaryota > Metazoa > Chordata > Mammalia > Artiodactyla > Antilocapridae > Antilocapra > Antilocapra americana. The sequence continues at coordinate 1,522,016 of ML660211.1, read as the reverse complement.
AGTCCTTCCAATGAACACCTAGGACTGATCTCCTTTTGGATGGACTGGTTGGATCTTCTTGCATTCCAAGGGACTCTCAAGAGTCTTCTCCAACACCACAGTTCAAAAGCATCAGTTCTTCAGTGCTCAACTTTCTTCACCATCCACTCTCACATCCATACATGACTACTAGAAAAACCATAGCCTTGACTAGATGGACCTTTGTTGGCAAAGTCTCTTCTTTTCAATATGCTATCATATTGAAAAGGTTAATCATAACTTTCCTTCTGAGGAGGAAGCGTCTTTTAATTTCATGGCTGCAATCACCATCTGCAGTGATTTTGGAGCCCCCCAAAATAAAGTCAGCCACTCTTTCCAGTGTTTCCCCATCTATTTCCCATGCAGTGATGGACCAGATGCCATGATCTTAGTTTTCCGAATGTTGAGCTTTAAGCCAACTTTTTCACTCTCCTCTTTCACTTTCAGCAAGAGGCTTTTTAGTTCCTCTTCACTTTCTGCATAAGGGTGGTGTCATCTGGATATCTGAGGTTATTGATATTTCTCCTGGCAATCTTGATTCCAGCTTGTGCTTCTTCCAGCCCAGTGTTTCTCATGATGTACTCTACATAGAAGTTAAATAAGCAGGGTGACAATATACAGCCTTGACATACTCCTTTTCCTATTTGGAACCAGTCTGTTGTTCCATGTCCAGTTCTAACTGTTGCTTCCTGACCTGCATACAGGTTTCTCAAGAGACAGGTCAGATGGGCTGGTATTCCCATCTCTTTTAGAATTTTCCACAGTTTATTGTGACCCACATAGTCAAAAGCTTTGGCATAGTCAATAAAGCAAGGATGGATGGTTTTCTGGAACTCGTTTGCTTTTTTGATAATCCAGCGGATGTTGGCAATTTGATCTCTGGTTCCTCTGCGTTTTCTAAAACCAGCTTGAACATCTGGATGTTCACGGTTCATGTATTGCTGAAGCCTGGCTTGGAGAATTTTGAGCATTACTTTACTAGCATGTGAGATGACTGCAATTGTGCGGTAGTTCGAGCATTCTTTGGCATTGCCTTTCTTTGGGATTGGAATGAAAACTGACCTATCCAGTCCTGTGGCCACTGCTGAGTTTTCCAAATTTGCTGGCATGTTGAGTGCAGCACTTTCACAGCATCATCTTTCAGGATTTAAGTGCACTGAAGTTTATTCCAGTGTTAAACCTTTTTGCCTCAGGCAGCTGTTTTTCAGGAAACACCTGCTGATGATTTTGAAAGACTCTGTGGAAGGTCTTCTTTGATTTCACATTCTTGCCCAAGAAAGGCATTGGGATGATGCCACTGGTTGTCAACAGTGTTTCACAGCTCTGGCTACATATTTTAGTCACCCGAAGAATTAAGTAAATAATAATGCTATTACCTGGGCCTATCCACAGACTTTCTGATTTTATTGGTGTGGGGAAGACCCCTCACATCAGAAATTTTTATGGACAGCGGGGAATATGAATATATTGAATGCTACTGATTTAGGGTGTAAAATAATTTCATTTTCCTCTTTCCATGTCTTCTACTGTTTTTCTACACTCAGAGTTTCATTAATTAATATATCATTCTATTTTTTAAAAATCAATGAATCCCAGATAGACATGATTTGTAAGTGATCGATAATTTTATACTTGGCTCATTTTTAATATTCAAAGCAGAGCTAAATGGCATCATTAGAATAAAAATCAAATTATAGCACAGCTGTGTTAATTATGAAAACACATTAAAGCTTGAGTCCTCGTTTGAGTTCCTTATTTTGATTCAGGCTTTTGTGGTTTTTTTTTTTCTGGTGCACTCCCTACTCCCACCCCCTCCCTCCTTCTGCCTCTCCTCTCTCTCTGTTTAGCATTTTATTGGTATCCTGATGCCTGACATTATTGAGGCTTCCTCAAGGTTTTCAGGTGCCAGGAGACACACTTTGCATTCCTTATCTGCAATAACGCAAAGTGTGAAGAGTTAGGAAGATTAAAAACAAACTTCAATGATATATATCCTCACTTTTGGATTTAATCTGTGCCTGAAGATACTGTGACCTAAATTACAAAGTATATTATAGTTGCAGAAAAGGCAGCTGCTCAGGTTCACTCTTAGCGAGTTCAAATTGAACTCCATGGAATATGGAACAGCAGAAATTATTTACAATCTATTCAGTTGCCAGCCCTTCCTTTGGGCCGAAAAGAAGATACATTTGTATTCCTGTTATAGTCTATTGTGTTCTTCTGTCTTTTGCCATCCCTTAGGACAGGGAGAGAGCTGGAAGGAAGGGATGCTTGCTAAGCTCCCAGCATCTAGGCAGAATGAATAATGTGAATAAAATGCAAGTTTAGTTCCACAGTCCCCCTTAAGTGGTGCATCAATAAATAGCATTCAATAATAGATTTTCTGTGATGCAATTGTTTTTATTCAGAAATGTAGCCATATGCATATACTATATCTAAAAATGAAGGGAATTCCTTTTCTTTTAGAAAATCACACTAGCACTTATGGAGGAACAACAGGATTCAAAATGATTATTATGTGGAGGCCAAGAATATGACTCTGAAACTATAGCAGTTTTCTTTGTTGTTTCATTGAGCTATTAAAAAGAAAGCAGGTTTAGTGATTAGTCCTATGGTGAACCTTTCCGTCTGACTGACCGTGGAAAGGGCTTCCCTGTTGGCTCAGATGGTAGAGAATCTGCCTGCAATGCAGGACACCTGAATTCCATCCCTGGGTCAGGAAGATTCCTGGAAAAGGGCACGGCAACCCCCTCTAGTATTCTTGCCTGGAGAATTCCATGGACAGAGGAGCCTGGAGGGGCTACAGTCCATGGGGTCATAAAGAGTCAGACATGAATGAACAGCTAACACTTTGTTGCAGAGCTGCCTTCATAAAGAAAAAGAGAAAATTCTTAACTTGCTCTGAAAAATATCAGGATCCATAAATTTTTCAGCCTGGTTTTAAAAATTAGAACTGATACGCATGAGGTCTTTTAACTTTCCCTTTAATAATGAAAGTATTGATCTATTTTATAAGATCCTCTGCAGCCAGTGCATTTCACAATCGGTGTCCCGTTACTACATTTGAATATCATGTTTCCATAAATGGTTATGATACTCTAGAGCTACTGTTTACAGTTAAAGTAACAGTTGGCAATTTATTTGATCACAAACCAGTACATTGGATAGTTAATTTCTGGTGGAATCAATAATACAGCAGACCAGGCACTATTTTGGTGGGAAAGTTTGCCTTTTGGAAGTGATATTTTCAACCTGCCTTAAAAATTATTGCTAAAACCATTATTCTTCACCTAATGAGAGGCTTTTCTGGACTCTTAACAAATCCGGCCATTCTCCAGTGCAGTATTCAATACTGACTTGTGGACCATGCTCTTCCAGACCTGAATTGAAATTCATCAATGCCTGTCTTATAAAATCATTAGGAAGCAATGCATTATTAAAGAGGTTGTCAGACACATAGGGCTTGGAATTGTTATTGATAACAAATGCTGCTAAGGTTTTCCTGTAAAATAACCGTAGTGAAAAGCCATACATCTAAAGCTTCAAGCAGTTTTGAGAAAATGGCAAGGAATATGTAACTAGGTGTGGTAGATATGGACTTTGACTGATGGCTTCTTTGCCCATTCCCTAGAACCACATATGCTTTGACCCACAATGATGACATCTCCAGAAAAAATATTATAACATTGAATTTGTTTCCCACAAAGAACTTGGTAGTGTTAAAATCTTTTCATTTAGATGAGCTATCCTCTTGTCTTTATTGAAGAGCACTAGGTCTAGAGGTCAGTGGATAAATAGAGCCCTTCAGTTGCTGAGTTTGAAGTCTGCTGATTTTATGAGCAATCTGCTAAGGAAAAGCAACATAGCTATAAAAAAAGAACAAACTATTTCCAATATTGTCATATTTTCCAACACACACAGGCACTCTACTCCTTGTCTTGTCACTGGCTTTTACATATTTGGCCTGATCTTTTCAAAGCTCTGTTTCAATATTACAGATTTTCATTGTTAGTGATTTTAAGCATTTATTTTTATATATTCACACAGCATTCTGCTGCGATGGTGAGGGGCTTTATCCAATTGCTTAGCTGTATTTTGCGCTGATAGTTAGTTTAAATGGCTTTTGTGTGCGTGCCAGGTTGCTTCGGTCATGTCCAACTCTGTGTGGCCCTATGCTACTTTCCTCTGTCCACGGGATTCTCCAGGCTAAAATGCTGGAGTGGGTTGCCATGCCCTTCTCCAGGATCGTCTCGACTCAGCGATCAAGCCTGTGTCTCTTATGTCTCCTGCATTGTCATGCGGATTCTTTACCACTAGTGCCACCTGGGAAGCCCCAAACACACCTAAGCTGAAAATGATTATCAATTAGTTGACCTAGGAGATGTGACCACAAAACAGATACTCAAAACTTTTGTCTATTAATTACTCAGTTCCCTCCGAGTCATTTTGGACTTCACTTATAATTAGCAGGGGTTGAAGCAAATGGAATGTTTCCTTGCAGGAATCTCATGGAAAGATGTATTGAGTTTCTACGCCATGTGAGGAGCTGCAATTAGAAAGCCAGAAGCATGGAGAAATAAGCTGGTGGCGTAGTATCCATTTGTGGAACACTAAAGCTTTTCCATGACTCAGAGTCTTAAATGTTTTGTTTCTCACACTATTTTAAAAGTAAAATGTTAAGTGACTATTTTTAGTACATAGGCCAGGCTCTGTCAAGCACTTTATTAACTAATTCTTACAACAACTCTGTGAGGGTAGGTGCTCTTATTGCCCTCTTTTAAAGAAGCAGGTTGTTCTATTTTGTTTTTAGACACATTGCTTTACGTGAAGAGGGAAGTGGGGCTCCATCGGGAAGGATTTTAATCATGTCCACAGTTAGATTTCAGTTCGGCTGTGGACCTTGGAACAATGTGGGTTTGAACTGTGCAGGTCCCCTTGTTCGTGAATGATTTTTATAAATGTGCATTTCTTGATATCACACCATCAGGATCACCTGAGGCAGATAATTCTCCTTCTGACTTATCGTTAGAAGGTCAGTAGTCTAACGCCATGTCACAAAGCCTGTGCCATTCGCCTCACTTCATAGCATAGGCATTATCATCTCACGTCATCACAGGAAGAAAGGTAAGCTATTTGGAGAGAGGCTACATTCCGATAACTTAAAGTATATTGTTGTAATTGTTCTATTTTATTTGATGTTGATCTCTTACAGTATCTAGTCTATACATTAATCTCACATATAGGAAAAATCACAGATAGGGTTGGTCCCTCCATGGCTTCAGATGTCCACCAGGGTCTTGAAACATACCCCCTAGGATAAGGGGGCATTACTGTACAAATAAAGAAACTGATGTGTGAGCTTGCAGTGTAACAGAATTATGTGACTAGCTAGTTTGAGGCAAGAGTGAGACTAGAATTGAGATCTTCAGACACCTGAGGTAGTGTGCGGGTGAAGGCAGGGCTGGGAGCCTGGCTCTCCTGTGCTGTGGAGCCCTGGTGGGCTGCACTGATGTGATACCTGTCAGGGGTGAGAGACTCAGTGCCACGTCTGCCTCTGCCATTGTCTGGTTTGGCAAGCTAGGTGCGCTTAGTCTCCCTGAGACTCAGGCACAAAAAGAGTCAAAATAATCTCTTACATTCTCCTTAAAAAAAAACATGATAACATAGAAAAATGGTACATATACACAATGGAATATTACTCAGCCATTAAAAAGAATACATTTAAATCAGTACTACTGAGGTGGACGAAACTGGAGTCTATTATACAGAGTGAAGTAAGCCAGAAGGAAAAACAACAATGCAGTTATATGGAATATATATAATGCATATATATGGAATTTAGAAAGATGGTAATGATAACCCTGTATGCAAGACAGCAAAAGAGACGCAGATGTATAGAACAGTCTTTTGGACTCTATGGGAGAGGGCAAGGGTGGGATGATATGGGAGAATGGCATTGAAACATGTAAATTATCATATGTGAAATGAATCGCCAGCCCAGGATTGATGCATGATACAGGGTGCTCAGGGCTGGTGCACCGGGATGACCTTGAGGGATGGAATCGGGAGGGAGGTGGGAGGGGGCTTCTGGAAGGGGAACACATGTATACCCATGGCAGGTTCATGTCAATGTATGGGAATACCAACATGATAATGTAAAGAAAAAATAAATAAATAAAATTCTTGCCTGGAGAATCCGATGGACAGAGGAGCCTGGAGGGCTACATCCATGGGGTCACAAAGAATGGGAAACTATGGAAGCGACTTAGCACATGTGAAATAGATAGCCAGTGTGAAGTGGCTGTGTGGCTCAGGGAGCTGGGGCTCTGTGACAGCTAGGGGGACGGGAGAGCCTGGGAGCTGTGGAGGGTCCAGGAGCGAGGGAGCACGTGTACACCTGTGGCTGATTGAAGCTGACGTATGGCAGAAACCAGCGCAATGTTGTGAAGCAATTATTCTCCAATTACAGATAGATACATTTATTAAAAAAGACAATAATACTTTAGAGCAGCTGTAAGATCACAACAAAACCATACACGCTCTGGCCCTCCACCATCCTCTCAGATTTTCACTTTTAAATTTCTATGACACAGATTTAGACTTTATTCTCTGTATAATAGGATCCCTTCCCTTAAGTTCTCACCTGTCATGAGGTGGCCATTTATATAAAAGAAGATCTGAAAGTTTTCTACTGGTGAGTAATTTTATCTGAGACACTGTCATTCAATGTTGGGTAAAGATTTTTCCTCAGTTAACGCACAGACAGCACCAAAGTTGGGTTTAGCAAAGTCACACTAGAAATTATAAATAGGAAAAAAAAATCATTAGTTTCTTTTGAAACTTATTCTTTTAAAAATGAGATTTTAGCATAAATTAGCTTAAAGCATTTGTTCAGTATAGCAAGCACCTATATATTAATGTAAAAAATTTCTTTCCCCTTATCTTGTTTTTGTTCTTTCTTTATAGCATCTTCCAGTACCTAAAAATGTGTTATGTATTTTGATGTATACTTGTTCATTGCTCCCCACTGGAATGAGTTCCATGAGGGTGGTAACTTGTTTTGCACATATGGACTGGCTGTCATCAGGGACACAGATCAGCAAACCTTCTTTCTGCAAAGGGTCAGATAATAAATACCGTAGCCTTGGTGAACCATATGTCTCTGCTGCCACTACTCAGCTCTGATTTGGCAGTAGGAAGACAGACACAGAAAATACCTCAGGACTTAGGTGTGGCTGTGCTTTGATAAGAATTTACTGACAAACACAGATGGTGACCAGTAGGTCATAGTTGGCTAACCTCTGATCTAAAGCAGCTCTTGCCCTATCGTTGAAGCCCGTGCAGGCATGCTAAGTTGCTTCAGTCGTGTCTGACTCTTTGTGACCCTATGGACTGCAGCCTGCCAGGTTCCTCTGGCGATGGGATTCTCCAGGCAAGAATACTGGAGTGGGTTGCCATTTCCTTCTCCAGGGTATCTTCCCGACCCAGGGACTGAACCTGCATCACCTACAACTCCTGCCTTGGAGGCTTATTCTTAACCTCTGAATCACCAGAGAAGCCCTTGTTAAAGCACAATAGCAATTTATTCATGAAATCATTGAGCTGAAAGAGTAAAAATTCATATTAAAATAAAAAAATGTTAAGAGTTCTGATGCTTCTTCATGTATCTTTATCACCTCTGGGCTAAAGCTCCCACCTTGGAAGACATTTTCCTTCAAGATATTCTTTTCTGCAAAACTTTATGTAGCGTTTGGCCTTGTAGACACCTGGTAAGGTCAGATCAGCTTCCTATTTGCCTTCAGTAAGTGTCCTTTCTCTTGTTTTCATGTCCTATCTTAAAGCCTGTCTTTTTATGAACACTCTCTTATTGATTTTTTTTCTCTGACATTTCCACCTTCTAAGCTTGTACTGTTGCCCCAAGAATCATGTTTCTAGCTTAAATGATTTCTTGAGCATAGAATCTTCAACTTTGGAACTATTGTATATACTCCTGTGATTCAAATAATTCAGAGAGAAATTCTTCAGGGTTATGATTTAGGTTTTATTTTGCTTTTAAAATACTTGTTAAAGTTTTACTTTTCTGTTGAGGAAATAAAGAAAGGGTGTGGTTTAAAATTTGATGGAAGTCCTTTAGGATCTTTAAACATTTTTTAACTAAAAAAACTGAGTGGAAAATGAAATCTAAGGATTTTTCATATTGCTTTTCAGTCCAGATTTTCAATTTTTAAAACTGATTTTACTTGGTTAGAAACTTAAAATTAAAAATTACCATAGGTATTGAGTCTGTGATTTGATATTCCCCCACTTACACATTAATAAGTTAGTCTGTCACTGTTTGACGGATGCTGACAGAAGGCAGAATACTGCCAGGTCAGAGCCAGGACTTCGCTACTTTTGGTCCTGGCACAGCAAGCCGCAGGAGCTTCAGCATGTTTGTGTCGGGTCACTTTCCCAGGCGACACTAGCGGTAAAGAACATGCCTGCCAGTGCAGGAGACAAAAGAGACTTGGGTTCGATCCCTGGGTTGGGAGGATCCCATGGAGAAGGGCATGGCAACCCAATCCAGTATTCCTACCTGGAGAATCCCATGAACCGAAGAGCCTGGTGGGCTACAGTCCATGGGGTCACAGAGAGTTGGACTTGACTGAAGCAACTTAATAGTATGTACCTTGACCCCCAGTCTTATGGAAGTGACACGATACAGCTGATATGGCTAAGCACACAGTGGGTTTGCAGCATGGCTGAGGAGCACGGAAGTTTGGCAAACCCACAGCTTTTATAGCAAGCAGTAAATGCAGCCGCCCTTTGTCCAAGGGTGGAGGTTGCTCATGCAGACACCACCCTGAGAAGTGGACTCGGCAAAGAACCGTCAGGACCTTGCATTCTGCTAAACCCAGCATGACATTTAGGAGGACAACAGCCCTGTCTTTCCTGACAATGCAGAGAATCACTGGAAGCAAGAAATCACACAAGACTAGTTTGGATCAGCATAGACTGACTCTGGTTAATTCCTAGAGTAGAAATGAAGAGGAAGAGAGGCAGGTCTGTTAAGCTGTGCAAAATCTTAGGGGCTCACTGCAGTCTAAATGCTTATTTCCTGGAGACGATCCCCCTCAGGGGATGAATATTGGCCTGTTTCTTCTATTGACACCAGTTTAAACCACTCCTACCTAATTAAAGAGATGATTTCTGATTAAATAAAAAATTATCTAGCAAGTGAACACTTGAACTTTCATAGTTAAGTTCTCTACCCTTCTTATTTTCATGGCTATTTAATCTCTGGATTCCAAATATTCTTACTAAAAAAAACAACAACAAAAAAACCCCCCACTTCTTTCATTTTGTTGAAATGTCGTCAATATGAAGCTCCCATTAGACTTTCTCATAAAAGTAAAAGGACGAGCCTGTAACACTGGTAATTATTATAGAGTTTGTAAACCTAAGGTGTGCGGAAATTGGTATGGAGCTACTAAACTGGATTTTCTAGTATCACTAATCCTATCATAAATCCACTGCCATTGCTTCATCTGAAACTCAGCTTGGTTTACTAGTTGAAAAATGAGGGCAAGCTTCTTGTGCTTTTGGTTCTTTCCAGACATTATGAGTATAAAAACATGTGAAAAAGGACAATGAAAACTTCTTTCTACATCTTCTTCTTCTTTTTTTTTTTAATAAAAGGAAGTAAACAACTCTGAATAACATAAAATTAAGATAGAACTATTTGGTGTTCTATGCTTAAGTGTTATGACCAGCCAAGAGTTATTTTGGACAAAAACATTTATTATTATTTCTCATATTGTTTGAATAGAAATGGTAAAACTAGTGAGGAAAACATAATTAAAGTATGCTTGAATTTTGAAATACTGAGTAGGTATCAAAAAGAAAATTTAATTTCTGATCATTTAAAATTTTGGATGACTAGCAGAACTCAGTACTATATTAGTCTTAGAGAGCTAATACTATTAAGCCATGTTTACATATCCTTTTCTGTATAAATATGAATTTGGTATAAAGTTGGTCCTCAGAATACTAATGATAAACTTACAGAGTTAGTCTAATGGAATACATTGTGTTCCATTTCACATTGGCCATGACAGTCTTTCATTTAATTTTATAATTTTAACAAATATTATTGGGCCCTTGCAGTATGAAAAGGTGGCTTTTTTCTATCAGAGGTTTACAATCAGGAGTGAGAACACAGACAGACAGACACACACACATGTATATATGTGTGCGTGTGTGTGTGTATGTATAATAGAAGGCATATACAGATTATAAATGCAGATAATAAAGAACTATAGAAATTCAGAAGTTCAAGAAATTTAATTAAAATTAAAAGCTTCTGCACAACAAAGGAAACTATAAGCAAGGTGAAAAGACAACCTGCAGAACGGGAGAAAATAATAGCCAATGAAGCAACAGACAAACAATTAATCTCAAAAATATACAAGCAACTCCTGCAGCTCCATTCTAGAAAAATAAACGACCCAATCAAAAAGTGGGCCAAAGAACTCAACAGACATTTCTCCAAAGAAGACATAAAAATGGCTAACAAACACATGAAAAGATGCTCAACATCACTCATTATCAGAGAAATGCAAATCAAAACCACAATGAGGTGCCGCTTTACACCAGTCAGAATGGGTGCAATCCAAAAATCTACAAGCAATAAATGTTGGAGAGGATGTGGAGAAAAGGGAACCCTCTTCCACTGTTGGTGGGAATGCAAACTAGTACAGCCACTATGGAAAACAGTGTGGAGATTCCTTAAAAAACTGCAAACAGACCTGCCATGTGACCCAGCAATCCCACTGCTGGGCATATACACCGAGGAAACCAGAATTGAAAGAGACACGTGTACCCCAGTGTTCATCACCGCATTGTTTACAATAGCCAGGACATGGAAGCAACCTAGATGCCCATCAACTGACGAATGGATAAGAAAGCTGTGGTACATATACACAATGGAACACTACTCAGCATTAAAAAAAATTCATTTGAATCAGTTCTACTCAGGTGGACGGAACTGGAGCCTATTATCCAGAGTGAAGTAAGCGAGAAGGAAAAACAACAATACAGTATACTAACGCATATATATGGAATTTAGAAAGATGGTAAAGAGAACCCTGCATGTGAGGCAGCAAAAGAAATGCAGATGTATACAACAGACTCGTGGACTCTGTGGAAGAGGGCAAGGGTGGGATGATATGGGAGAATGGCATTGAAACATGTTAATTACCATATGTGAAATCAATCGCCAGCCCAGGATTGATGCTTGGGGCTGGTGCACTGAGATGTCCCAGGGCGGAGGGAGTCGGGAGGGAGGAGGGAGGTGGGTTTTGGAGGGGGAGCATATGTATACCCATGGCGGTTTCATGTCATTGTATGACAAAACCAACACAATAAAGTAAATTAAAAAAAAATTTATGTGATTCACTGCATTAATAGACTGAAAGAGAAATGTGACTATTTTGATAAATGAAAAATAAAAAATAAAAATAAAACATTTGATAAAGCTCAACACAGTGTAGTTGAAAGACTTTTTAAACCTCAAAGTCTAAGTCACACTGTGATAAATTTGATACCTAAGTTAGAGTTTTCTTCAAAATTTACCATATACAGAATTATTAGGAAGCTGACAGAATGGGGAAGACTTTTGCCTAATACTAACATTCAGTTACTATCTAGACTGTAATGAACTCTTGCCTATAAAAAGAAAAAGAAAGAAATTCCAAAGTGTACAAATACACAATTCCCTAAAAAGGAAAACTAAAAGGTCAGTGGGGTATGTAGGAATGCTCAAATTCAAGTAATCAGAGAAATAAATATTAAAACAGTAGTGAAATGTCACTTAGGTATCATCAAACGTTTTCTTAAAGGGTCATATAGTAAACATTTTAGGCTTGGCAGACCATACCACTACTTTTGTGACAATTACTCAACTCTGTCATAGCATGAAAGCAACCATAGACAATACATAAACGAATGGGCATGGCTGTATTCCAATAAAATTTTATTTATAAAAATGGGCAGCTAGTCCACAGGTCATAGTTTGCCAACCCTTTCACTGACAACCGTTCCGAGTTTTTCCAAGCTTTTTCATGGATGGAGACAATTCCAAGATTTTCATGGATGGAGAATTATTGAAACCTTTCTATGGTACAGGTAGGAGAATATATTACTATGGCAACCAGGTGTTACCTTGATATATTAAGTACCGTGTTTCATCAAGTAGTCTACAGTCCAGTCTTCCTCTGGACAAGTATTTCACATTGTTTCACAGATCCACAGGAGACATAGCTGAGCCTGTTTATTGCAGCGCTGTTTGTGGTGGTGAGAAGGGGAGGCTGTCAATTACAGGCGCAGTGGGCAGCTATAATGTGATGCACCTACTACCTGGGGAGCCGAGCAGAAGCTCTGTACCATGGGCTGGATAGCAGACAGCTATAGACATAGAGCTTAAGTACAATTCTGAGTTGAAAAGGTAAAAATGAAAGGAAATACAAAGCGAAGCTCCACTTATGTAAATGAAAATTGGCGTACATGGCACAAAAACACAATACAGAATTTCAGAGCACGTACAAACAAAAGTATGTGTTTAAATACATCAGAACGGTTCCTATGGAAAAGGAAAGTGTGAAGTAAGGGTCAAAAGAAACAGAACATATGAAGAGGTCTGGTTTTAGACCCACGATGACAGGGTACCATGAACTCTGGAGAATATTAAACTCTGTAACGGAGAGAAAAAGGATGTGAAATGTGTAAGAGGAGTCATTTCTTTTCCAGGACTTTGCCTGTGTGAACTGATGCCTTTGGAAACGTTTCCTGGCTCAGCTTCTGGTTCTGGGGTGCAAACCCCACTCTTAGACAACTGGCTCCTTTTTGCTAATCCAAGTTCAAGGGCCTGCATTTGAGGACCTGGTTTTGGCACTTTGCCAGTATCACCTTTGCACTGTGCCCATTGCCTTCCCCTGGAATACCGTGTTTAGTTTCTGCTCACTTGATTCCACAGCTGCAGATCAGCCTCGGTCAGTCCCACTCCAACAGTCAGTCTCAGACTAGACTCATGAGAGGGTCGATTTAGGGTTTTATAAACAAAGATAAAAATTTTCTAAAATAATGCAAGCTGCAAAGAGATGTCCCCAGCTCCCCCCTGCCATGTCAGTCCATGAGTGGCCATGTATTCATGTTTTATATAAGACACATGAATGAATAAAGGATACAAGATCTAAGATACTTAGCAAGTTTACTTTAAAATTTAAATCCTTACAATATGCAAACTTTTCCAAGTAAAAAGTTGAAATTTGTGTGTATGTAAAATTCAGTGTTGTTTGAAGTAAAAATAGTCTCATCCTTGTCAATCCACATACTTTCTATCTGGTGTTTCTGTATGTGTGTGTGTGTGTGTGTGTGTGTGTGTGCACGCGTGTGCTAAGTTGCTCAATCCTGCCTGACTCTTTGCGACCCTGTGGACTGTAGCCCAACCCCGCCAGGCTCCTCTGTCCATGGAATTTCCCAGGTACGAATACTGGAGTGGTTGCCGTTTCCTACTCCCGGGGAATCTTCCCGATCCTGGGGTTGAACCCTCGTCCCTCCCATCTCTTGCTCTGGCAGGTGGATTCTTTACCACTGTCCCCACCTGGGAAGCCCTATATGGATATACACACACAGGTGCTGTACTGTGCTTAGCCACTCAGTCATGTCCGACTCTGTGACTCCATGGCTGTAGCCTGCCAGGCTCCTCTGTCCTTAGGTTTTCTCCAGGCAAGAATACTTCCGTAGGTTACCATGTCCTCCTCCAGGGCATGGTTACCATTCCCAACCCAGGGATCGAACCCAGGTCTCTTGCATTGCAGGCAGATTCTTTACCAATTGAGCTACCAGGGAAGCCCATATATACATATATATTTATGTTTGTGTATCTAAATAATTAGGCAAAATGCTTCCTAATCTTTTAGGAAGCCATGATGAGTAGAAAAGAAAAATTGGATTTCTGAAATGTTTTAAATGTTACCCTGTTTGAAAGCAGATACTTTTTGGTTACTTTCTTCTTCTCATGCTTGATCATTGTGTATCCTGATGCAGGATAGCCTAATATTTGACAGTACAGATTGATAAATATAGAAGATGAGTGCTGCTTTCTTTAATGTAGGATCTTCATTTTCATAAAAGAGCTTAGCATAATATTTTAAAAAACACAAGAATTCATTCCTACAAGAATCTGGTTTTGTTAAATTACATTGAATTTCCTGTGTATACACATATATATATATTAAAAATTAAGTAGTGATTTTTCTCAAATCCTTCTTAAATAAGGTACACTTTGTAGGCAAGCACAAATACTTCTTCGTCTTAAAGAATATTTATTCTTGAGATTGCTCACTATTGGAGTGAACAACGAAGTAACCTCAGCTTCTGTCCGTCTTTCCTGTTGGTTGCAGTAAAACAAGTGGTCCAAGAAAGCAAAGAGCATAAGGAGATGACTTTTTCATGACCTTACAGAGATTGTTGAGTTGCAGTCGGTCTAGTCTTTTTCAACCACTAGAGCCATTCACTATATTTTAGTTCTCCCAGATCCCAGTCTTAAATCCCCTCCTGCCCTAATGTCTATCAGTAAGTATCACGGGGTACCTGGACCAGCTGGTGGTCAGATGGCATAGCTGAAATTTGCATAGGCTTGTCTCCATCACACAATCTTTGTGGAGCAGTCTTATCCTGACCTTGGTACTGTGATCAGCAGATGTCTCCTCTCTTAATGTCAGTTCACGATCACAGTCAAAGCTTTGAGTTCCTTGCTTTTTGTGAGTCTGCTCTGCAGAAATCTCACCTTCATTAACTGCTTGATTGTTCCCGAACTTCTGATTGTGTCCGCAATTACTGACTTTTATGGTGAGTGCAAGGGAAAGCTTGATTTCTCTGGATGGGGTAGCTGGATGCGGATTCCTTTTTATTTTTTCCTTTCTCGTATAAAAGTAACCATTCTTCCTTGTGACAAAAGTGATCTGACTGCCTGCAGTTGTCAGTTTACTCAGACTGTGCAGATGGTTGAAAGGATGCAGAAGCATAGTTGTGTTAGGGGAATAGCTCAGGTTCTGCCATCCGTGTACTTTCAAATGGTCTTTAAACATTAATTTACAATTTTGATCAGAAGAAAATGTACTCGACACCTTGGTCTCTAGGAGAACATGTTTTATAAACATAAGCAAACATATATCCTAAATAACATAAACCAGCTTGACTCTAGTATATCAAGAAAAATTACTATTGGATTTATGATATCTTAGGAGGATTTCTTATAAAAGAGGATTTTTCCCTTTCCAATCTTTCAGAAACATAATCCTCTAGATTTAAAGGATTCACTGCTGTTTCAAAGAGGGTCTGAGCTCTTAAAGGTCTCTTGGGCAGCTAGGATGCTGAAGGCTCTGAGTGGGTATGTGAATCAGAATGATGTTATTTTTTCCTTTTAGTTTCAGTGCTGTGGTAAAAGCTTTGCTTACATGAATCCAAAGGGAGTCAGAAATTGGAGATGAACCCTATTTTAGTAAAGAAAACTAATTAAGGACAAGAGCTGTTAGCTTGTTTCCTTACCATGTAAGGCAAGAACCAAGTACAGTGTTAGGTAAGTACCCTTAAGGCACTTCAGTGTTTGATGATTGACTAAAAATAGCAGAGAACTTTGCTTCCACTGGAAAGTAGAGCCAGACTATAGGCACTCACTTTAGAAGACTGGCATCTTTTGATGGGAGAGTCTCAGCAGCCTCAGCAGGTCACCCTGTGTAGCTGCGTAACTTTAGCAGGATCACCTATTGCAAAACTTCTGCTGAAACTCAGATACGCAAAAACAGTGTAGTCCTTTGCTTTGCCTATATACAATATGATTTAAAGTTTAATGTAATCTGATAGTTGAAGCAGTCCTTCTGGATAATGTTCAGTCTATTCTTGGTGCAGTGGTGAAATAATCCAGATGCTGATGCAGAGATGCAGGAGATGTGGGTCCTATCCCCAGATCAGGAAGATTCCCTGGAGTAGGAAATGGCAACCCACCCCAGCATTTTTGCCTGGAAAATTCCATGGACAGAGGAGCCTGGAGGGCTATAGTTCATGGGGTCACAGAGTTGGGCACGACTGAGCGGCTGAGCATGCATGCAGTCTTTCTCGGACATGAGTGTTTACTCCATTGGAGACTTTCAGTATGCATCTGTGAGGGAAGGGATATGGGTATGCAGTGTGAGTAGGCAGAGGAAGTGGAGCCCAGGCGTGAGACGTTTTGGTCTCCTTTGGTATCTGGGGCAGTGTCTCTATTTACTTGGGTTCTCTCCCCTGCAGGCATTTGTAGATAAAATCTGAGGCTGATATAACCACTAATTTGGTCTCTTTCAAGTTGGCTTCCACTGGCTGTAGGTCTGGTTATCTGGTATGTCCTACAGCCCACTGGTCTTCCCTTTTCTTATCCATTCCAGAGTCTGCAGGAGGCCCTTTGCTGGCTACTCTTTCCTCTCTGAATCCTGTACTGAGAGAGAGGCATCTGGAGAAAGTGGTCTTCAAGCTGTCTGACCACAGAACCCCTCCATGGTTATTCTGATGGGTCTTGCTCAAGGTTAGGAAGTGGTAGCCCCACCCACCACATTATTCTCTTTTTTTAATTGGGGGCCATGATTACTCTACTTTTCTCCTTTCTGTTTCTCTTTCCTTCCTCATAATGTTCAGAAACAGAATTAGGGTAATCAACCATCCCAGTTTGCTTGGGATTGAGGGGTTTCCCTAGATGTAGGATTTTTAGGGTTCAAAGCTGGAAAGTTCCCAGCAAACTGGGAGGCAGAGGAATTGAAACCCATGGGTGAGATAGCTTTGGTTTTACCTATGGTCACCCTTCTTTTCAACTCCAATCTATTGAGTGATTCTTAATAGTAAATAGGGGTATTTTCTCTGCACATAAAACTCTGTAATCCCTTATTATTGATACACTGATGAGGGAGATAAAGGAATATAGCAAATTCTTTTTTCAAGACTTTGTTCAGAATTCTATTTATAAAGGTTCACTGCTCGGTACAGAATCTCACTCTTGAAGGATTCTCGGTCCTCATCCCAGAAGAAGGATATCTGGAGCCAACTCTAGTGAAGATCACACTTTCAGAAAAATTAAAGAGAAAAGCATGAAAACCACTACCAGCATTATATGACAACTCTTCTTTTAAGATTACAATAAACCTACCCCATTTAATTGAAGTAGTGGCTTTCAAAGCAAATTTATATGATAAAAATTTTAGTGGCACTTTCTCAAGGGTTTGGTTCAGCTTTCACTAGGCAGTATGTGTATACATGTTCAGTATATATGTATAGATATTTATATATATAGATAGATACATGCATGCATTTATACCTACAAGTAAATAAAAAACTTTATTAAAAGTAAGCACACATTCTCAAAATATTCCTTAAAAAGTGAAAAAGAAAAGTGCTAGTTGCTCGGTTACATCTGACTTTGTGACCTCATGGACTGTAGCTCACCAGGCTCTTCTGTCCATGGAAGACTCCAGGCAGGAATACTAGAGTGGGTTGCCACTCCCTTCTCCAGGGGATCTTCCTGACTCAGGGGTCGAATTGTCTGAGCCACCAGGGAAGCCTGAAGGGCACACAATAGGCTTTCCAGAATAATACGTTTCTCCATAAATATTTTATGCATATTGGCTTTTCTGGTTAGAACTTGCAACGCTTGTCATCTCATTCATAAACCTTCACATTTTATATCACTGCATGTGAACAAAGACTGTTTCTGGTTTATTGTTTTAATCCCAAGTGCATTTTTATGGGTCTCAGTCCATGGGTGATAGTCAGTAGATACTTTTTGAATGAGTGACTAAATTCTGAGGTTATTAGTAGCACTCACCTTTAAGAATCAGGATTTTTTTTTCTGTACCATGCATACAAAGCAAAACAGAAATAAATGGAAAATTAAGGCTGATACTAACACTGGAACAAGTCTGTAATGGCTCTTTGAAGAAACATTTCTATTTTGCTTGCCTTTTTATCCTCAGTACATAGAATAGTTTCCATCCCTTAGCAAGGTTTCAATATATATTGTTGAGTTAGTTAAACAAATGTCCATTCATTGTAAATATTTATAGTCATCTCTGGTAGAGAGGATAGTGGTCCCCCAAAGATGTTCACCTCCTAAATCCCAGAGCTGAGAATGTTACCTTTCATGACCAAGGGAATTAAAGTGGCAGATGGAATTAAGGTTGCGCACTAATCATCCGACCTTAAAATAGGGAGATGCTCCTGGATTATCCAGATGGGTCCAGTGTAATCAGGAGTGTCCTTAAATGTGAAAGAGAAGTGAGTGATGCGTGTGAGAAAGAAAGAAGAAAGCTTTTGCTGATTTGTAAGATGGAAAAGCCTGTGAAGACAGGCAGTCTCTAGAAGCTGAAAAAGGCAAGAAAATGGATTCTCCCCTGGAGCCTCTAGAAGGACTGCAGCCCTGCTTACACCTTGCCTTCAGCCCAGTGGGGCCTAGTTTGGACTTCTGACCTTCAGAACTGTAATATAATGAACTTGTGTTGCTTTGGGCCACTGAGTTTGTGGTAATTTGTTACAGCAACAGTGGGAAAGTAATATATCAAAAGAGTAACTATATCATTGTTCTCATTGTCATTATGATAAACATATAAGATAGAACTGATAAAAGCACTTGTGTTAGTAAAAGAACATTATTTTGTGCCTCGATTAGATTTTGTTTAATAAAGAGTTATTTTTTTTTTAGGTTAGAAGTATGATTTCATTCGTTATTGTTGCTCAGTTGCCAAGTTGTATCCCACTCTTTGTGACCCCATGGACTGCAGCACATTAGGCTCACCTGTCACTTCATTCATAATTCACTATTATTTTTTTTCTTTTTTTCATTAAGCTTTTTATTTTGTATTGGAGTATAGATAATTAACAATATTGTAATAGTTTCAGGTGGACAGCAAAGGGGCTTAGCCATACATATACATGTATCCATTCTCTCCCAACCTCCCCTCGCATCCAGGCTGCTGCATAACACAGCGCAGAGTCCCCTGTACTGTGCAGTAGGTCCTTGCTGGTCATCCATTTTAAGTACAGCAGTGTGCACATGTCCATCCCAAACTCCCTAACTATCCCTCCCCTCATTCTTCCTCTGGGAACCATAAGTTCATTCTCTAAGTTTGTCATTTTTCTACAAAATAGGCTCAATAGAACTAGCTTTTGAAGACCTTGTTTTATTTAGCCTTATAAGCAACTTGGGTATTCTAAAAATAGCTTTCATAAAATCCTTTTCTCATTAGAAGACTAGCTACCAGAATAATGTTCATTGTTGAATATCTTTTCAATCAAAAACAAAACTTTCTGTAGCTACAAAATCTCTTCTGTCCACCTACAGGCACTGTTAATATTTTTGTATTTGTCCGTCTAGCTATTTTGAAATGTTTACAACAGTGTTTTGTTGTAAAATCACTCACATGTGTGATTTTACCTGATGTTTTTCTTCAACACTTTGCAAGTTATTTTTTCCATGCTATTAAATGTTTCTCTGTGATGTACTTTTAACAAAAATTATATATTTTCAGTTGGAGGATAATTACAGTATTGTGTTGGTTTCTGCCACACATCAACATGAATCAACCAGAGGTTCTGTGATGTGCTTTTAATGCCTGCATAGTATTTCTTTACATAGAAAGAGCAAAACCTTATTTTAAAATACTTAGTTTTTTTGGTGAAAATTTCTTGTCTTACATGCTTGTTATGCACAAATTCTGTTAAACTAGATATATGCTGTTTTATATTCACCAAATACTCTTAAGTGGGTTAATATACATATACAACATGTGCTTATGTGTATGTATGTATGCCTATATTATTTGTATCTACTTAATCTCAATAGAGGGCTTCCCTGATAATTCAGCTGGTAAAGAATCTGCCTGCAATGCAGGAGACCCTGGTTCAATCCCTGGGTTGGGAAGATCCCCTGGAGAAGGGCATGGCAACCCACTCCAGTATTTTCGCTTGGAGAATATCCATAGACAGAGGAGCCTGGCAGGCTACAGTCCACGGGGTCACAAAGAGTTGGACACTACTGAGCAACTAAGCACAACACCGTCTCAGTATATGTTTTCTAGTATCACATGTTTTTCTGTAGCATAATTTTGATGGCTCTTTAAGGTACTTCCTATTAATGAACTATAATTTAATTATCAGAATACTATTGTTAATGATTCAGTTTGTTGACTTAATTTTTTGAAATAGCTTATTATACAAACAAATCTTACTCATATATTAATTGTTTTATTATAAATTTAGAAAATTGAGATTTACATCTAAAAGGGATATCTGCATTTCATACCCTTGGATACATACTTGGAAAATTCTCCCTAGAAACTTGCACTGATTTGCACTCTGTTTACTTACAAATGAACACACAAACTCATTTTTATCTACTTCACTAGTTTCCATGTAGTTATTTTAATTTGCTTTACTGTAAATATTATTAAATATATTAGTTATATTAATATAAAATATTCATTTATACTGGGATAGCTGGCAACTTAGGCATTAGAGCTCTTTATATACTATATATTTTAATATTTTTCTTACTTATTATGGATCTGTTGTTTACCTTTCAATTTTGATTTTTTATTAAAGTATAATTGTCTGTTTTTTTCTGAACAAAACTTTTGAATCTTACATAACCAAATATATCAGTCTAGATTTTAAGATCATTCCTTGGTAATTTTAGGCAGAAAAATACTTCTACATAGTGCAAATATTCACCAGTTTTTATTGCTGATGTTTTATGTTTAATTTTTTATTCATAACTCATTAATCAATTTTTTAATATCTGAAATTAACTGAGGATCCAGTTTATTTTTCCAAAATAATAATTGTGAACTCATTTGCAATGCCACTTTTATACTATAATGTCATATAATAATTTCCTTTATATAAGTACTAGGATCTTATTCTTATTAAGCTCCTTATTCTGTTTCATTGGTGTATCTTTCTTGAGTTAGTTTCCTTATGGTGTGTGTGCTCAGCCAAGTCATGTCTAACTCTTTGTGACCCCATGGACTGTAGTCCGCCAGGCTCATTTGTCCATGGAATTTTCCAGGCAAGAGTACTGGAGTGAGTTGTCACTTCCTACTCCAGGGGAAATTCCCTACCAAGGTATTGAACCCACATCTCCTGTGACTCCTGCATTGGCAGGTGGATTCTTTACCACTGAGCCACCTGGGAAGCATTTTCTTATTGTACTCACATATTATTTTAAAAATGTTTATAGACTTTTACTACAAACAATATATACTGAAAAGGTGTGGAGAAAAGGGAACCCTCTTACACTGTTGGTAGGAATGCAAACTAGTACAGCCACTATGGAGAAAAGTGTGGAGATTCCTTAAAAAACTAGAAATAGAACTGCCATATGACCCAGCAATCCCACTGCTGGGCATACACACTGAAGAAACCAGAATTGGAAAAGACACATGTGCCCCAATGTTCATCGCAGCACTGTTTACAATAGCTAGGACATGGAAGCAACCTAGATGTCCATTAGGAGACGAATGGATAAGAAAGCTGTGGTACATATACACAATGGAATATTACTCAGCCATTAAAAAGAATGCATTTGAATCAGTTCTAATGAGGTGGGTAAAACTGGAGCCTATTATACAGAGTGAAGTAAGCCAGAAAGAAAAACACCAATACAGTATCCTAACGCCATATATATGGAATTTAGAAAGATGGTAATGACAACCCTATATGTGAGACAACAAAAGAGACGCAGATGTATAGAACAGTCTTTTGGACTCTGTGGGAGAGGGCAAGGGTGGGATGATTTGAGAGACTAGCATTGAAACATGTCTATTACCATATGTGAAACAGATTGCCAGTCCAGGTTTGATGCATTTGACAGGGTGCCTGGGGCTGGTACACTGGTATGACCCTGAGGGTTGGGATGGGGAAGGAGATGGGAAGGGGGGTTCAGGATGGGGAACACATCTGTGGTGGATTCATGTCAATGTATGGCAAAACACCAAGACAATATTGTAAAGTAATTAGCCTCCAATTAAATTAAGTAAATTAAAAAAGAGAAAATTACTTAATGTATAATAATATTGTCTAATTTAAAAATTATGTAAATGCATAGTAATATATACTTTTCATTTTATTACATTTGAATACAATATATGTTATATTCCTTTAACAAAATAGAAATGTTTATAGACTTTTAAAAAGAAGTATAGCTGGTGCTGGTAGGGCTCAAAATTAGACCTCTTAAAGGTTAGTATCTATTAAGTTATTCTTAGTAGTTGTAATTTTCTAATTCTTTACATCTTGATTTTTTCCTGACCACTTGGTCTTTGCTAGAGGATATATGCTTTTGACATCTTTTTAAAAGCATTTGCTTTGTATACTTTAATGTTATGGTATCTGATATATAGCCATTCAGGACATATCATTTTTATAGATTTCATTTTTATTACTACATAACAATCCTCTTTATGACATATGATACCTCTTCCTTGAATCTGACTTTTTCTGATATAGATATTGTCATACTCTTTATGGCGCTACTTGATGTATCTTTTACTTTGCTCTCACTTTTCATTTGCAGTGTATTTTTGTCTTAAATTGCTACTTGTGAGTGGCATTGTTTATTTTTTATACCGTCACCATATTTGTCTTAAAAAAAGAGAGTCTAATTCTTGTGTGTACATTCTAAAGTAATATCTGTCTTTTCTACTTTGTTCTAAAACTAACTTCTAGAACCTTTTTTTGGTCTTTTTAAAAGTAGTTTGTACTATGTTACCAGTTAGTAAGACCATAAGTCAACACAGTGTCATATTATACAACCTAACAAATAAACAAGAACACTGCTAAGTTAGGCCATAGTGTGTTCTGGGCAAAAACCTCATTTATGAGCTCATTAATTAAAAGGCCGGATTTTGACAACCCAACATTTAGGTGTTGCTGCAAGTCCTTTTTTTATTATGTCTACCCCAAGGGACAGTAGGGCCACTTCTACTGTGTCTTTTCCTTGTACTCATCAATTCATCACACACTAACTTACTGTTTATAATGTGTATTTTGAGCTGTCTTATTCTTCTTCGGGGGTCTTGCTGCATTAGAAACACTTCATCCCAGGATGTATCAGACCATTTTTAATGTCTTATACTTCCTGATTTAACTGGTTTCTTGAAGGTATACCTATGAATTTTAAGTGACATGAAAAGAACAGGTTTATAGCCCCTTTCTCTGGTTGTCTGAAACGTGAGTATATGTGGGTACACAGAGCTAGTGTCAAATGCAGGTGTGAGGTTGGATTGTGAGTGTGTGTCTGTGTATATATTGAATGACATCTTTCTTACTGCAAAACATGCATTAGAATCAGTTACTAACTGTGAGTCTCACCAGCTTCCAAGGTCTTGAAGTAAAGTGAAGTGAAAGTTGCTCAGTTGTGTCCGAATCTATGTGACCGCATGGACTATACAGTACATGGAATTCTCCAGGCCAGAATACTGGAGTGGGTAGCATTTCCCTTCTCCAGGGGATCTTCCCAACTCAGGGATCGAACCCAGGTCTCCCTCATTTCAGGTGAATTCTTTATCACCTGTGCTGCAAGGGAAGCCCATTGGGAAGCCACAAGGGAAGCCCATTCCAAGGTCTTAGGATAAGTAAATAAACTGAAGATTCCAGCAGCAGTCTTTAAAAAATTATTTAATGCATTAAAAAAGAAGCCTTTTCCTGAATCTTTAGACATTTTGCTGAATAATTCCTATCCAAATTTCACTGTAAACTGGGACTTGGCCCTTCTTACTTCATCACTATACCTGCATCTTTCCATTATTTCCATCTCCAGCCTAGTCTGCCTTACGCATGGCTGCTGACTTAACATTCTTAATGTTTCTTATGGTTTTTATTCGGTGTATCCACCTGTTGGCACAGGAAGCTGCCACCATTTGGTTTCAACCTTTTCCACACTACACTCTGCTGCTGTATCTGTCGTACTTTCTCTATTCCAAATCTTCCAGTTCTTTTGCCTCTGTGTCTTCACTCACAGTCCTCTTTCTACTGGAGAGCTGTTCTTCCTTTTCTCTTCTACTCGTAGCTGTGAAAATGCCTTTCTGCTCTTAGAGGCCAGTTTTAACAGAACGTCTCCCTGGGGAAGGTCCCGGCATCTCTGTTGGGCAGGAGCGCTCTCACCTTCACTGTTTTCCTCTGCTCTTGAATGGTTCTTGCTTTTCTGTGTGTTGTGGTATCATCCCATTCAGTCATCTGTTCTCACTCACTGACTCTTATTCCCATTAGCTCCTAGGACTGTTTTACAAAGAAGTAACTCGTTGAGCTGAAACTGGGACCCTTGAGAAGTCTGACCAGCTGTGATCATCTGTTGCCGCATGCCTTTCGTGGTCACATAGCACTGTGTGTCTGTGTGATGCATGGAAGGTGAGAGTGAAGACAGAGCTCAGTCTTACTCCTCAAGGGCATGATTTCTGCTTTTCAGTCGACTTCCATGACAATATCAAGATGAAATCTCTGCTGTTTATTTTATTAGCCTGTCTGGTAACTCTTCTACTTCTTAGAGTAGATTTTCTGGAGTTCATCTCTTTCTTATTGTTTCACTCCCCACCCCCCTTTTGAATTAGTAGCATCATTGCAACATCAGAACTTGTAAATCTTGTAAATTTTGATCTAGTAAAGCTTATGGGTCCTTTGTGATCTTGTTATAAACATGGAAGAATATAATAGTCATTTAGTTTGAAATTTGACTTTTATGTGAAAAGTCAAAGTATTTGTCTAAGTAATAGCATTAGGAATAATCTTTCCCTAATTTGATGTAAGTGGAGGCCCTGGAATGGAGATCTATACAAGGTTATCTCCAAATGAAGGAAGATGTCTTGTTGCTCATGGGAGGCCTCCTTCCATCCCTGTAGCTCCTGGTAAAGTCACCTCCACAGCAATTGAATAATTTCGTTTTCTCCTTTATACTCCCTTCATGCAGCCTCTAAGGAGACTGTTGACAATTTTTTCCTTTTTGGAAACTTCTGCACACTTTTTACTTTCCTGTAATGTCCAAATTACTTCCCATTTTTCTTTTTAGGTCCAGCCAAAGACAATTTTCACAGCATCTTAAAAATTCTCAATCCCAGTTTTTTGATTTAAAAAATGATAGAACAAAACTTTGATGTGTAAATACTGCTCTTTTCCCTTTGGTACCATTCCAACCCTTCCGTGGGTTTTAGAACCTCCTTTCCTCTTAAGATTAGGGTGTTGACATGTGTGTTCAATCAAAATTTAAACTGATATCTCCAAATAGTAAATCTATGGGAGTAAACAACGTTAATAATAATCATTTTCCTCATTGTTATTGGTGGAGGACTCAATTTCGATGTGCGTGACTTTAGTGTAAGGCTTGATAAGTTAGATTTTCTAATTAGCCTTCTCTTCAATGAATTCATTTCCTCTGAAGGGAAGTAAAGATTGAGGGAGAATGGTAACATTTGCTGTGGCAGGTAAGTTTTAAGTTCTTCCTACATATTATCTTAGTTCATGCCATATGGCATTTTTAAGATAAGACGATGAAAGAAAAGGAGTCAGGACATTCTTTTTATAACTACTTCTGGCTGGAGAGAGTTTTATGAAAATGTAAAAGGGTAAAACTACCTTGAGCCTGCATATTGTGTCAAGTAAAATTATTTTTCTCACTCTTGACTGTAACCTATAGAGATAGGCAAGGCAGGTCTTTCAGAAACTCCTTTGACCTTGTTTCCGCACTGTCTCTTTTACTTTGTTCATCAATATTCCCTAATAACATGCGGTCAGGGAGGTGAAATTTTACTCATGTGATGCCAACAATCATTCTTCTTTATTCTAGCAGTTATTGGCCCTTCTCTTTATATAGAGATGTGAGGTCAGAAATCTGGGCCACAAACTTGTCAGCCTCCGGAGTCAGTCCTTTGAGTTAGTGTTTCTTAGAAGTGTGAGTAGACAACTCCCATTAGAATCATCTCGGGGTGTTGGTTGCATCTATTCTGGGCCAACCCTGAGGTGGACTGGACCAGCATCTCTGGGGTGGTGGTCAGGAGTCTGCAGATTGTTAAAACAGCTGTGGCATGAGTTTAGCTTCATCTTAATAAGAGGACAGTTATCTCCTTTCCTCCAGAATTAAGGGCAAAAGATGAGTTCCGTTTAGACTTGTCTTGAAATCATGATAGGATTATATATTCAAGCTGTTTCCATGTATGGAAAAATGAGCTTCTATACCTTACTGTCTATCTTAAAAGGGAAGGGAAATGAGAACTAGTGTTAATTGGATGACTTCAGCATGCTAGTCTCTGGCAGGTCAGTGGATTGCCCTGGACAGTGACTCTGTGTTGACAATCCCTAGAGCAGGGATGTGTAGCTCCCTGTGTCTTACCTTGTCGGCTGTAGCCTTTGCCTGACCTTAGTTCTGGGACCCTGCCTAGCATTAAGAAGCCAAGGTTGCCTGATTTTCTTAGTTTTATACATTCATGTTTTGCATGTCTTGAGACACCCATATGTATAGGCACAGAGGGACTATGTGATAACAGATACATGTATTTTTTTTTCCATTACTTCACTTTCAAATTTTTTGACTTATTTTTTTGCATATAGGATGTGAATAGATTACTTATTATGAATCTGGAACATCTGTGTCATTCCAGCGGAAATTTAATCTATTTAAATTTAGTGTGTTTGCAGATTTATTTCTTGGTCTTACTGTATAATCTTAACCATGCTTTTTTTCCTTAGCTGTGCTTTTTATTCTTTCAGAAAAATTCTTCCCTGCATTTTAGTGGAGTAATTAGGTTTTCCACATACATCTTTTCCCTATTGTACTGTTCTAGTGGTTTGAAAGTAATTGATTTTGGTGTTTCTCCTTAAAACTTGAGCCTGTATCCTCGACTTAACAAAATGTACCATACATCACAGTCTTCATCCTCATCTCAGCAATTCGAGAGTGTTTAGAATACTTACATTCCAAACTCCCTCCCCATCTTTCACACTGTTTTTATTGAGTATTTTAATTCTACTTCATTTTAAAATATGAAATCATTTCTCATTTCTTATACAGTTACCAGTTACATACTTGTATCAACAGGCTTACCATTTCCTAGTGCTCCATTGTCTTCTGCATCCCACTTTCTTCTTCCTGGTTCAATTTCCTTCCTATCAAAGTCCAGCCTTTACTGTTTTCTTCAGAACATATTGGTGGCTGGTAAACTCTCAAGTTTTTCCTAATCATGCTTTATTATAATCTTATTCCTTTAAAAATATTTTTATTGGAGTATGTGTGTGTGTTAGTTGCTCAGTCATGTCTGCCTCTTCGCAATCCCATGGACTCTATAGCATACCAGGCTCCTCTGTCCCGGGAATTCTCCAGGCAAGATTACTGGAGTGGGTAGACATTCCCTTCTCCGGGAGATCTTCCCAACTCAGGGATCTAACCTGGGTCTCCCGCATTGCAGGCAGATACTTTACCACCTGAGCCACTAGGGGTCTATTGAAATATAGTTGATATACAATGCTATGTTAGTTTCAGGTGTATAGTAAAGTGAGTCAGTTTTACATATATGTGTATCCACTCGTTTTAGGTTCTTTTCCCATGTAGGTTATTAGAGAACATTGAGTAGAGTTCCCCGTGCTATACCATAGGTCCTTATTAGTTATCTGTTTTATACGCAGTAGTGTGTGTATGTCAGTCCCAGTTTCCCAATTTATCCCTTCGCTTTCCTTATGGAAAGTTTCTTTTCTATGTCTGCATTATTTCTGTTTTGTAAATAAGTACCATTTTTTTTAGATACTACATATAAGCAATATCATATGATGTTTGTCTTTCTCTAACTTAGTACAACAATCTCTAGGTAGATTCATGTTGCTGCAGATGGCATTATTTAGTTCTTCTCTGTAGCTGAGTAATATTCCATTGTATGTACGTGCCACATCTTCTTTTTTTTTTTTTTAATTGTTTTTGCCATACATTGTCATGATATCACCATGGGTTTACAAAATGATAGATTTAAAAAATGATAGAACAAAACTTTGATGTGTAAATACTGCTCTTTTCCCTTTGGTACCATTCCAACCCTTCCGTGGGTTTTAGAACCTCCTTTCCTCTTAAGATTAGGGTGTTGACATGTGTGTTAGAACCCCCCTCCCTCTTCCCCCCCTCCCGGGAAATCTCGCTGCACCAGCCCCGAGCATCAATCCTGGGCTGGCGATTGATTAGACACATGACAATTAACATGCTTCAATGCCCTTCTCCCATATCATCCCACCCTTACCCTCATCCACAAAGACCACGAGTCTATTCTATACATTTGCGTTCCTTTTGCTGTCTCGTATGTTGGGTTCTTGTTACCGTCTTTCTAAATTCCATATATATGCGTTAATATACTGTATTGTTGTTTTTGCTTCTGGCTTACTTCACTCTGGATAATGGGCTCCAGTTTCGTCCATCTGAGTAGAATTGCTTCAAATGAATTTTTTTTTAATGCTGAGTAATATTCCATTGTGTATATGTACCACAGCTTTCTTATCCATTCGTCAGTTGATGGGCATCTAGGTTGTTTCCATGTCTTAGCTATTGTAAACAATGCAGCGATGAACATTGGGGTACATGTGCCTCTTTCAATTCTGGTTTCCTCGGTGTATATGCCCAGCAGTGGGATTGCTGGGTCATATGCGTGCCACATCTTCTTTATCCACTCCTGTATTGGTGGACATTTAGGTCCTTCCATGTCCTGGCTATAGTAAACAGTGCTGCGGTGAACATCAGGCACATTTATCTTTTTGAATTGTGGTTTTCTCTGGGTATATGCCTAGGAGTGGGGCTGCTGGATTATGTGGTAGTTCTATGTTTTGTTCTTTAAGGACCCTCAATACTGTTCTCCATAGTGGCTGTACCAATTTACATTTCTACCATGAGGGTTGGTTGGTTCTCTTTTCTCCACATCCTCTCTAGCATTTATTATTTGTAGATTTTTTGATGCTGGCCATTCTGACCAGTGTGAGGTGATACTTCCTTGTAGTTTTAATTTACATTCCTCTAATTATTAGTGACACTGAGTATCTTTTTGTCTCATTCTTGAATTATAATATATCTGGGTAAAGAAATTTAAACAGGCATTTTTGCGATCCCATGTAGCCCACTAGGCTCCTCTGTTCCTAGAATTTTCCAGGCAAGAATACTGGAGTGCATTGCCATTTCCTTCTCCAGGGAAATGCATGTTTAAATTCACCTTTTTCCTGATCATACATTTTATCTCATATTAATTACGTGCCATAATATCTGTGCTAAAATATTTCCTTAAAACCTTTACTCAGAGATTTAATTCTTTTGATGATGGAATTTAATTCACAACAGGACAATTCTTGGATATTCTGAGCCCCAAGTATCCCTTTAGTCCTAGGGCAGAGAAAAGCTCATGTGAAAGAAAAGTTAGTGTTAAAACACTTTGTCATTTACAGTCTTACAGGAAACAAATGGTTCACTTAAGTGGGAAAATGAAGGAAATTTGATGAAGGTACTAATTGAAAAGTTGGGGACAAGAAAATCACCTAGTCACAGTAGAGCACTCTAGAGTTAGCAGAGCAGAGAGCAGTTCTAGCCCTAGGCTTGGAGAAAATGTAGAATCCTGGAGAAAACTGTAACCATAGCTCCAGCCACAGGAGGTGATGGCCTGGCAGCAGCTGTGGTCAGAGAAAAGCAGGGTGCCCAGGGACCAGTGTCTGGCAGGACAGAAGACAGGAGTTGTGGAGGAAGTAACAGTTATCCTGGCCTCTCTCCTCCCTTCTCATCTCCTGATGGTGAGTTACTGTTTCTAGGAATTTGTGTATTTTATCTATCTATCTATTTAAGTTATTGCACCCTATCATTTACAATAAAACTTTTTTGTTTAACCTTCTAGCATCTTTCTAATGTCCTGCTTTGACTTCTAATATTATTTGTAACATTTTTTTTTCTGAAGGCGTCCTATTCTCAATTCTCAATATGAATGCATTGCTCATTAATTCAACCTTTCAAATAGAATCTAAATGTTTAGGACAGTTAATTTCCCTGACCATTTCCTTACCTGCATCTCAAATGTTTCAGTATGTAGGATTTTATCATTCAGTTCTGAATGTTTTCTAAATATCTTCATTTGCTTGGCCTGCCAAATATCATAGACTGAGAGGGTTAAACTGAACTTTGCTGACAGAAATTTACTTTGTCATAGTGTGGAGACTGAAAGCCTGAGGTAAGGTCGTCAGCGTGGTCGCTTTCTGGTGAGGACTTCTTTCTTGTCTACCATCTCAGAGCTGTGTTCTCACCAGGCAGAGAGAGAAGAACAAATTCCCTTCTCTCTAGTCCATCATGAGAGCCAGGCCTTCATGACTTTTTCTAAACTTTATTCTTCTCCAGAGGCCTTGGTCTTCCAGTTGTGCCACATTGTGGGTTAGGATTTCAACATATGAATTCTGGGGGATTTAGTTCAGTCCATAGCATTATCCTTACAAATTTTCCTTTGAACCATGAGTTAGAAGTGAATGTCTCACTTTGTAAACATATATACTTCATTATTTTTTTGTTAGTGACATCACAAAATTGCCTTGATGTCAGAGAATGCTTGATATTAAAAATAGTTGACTTTAAAAAATTGAATATTTCAACTATTTTTGGCAATATTTTATATGTGATGGTGTTGTTTAGTTGCTCAGTTGTGTCTGACTCTTTTGTGAATCCATCATCTGTAGCTTACCAGGCTCCTCTGTCCATGGATTTTCCAGGCAAGAGTACCAGAGTGGGTTGCCATTTCTTTCTCCATGGGATCTTCCCAACCTAGGGATCTTCCCAACCCACATCTCCTTCGCTGGCAGGTGAATTCTTTACTGCTGAGCCACCTGGGAAGACCTATTTTATGTGTATGCACTTGAAATATATTTTATTAGAAAACAGTCTTTTTTTTTTACATTGCACTGATACATAAATATATAGCTATATATTTATATGCTTATGCATTTCATAAAGCTTATAAATTAAGTTGATCTTTTCTTTTATATCTTTCCTCTTTTGGTTTGTGTAACTCATTATTGTTGAGCAGTATATGTTTGTCTGTCATTATGAGGAAAATGAGTCTGTGTTTTTTTATTGTGGTTCTGTCAACTTTTGCTTTCTATACTTCATAATGTATTATTAAGCTTACTCATATTTAAGATTGTATTTTATTGGTTATTTCAGCAGCTATCACTATATATATATATTTTATATCTGATAATGATTATTTAAGTATATTTGTGTATAAATCAACTTTTTTGGTTAACATTTCAAGTCTTTTTCCATTCTGAAATAGAATAGTTTATTTGTCCTTCCAATTTTCTCTCCTTTTTTTGCCATCTTAAGATAATTTTTTCTCATTGTGTTTCTCTACAATCAGAATATTAATTTATCTACTCTTTTCCTATTCTTATAATATTTACCCTAAAATCAGCCCTCAAATAAAGGTCTACATATATATATATATACATATATGTATATATATATATATATATAACACTTTAACTCAGATCTTTCTTCTCTGGTGTATATTCTATTTAGGTTTGTTTTAAATTTTTTCTAGTTTTTGTTTTTAATCCTACTCATCAGGGATTCCCACTGTTGTATTATCCAGACAATTTGTTATGCAGATTTATCCACATACTTACCGATTCCTTGTCTCTTCGCTCATGTTACTTCTCAGATCCCGTATATAAGCTTTGTGTTCCATGTCTTTATTCTGCCTGTGAGAGGTCTTTTAGGTACAGTCTGCTGGTGATCAGCCTTTCAGGGCTGTGGGCTGAAGGCCACTCTTCTGCTTAGATCACCTTTGAATCTGATCAGGTTTTGTTTTCTTGGTCAGTTAAACTGAAGTTTTCATTCTGAGCTTTTCATGTGCTTGTGTGCTCCCATATATATTTCCTTTTTGTCAAACAACTTCTCAAATTTTTAATAATACAGTTCCCCTAAATTAACAATAGTGATGAGTTGACATCAACTTACCAAAAAAAGCCCTTTGTATTAAATATTTCTCAATTTAAAGTTTATCACCATTGTCCTTTTTTTTCTTAATTTCCTGAAAGTATTTTGGTTATGATATAATTACAAAATCGGCACCTACGTAATATCTGAAGTGGTTTGATAACCTGTCATAGCTTGTATGAAAATACTAAATAACTTCAAAATAAGTAGAGTTTTAAAAATGCATATTTAGGGAGAAGTTATTTTGGCTCCTTGATACCTATTAGAGAGAAGCTTTCAAAATAAAGTGCTTTGAATGTGTTTTTGTGCACTGTTAAAAATGATTAAATCATGTTCATTGGCACTGAATAGATAAAGAGCTATAGTACATATATATACATTGGAATATTACTCAGCCATAAAAAGAAGTGCACTTAAGTCAGTTCTAATGAGGTAGATGAACCTAGAGCCTATTATACAGAGTGAAGTAAGTAAGAAAGAAAAAAACAAATATGGTATAGTAATACATATATATGAAATCTAGAAAGATGATATTGATGAACCTATTTGCAGGGCAGCAGTGGAGTCCACCTGCCAATTCAGGACATGTGGGTTCGATCCCTGGGTTGGGAAGTTCCCCTGGAGAAGTAAATGACAACACACTCAAGTATTCTTGCTTGGGAAATCCCATGGACAGAGAAGCTTGGTGGGATACAGTCCATGGGGTCAAGAAAGGAGTTGGGCATGACTTAGTGACTAAACAACAATGATGGAGATGTGGACATAGAGAACAGACTTGTGAACACCATGAGGGAAGGAGAGGGTGGGACAAATTGAGAGAGTAGCATGAAAACATATACATTACCATATGTAAATTAGATATCCAGTGGGAATTTGTTGTATTGTAAAACAATGCACTATAGTAAAGCAGTTATCCTCCAATTTAGAATAAATGAATTTAAAAATGATTAAACAATGGCTAAACTCAAATCTGCTTGCAATGTAGGAGACCAAGGTTTGATCCCTGGGTTGGGAAGATTCCTTGCAGAAGGAAATGACAACTCACTCCAGTATTCTTGCCTGGAGAATTCCATGGGCAGAGAAGCCTGGTGGGCTATAGTCCATGGGGTCACAAAGAGTTGGACACGACAGAGCGACTAAAAGGCTTCCTTGGTGGCTCAGCTGGCTGGTAGAGAGTCTGCCTGCAGTGCAGGAGACCTGGCTTCAGTCCCTGGGTTGGGAAGATCCCCTGGAGAAGGGAATGACTCCCACTCTAGTATTCTGGCCTGAGAATTCCGTGGACTGTATACATATTTTCAAATTCAAATCAATATGTGAAATCAATCGCCAGCCCAGGATTGATGCTCGGGGCTGGTGCACCAAGAGGTCCCAAGGGGAGGGAATCAGGAGGTAGGAGGGAGGGGGGTTCTGGAGGGGGAGCATATGTAAACCCATGGCGGTTTCATGTCATTGTATGGCAAAACCAACACAATAAAGTAAAGAAAATTAAAAAAAAAAATCTAAAAGCTAACAACACGTAATGAACAAGAAATGCTTGTAATTGAGAGGTTATAAGTGAATTTTCACTTTTGTATTGTTCTTTATTCTTCAGCAACTGGCAGAGGATTGTGGTAGTCTGTAAGACACGTGGGCAGGTGTGATGCTTGTTTAGCCAGGGCTCTGCAGTATGTTGTAACCCGGGCAGATAGGATGACAGCAAGCAGACTCAACGGGGTTTGTCTCTTTGGTCATCAGACATCTTGCCAGTTTGTTTTGGAGTTCATTGTATTCCTGTATCAGATGTATCCATATGAATATAAGTTATTTTTATAACAGTTCAAGAGCCACAAGAACAGCAAAACGTAACTTGAGGTTATGAAATCATACACTCGACGCTGCACCATGGATGCACACACATGTGCGTGCACGCGTGTGAAATCAGCAAACTTGAAGTGATGTAAGGCAACATGTGTCTGGGATTCATATCCAGTATTTCTTCATCAGGGAATTGGTGACACTTGGGGCAGATACTTCTTGGGGTGATGTTTTTATTATGGTCCAGTTCATATTCTTTTTCCACCTCATTTTTTATCAGCTTCTGCTCCATTTCTGAGGGTGGCTGTTTAATATTGGCAGATAGTTCTCTGTTCTCCACTGCATTTGCTGAAACCAAATCTAAGACTAATATGACCTTTGTTTCTAAGTAATGCTCTGAAGGATGACAACTCTTGTGTTTTTCTCTCTAGGTGGTGGTGGTTTCTTTCTCCTTTGGGTGCTCAAATCTGCCTGCAGAACTCTCTTCTCCATCTCCCTTAGCTGCCTCCCAGTGAGTACTCATGACAGAACCCAGGAAGTTATTTTTCCTCCTCACCACCGAATCAGTGGTGATAACCTGCTAATTTTATATGTTAAATACTATTTTTTATTTATTGAGATATAGTTGCTCAGCAGCATCTCAGTTTGGTCCTCTCTGGTTTGGTCTCACTTCTGTTGTTCTCATTGTTGGTCAGTGCTGTTCATCCCAGAACCTAGATCCAAGTGAAGAATCATTTCAGCATGAGCTATTCAAAATGCAGTTTTGACCTTATCATTCCTGGGCTTGCCCTTAGATCCACCTCCTTAGACAGAGACATATAAAACACCATAATGCACCCACCATGCCTCGACCGCTGATGATTTCTCTCATCCTTCATTTGCATTCCATGCTGTCGGGCTTCTAAAGTGGTTTTCACCACCTATCAAGCCACCTTTAATCACGCAGTTTTTTTTTTTCTGCTTTGAATGTGCTTTCTGTCCTTTTTCATCTAATTCCTATTCATCCCCTAAGTCTCAGTTTAAGCATTTTTATCCTCAGGAAGCTTCTACCTGGAGGCTCCAGACTTCCTGTGGAGCTAAGTGGCCTCAGGCATTCCGGAGTGCTCAGCACCAGACATGTAGTGCTGAGATGATCTATTTGTATGTCTTTCACTCCCTCCAGACAACAAGCTATTCTGGCACAAGGATTCTCTATTATTCATTTTTGTTTATCCAGTCTTTCTCATAGTATATCCTCCAAAATAGCTAAATGTGTAGTTTCGTATATAGATCTAAATTGGATTTTTATAAAAGAGTTCAAATATTATCATCCAAAAGGATCTGCAAATTTATTCATAGAATAGCTTCAAAAGATGAATATTTGCTCCCACCAAGCAGCAGGATATTAATAAATAGAATATGTTGTATACTTTGAGAACCATGTCAAAGGGAAGTTTTAAAGAATTTTGAATAATGCCTGCATTGTTCAAATAAACTGTGTATCAGCAACCTCAAATATGCAGATGATACCACTCTAATGGCAGAAAGTGAAGAGGAACTAAAGAGCCTCTTGATGAGGGTGAAAGAGGAGAGTGAAAAACCCGGCTTAAAACTCAGTACTGTAAAAACTAAGCTCATGGGCTTCCCTGGTTGCTCAGATGATAAAGAATCTGCCTGCAATGCATGGTCCTGGGTTCGATCCCTGGGTTGGGGAGATCCCCTGGAGAAGGGAATGCCAATCCAGTCCAGTATTCTTGCCTGGAGAATTCCATGGACAGAGGAACCTGGTGGGCTACATTCCATGGAACTGCAAAGAGTTGGACATGACTGAGCGACTAACACACATAAAACTAGGGCATCCAGACACATCGCTTCATGGCAAATACAGGGAAAAGGTAGAAACAGTAACAGATTTCCTCTTCGTGGTCTCTAAAATCACTGCGGATGGTAACTGTAGCCGTGAAATTAGAAGATGATTGCTTCTTGGCAGGAAATCTATGACAAGCCTAGATAGTGTGCTGAAAAGCAAAGACATCACTTTGCTGACAAAGGCCTGTATAGTCAAGGCTATGGTCTTTTCAGTAGTCATGTATAGATGTGAGAACTGGACAATAAAGAAGGCAGAGGACTGAAGAACTGATGCTTTTGAACTGTGTTGCTGGGAAGACTCTTGAGAGTCCTTTGGAAAGTAAGGAGATCAAACCAGTCAATCTTAAAGGAAATCAACCCTGAATACTCTTTGGAAGGATTGATGCTGAAACTCCAATACTTTGGCCACCTGATGCAAACAGCTGACTCATTGGAAGAGACCCTGATACTGGGAAGGATTGAAGGCAGAAGGAGGAGAGAGCAACAGAGGATGAGAAGGTTGGATGGAATCACTGATTCAGTGGACATGAACTTGGGCAAATTCCTGGATATGGTGAGGGACAGAGAAGCCTGGTGTGCTGTAGTCCATTGGGTCACAAAGAGTCAGACAGGACTTGGCAGCTGAACAACAGCAACTTCATCAACAACAACAAAAACAACATTGTCTCCAGATGATCAATTTGAAGAAATAAACAACCATTTCAATATATATTTGTTAAAAAATATAATTTTGTGTAAATGTTCATTTTTGTAAAAAATAACTGTACCAACATTCAAGTCTAAAGAAGTGTGATTTGAGGTTGTGGCAATATAGGGCTCCAGTGAAATGAGACTAAAGAGGAAGAGAAAGAGTAAATAAAAAAAATCTATGAATTACAATAATACTAAAAACTGTGAGTTTCCCTGGGGCTGTCATCAGAGTCTTATATCCATTTTAAGTCCTCTTCCATTTATTCTGCTGTATATATGTATTATATAGACAGCACATATATATAATTATCTTCTCCTCCTAGAGCTATTGTGTTTACCTAATTTGAACCAGATATGACATCTCCTGCAACATCTAGGAAGGCAGGGTTGTGTTTAAGACAACAGATAAAGCTGCAGCATGTTATTAAATGAATGCTAAAAACTAGTAAGATTGTAAATCATCCACCAAATTATGCATCATTAATTCTTGATGACAGTTTGCGGTAGGAGAATGAAAATCTTTACCTCCTACCAAGTGCACTTTAAGACTTCTCTGTTTTATTTTGATTGATCTATATTGCAGTAAATCATGCAGGACCCAACACTCTTATAAATTAAGCAGAAGCATCACAGAGGATGGACTTAATGATTGAGGTAGGCATAGTTTTCTTTTACATTTTCTGTAGTACATGAATTTGCTGGTAGGAGACATAATTCTCAATTATCTAAGGAATGGAAATGGAAAGGATAATATACTTGATACACATGAAGTTCTTGTAAACTTATTTTCCTTGACTTCTAGAAAACCTCAGGGATAGGAGAAAATTCTGGTCACTGCCAGAAGACGTGTAGGCTTCCAGTGACATTCCACAGGTGAACATTCAGTGGGAGACATGCCCCATTAAAGCATAACTCCCTTGAGACGATATGAGGCACACTTTGATGTTGAGTTGCAAAGACGAAGGAGTGTTTGGGCTGCATGCATACATTTCCATTATTTTAAGGGACTCATGAGCTTTCTGAGGCTGTTGCTATATATAGTAAATGATTGGTAATGGGCAAAAAACAAGTTAACTGGTTATTTTCTATAGACCAAACAGTTCTGATGCTTTGTTTCTGACCTTTGAAACTTTTATCTAGTTGCAGTAATTAGAGCTGATCACTGAAGTTCTTGTAAAAGACAGCCATTGTATTGGGTAGACCAAAAAGTTTGTTCAGGTTGTTCCATAAGATCTTGGTGTGTATAGAATCATAAG
Source organism: Antilocapra americana (assembly GCA_007570785.1). Taxonomy (NCBI): domain Eukaryota; kingdom Metazoa; phylum Chordata; class Mammalia; order Artiodactyla; family Antilocapridae; genus Antilocapra; species Antilocapra americana. The sequence continues at coordinate 1,484,375 of ML660211.1, read as the reverse complement.
AGTGGCAACTAATGGGTCTCCTTGATATAAAGACAAAGCAAGGGACTTTCCTGGCAGTTCAGTGGTGAAGACTTTGCCTTCCAACGCAGAGGATACGGGTTTGATCTGTGACTGGGAAGGTAAAATCCCACATCACTGTGGCCAAAAAACCAGAATGTAAACAACAGAGGCAATATTGTAACAAATTCAGTGAAGACTTTTAAAAATGGTCCATATCAAAAAAGAAATCTTAAAAAAAAGACAAAGCACTGGGTGGGCTTTTGTAGGACTCATGATTTTTGATGAACTTCAAGCCTGTTTGAGAAATATTGGCACTGTAGATTCCTTAAATGCAAACCTCATAGTTTGAATTTTCAAAGGATTCTTAATCTGAATAGTGTTCAATTCAGGGCCTAAAGAAGAACTCCTCTCAAGTGAGAAAGACTAATAGGAAGACAGACCAATTAGTTTTCCAAGTTTCATCCTGAAATAAAAGATGTATGTGAAGGCAGAGTCTGTCTTCTCTTGGTTCCAGTTGATGTAGCTTGATGGAACTCACAGTGGCAAAACTGATGGACAAAATCATCTGTTGCTCTAACTGCAGGATGGGAATGAAACAAACTGTACCCTACGTAGACGACTTTTCCCCTGCAGAACACCTTGATCTATAGCGGTTTCTCGAGTTTATTTTGGGGATTAAGTGCAAACAGCAGTGCAAATCTGCAACCATAGTTGAATGCCCAAAGAGATCAAATTTTGTCTTGAAATAATACACGATAGGGAAAGCAAGCTGAGTGAGTGGGATGAAGTCCTTCTTTTGGGAAAGTAATCTTTAAATTATTAAAGTTTTTTGGCTCCTTGGTTTTAGATGAGCTTATTTAAAATCTTTGAGTGGGAAATGAGCAGCTTAAATCACCAACAGCATTAAAACATAGCAAGAAATACTTAATTCCTCAAGGAATCCATCTTTCCTTCCCCCAGGGCTCCATCTTTCATTCCCCCACATAGTTTCATTTTCCTGTGTATCTCCTTTGTCTTTTGATTAAAAAAAAAAAAGGAGAGCCCTTTGAGAGGACAATTTTGAGGTCTTAATCCATAGTTCTTTCCAGTTTATCATTTACATTCACAATAAACACTTCTTTTAAAAGACTCTTCTTCCGTACTAGAAAGCTAAATGCTAAGCCTAGGTATCAGCAGCTAATTAGCTTCACATCTGAGGGTGGAGGTTGTCGATGAACTCTGTCTCCTGAATATTTATTAAAGGATTTGGAAAGAATAAGCTATTTTCAAGAAAATTGGAGCTTGCCGAATCTTCTTGCCTCTGGTCAGTTGAGTGGGAGGAGAGGTGTGTATTGGTTCTTTTCAGCCCTTTGTTACTGGAGAGTCAAACAATAAAACCCAGTGTCTGCATATCGATCTCATGTGAAATGTTGCTTTTCATCTCAACATCTTAATTGACTCCTACTTTTGAAGTAATTTCACTCTGAGCCCTGGAAATCCCGTGTCAGTTCGGATGGTCTTGACTCTCAGCATGGTTTCTGGCATTTTGTTTGCTGTTCCTGTGTGCATTTCGGGCTTGGAATATGTGTAAGGGACACCGAGGTGGGTGAATTGCTGCATGGAAGAATCTGTGATTCTGGTCTTGGGGGGATGACGTGTTCTCTCCCGGGCTTTGTTAGCGCACCAACTTCCTTCCATCATACAGCTCTCCCCACCACCGCCTCTGCCTTTGCCAAGGCCACTGCCTGTCTTCCTAGCCTCCTGCGCATTTCACGCTGCAGCTTTGCCAACGTGAGGCCACCCGTGCCAGCACTGCTGCTTACACCAGGGTTGCCGTGGCAGCATCTTCCAGCACTGGCACCTTTCCCACCCCCTGCCAGCTGCCTGCATGAGGGTTGTTTCCAATGCTGTCATCAGATCAGCGCCACTGCTGCTGTTCTCTCTGCAGAGGGGCTTCTCTTCTTTCTTTGGCTTTGGCAGAAAGATACAAATAAAAATCAAAATGAAAACCAAACCAGGACAAACTATCTTACCCAGGGGTTCACGTAGTCCTCTTAATGTTCTCTTGTTCCTTATCTAGGAGCTGAGAATTCAGAGGATCTCAGGATCTCAGATTTTCCATGATCCTCTTAGTGGACTTTTTCACCATCCTGAGGAGGGTGGGTAGAGAGAGGAGAGATTCAGAGGAACAGCCTTATCATCATATGAATTCAGTGCATCTTAAGTGAGCTGGAGTTGCAAGAGGACTAATGAGGAAAACAGGGTCCTTGATAGTCCTCCCACCCATGAGGATTCAGGAAAAGAACCACAGAAGGCAGAGAGCATCATTTTGTCTAGCAGCAAGTTGAGGAAATTATACTCAGGCAAAAGCAGCGATGCTTGGTGATTATATTTTTTTGCAAAAGGGTGGGAAATTTGTGAGGTTGACAGAAAGATCAACAGCACCAGGGAATCCAGAAAGACGAGCAAGTTAAGAGGGTATAAGTGAGTTTAAACCTGTTATTATTATATTTTTTAATCAATGGGATGTAAGGGTTTATCAGTCTAGGAGGGAGCAGGTCATTCTTGATGAAAGTGGGCTGAAGATGAAGACTTAGGGAAAATGAAGGTGACAGCTGTAACTGAGAGTGGGGAAGACATTCAGTTTAGGAAGAATAAAGTGAGAAAATAAAGTCTCAGGAGAGAAATAAGACATTTACTTGGAAGAAGGAAGAAGATACATAGGCAGAAAAGGGAAAGAATAATAGAGGTGGAGTTGAGATAGTAATGCAATGGAAATTATTAGGGGAAGAGAGAGTATTAAGAGGAAAGGAATGATCATTGTCAATTCATGTATAGACATTAAGAATGATGAAAACTAGGTTGAACACTTTATTTGGTAATTAAAATGTCATAATTCATTTTGAGAGAGTAATTCCGTTAAAGCAGTGATGACTAAACCCCTATCACATACAGTTGAAAGATGTTGATAGCAAGACAAATAGTCCACTCACAGGTATTATTCTTTCAAAATGTTTCCTGAGATTCTTCTTCAAGGACATCCTCAAAGGTTATCATCACATAAGTGTGCAAAGATGCAGGCAAAAATCTTTACTGCAGCTGTTGTTTATAATAGGAAAATTATAAACAAATGACCAATACCAGAGGTTTGGTTTAACCCTCCATACTGTCAAATAAATTACAATCATTTTAATGATGATAGAGATTTACTTTTATTGGCGTGGAAAGTCACTTGTCATAAATACTGGTCAGTGAAACATAGTATACAGTTAGTTTTATTAAATATGCTTATGTATTGACTCTGATGGTAAACAATCTGCCTGCAGTGCTGGAGACCTGGGTTTGATCCCTGCGTCAGGAAGATCCCTTGAATAAGGAATGGCTACCCTCTCCAGTATTCTTGCCTGGAGAATCCCCTGGACAGAGGAGCCTGGCTGGCAGCAGTCATGGGATTGCAAAGAGACACGACTGAGTGACACCTCTACTTTCATATGTCTGTGAAGACCTTTAAACAGCACTGTTTATAACTGAATAGGGCTTCCCTGATACCTCAGTTGGTAGAGAATCTGCCTGCAATGCAGGAGACTCTGGTCCAATTCCTGGGTTGGGAAGATCTGCTGGAGAAGGGATAGGCTACCTACTCCAGCATTCTTGGGCTACCCTTGGGGCTCAGCTAGTAAAGAATCTGCCTGCAATGTGGGAGACCTAGGTTCAATCCCTGGGTTGGGAAGATCCCCTGGAAAAGAGAAATACTACCCATCCAGTATTCTGGCCTGGAGAATTCTATGGACTGCAGTCCATGGGGTCACAAAGAGTTGGACACAACCGAGCTACTTTTCACTTTTCATAACTGGGTAACAATCTGATTTTTTCCTTTGACTTTTTATATTTTGTAATTTTTAAGTAAAAAATGGCCTATTTTTGTCATAAAAAATGGAAATAAATGTGAGAAAAGAATCCAAAGAGAGAGAAAATAGTCACATTAAGTGGGTTCAAGGTCAAGGGAAGGCTTTGGATCTGAGGAATTGGCCATGGATCTTGTTAAGAAGAAAGAGTGAAGAAGAAATATAAAAATCAGGTGAGAATAATGACTTGAAGAAGGAAGATTCTGAGAAATGTGCAAGGGCAGGTATCAGAATGGGTTTAGTTCTAGAAAAGAAAGAAAATTCTGAGGTAGAAGAGAAAAAATAGGATGCTGACATATGAAGAAAAGGTATTACATGCACAGATGAAAAACTGAGATAGTTTCAGTCAGATGGACTATTTAAAAAAAAATGTCCAAAATGAAGTGATGAGGTAAAGGTAGGAGGATATACTTATGTGAAGATTTGAAAACAGTGGAGACATTTTGGAATAGAGAAATGCAGTAGACAGGTAGGGAGGGGACATTTGAATAGGGCCAGGAGGCCAGGTGTAATTGGACAGCCTGAGTCAGCCACATAAAATTCTGTTTTAATTCCTTTATGTACTAAGAAGGTTGAAGTCCACCTTTTCATGTACATTAGCTTTCAAGTCCAGAAAAGTGAAAGAATATTTCTGCATTCATCATGAATGATATTGAGCTGCTATTTGATCCAAGGGGTGTTTGGGAACAAAATAATTCCTTGACAAAGCTAGGTGAAGGCCCAGATATCGTTAGTCAAGTACAGAAACTATCTGTGTCATCACAAAATGCATTTTCAAGGACATAAACCCATCAGCCCCGATGGCAGGTATTTTATTAGGCTACTGAGTTCTTTGGAGTCTCTGCAGCTTTCAAAAACCAAACTAGCTAGATGGAGTTTTCCAGTCTTATGGCTTCCCACATGTTGTTAGCTTGAATTAAGGGTGGCTTTTCCTTAGGAATTTGGGAGAATTGATTACAAAGTGTTTCTGCTGCTTCCCTTAAGGGATTCTCTTTATGAGCATCCCCTGAGGGCACTTTCAATATTTATGAATTCTGTAGGAAAAATTAAGCTGATCTAAATATATTGATGGGCAGTTAATCAGCTGGTGGTATGCTTTTTCATTTCCTCTCCTTTTGAAATGTACAGAATTGCCTTGGAAGAAGTACTGGGTTTTAGAAGGGCCCAGACTTGATAGTCCAGAGTCCATTCTGTGTTGTAAATGGAAAGGGGCAGAGAAGGAAGCATGAAGATTAAAGAGAGGATGGAATGACTTTTTTCATTCTGTCGAGTGACTGTTTATATTGGGCAATACTGCCGGCTTGTAGATTCAGCTTGAAAGTTCTTCAAATCAGAGGAGCCATTTAATATATAATAGAGAACCGAAGAGGCAAGTCATTTATAAAAGTGAAAACATTTCATATCTGCTTTTTCCCAGAACACGTTTCTCACTTCTGAGACGTGGCTGTTTTTTTTGCTCAGATCAGGAAAATATGAACTAGTGGAGCCCTGCATCCAATAGATTAAAGACATTAAAATGTGTCTGTTTAGTTTGTTCTGCTATATACATTTAGCTACAAACAGGAAATTAAAAATGAATTTATTTGTATCTGCGAATCATTGATTACTCAGATTATACACTAATCAAAGCTGACCACTTGAAATTGGAAGCAGGTCTAGTCCTTAGGAACCATTTTGGTCTAGAAGACAAATCTGTACACACGTGTTCCTTTGTTTTAGTCAGACTCATTAGTAAAGATGCTGTAATAACAAGTCCTGTTTTAATTTGGTTGGTTGATGCCCAGAGTAAGTTGGTTTTCTCAAGATCAAGAATAAATTGAGTGACGAGAAGAAGCAGACCTTTTGGGAGTGGCAGCCTGATTCTCATTGCATCTTCTGATATTTCTTTTTTTTTAAATTTAAATTTTAGTCAGAGTATAATTGCTTTACAATGTTGTGTTAGCTTCTGCTGTACAATGTGAATCAGCTATGTGTGCTAAATCGCTATATCATGTCCGACTCTGTGCGACCCCATGAACTTTAACCTTTCAGGCTCGCTGTCCATTGGAATCTCCAGGCAAGAATACTGAAGTGGATTGCCATGCTCTCCTCCAGGGGATCTTTCCAACCTAGGGATCGAACCTTCATCTCTTTCGTCTCCTGTCTTGGCAGGTGGGTTCTTTACCCCTATCACCACATGGTAAGCCCCTGTAAAAAGTGAAAGAGTTAGTCACTCAGTCGTGTCCGACTCACTAGTTTCCTCTGTCCATGGAATTCTCTAGGCAGGAATACTGCAGTGGGTACCATTCCCTTCTCAAGACCTGCAGATCGAACCTGGATCTCTCACATTGCAGGCAGATTCCTTACTGTCTGAGCCACCAGGGAAGCCCTTGAATCAGCTCTGTGTATACGTGTATCTTTTCCCTCTTGGGTCTCCCTCCCACCCCTCCACCTCGCCCCTCCGGGTCACCACAGAGCACTGAGCTGAGCTCCTTGTGCTATACAGCAGCTTCCCTCTAGCTCGCTGTTTTACCCACAGTAGTGTATGGATGTCAGCGCTACTCTCTCGATTTGTGCCGCCCTCTCCCTCGGATATTTCTTGCAAGCTCTGTATTTCATAGGACTTAGGTTGTCTTAGGATAACAGTGAAAGAAAAAGGAACAGGAGGCAGTAGGTGTTGCCACATGGAAAGATGTTGAAAGTCTGTGGGTTGTGAGAGAGTCCAGGTTCAGAGTCTGCTTGAGCAAGTTACTCAGTTTCTCTCAGGGTCAGTTTGTTTTCTGTCTGTAAAATAGGATAATGGACAAGAACAACTTCCTTTTAAGATTTTTGTTATTTCTTTGTCCCTCTCCCCAGCCCTCCCTTCCTTTCATATAGATGTATGCAAATACATACAAATCTTTATAGGAAGTTGTTATTAGGCAAATTAGCTTGTATAATTTCAGAACAGCTATAATAGGATGGAAATGTCTTTGGTTGAGGGTCATGTTAAAGCACTGAGTGAATTTAATCCTTCCTCAACATCAGGACCAAGAGAAATCTTTTTTTTCCTCATTAGGAAAGTATCTTGGGCAGTCACTGTGGCTTACACAGTAGACGTGTAACTGTGAGTGCTGTGGTGATGGGGGGAGTTGTAAGTAGAACTGATAATTCTGAAAATATAGTTCTTGTGCCAAAAGTTCTTCCAACTTAATTTCTAAGTTTACTTAGTTGGAGCAGGGGAACAACTCAGTCTTTTTCATTCACAGTGATCCATCCCAACCCTATTCATCTGTACTTTAAAAATTTTGCTTTTTTTCCTTATAAAAAGGGTATTGAGTATTTTAAATGAATACTGTAAACATTCATTCATTCTGTAAACATTATCATTCATTTTGTAAACATCAGTAGAGCACCCATTCTCCATTGGTGCTGTGTTGGACATGGAGATTTAAGTTTAAAATGGCAGGTCAGATATATAAACTTAAAATGACTATGCCCATGATGATAGCCAAATTATGCCTGGAAAAGGACTGTTTAAAATGAGGAGTGTAGCTTTAGTGAATGATTCTGTCTGAGGAGCTGGAGCAGGACTCATGGGAGAGTTGAGATTAGGCTAGTTTTAGAGAATGAGTAAAAATTTAGTCAGAAGAAGTGTGGGAAGAGTTTCTGAAACACTATGGTTTTCAAAAAGAGTGTGATATGTTCAGAAATGCCAAAACCTTCTTTGTGATAGATTGTTGTTAGTCACTAAGTCATGTCTAACTCTTTGTAACTCCATGAATTGCAGCATGCTAGGCTTCATGATTCTTCACCATCTCCAGGAGTTTACTCAAACTCCTGTCCATTGAGCCAGTGATGCCATCCAACTATCTCATTCTCTGTCATATCTGTCTCTTGCCTTCAATCTTTCCCAGAATCAGGGTCCTTTTCCAGTGAATCGGCTCTTCGAATCAGGTGGCCAAAGTATTGGAACTTCAGCTTCAGCATCAGTCCTTCCAATGAATATTCAAAACTGATTTCCTTAAATATTGACTGTTTGGATTTCCTTGCTATTCAAGGGACTCTTAAGAGTCTTCTCCAGTTCCACAATTCAAGAACATAAATTCTTCAGCACTCAACTTTCTTTATAGTCCAACTCTCACATCTGTACCTATCATCTGGAAAAACCATAGCTTTGACTATATGGACCTTTGTTGGCAAAGTGATGTCTATGCTTTTACATACACTGTCTAGGTTGTCATAACTTTCTTCCAAGTAGTATTTTTCAATTTCCTGGCTCCAGTCATCATCTGCAGTGATTTTGGAACCCAAGAAAATAAAATCTGTCACTATTTCAACTTCTGCCCCATTCACTTGCCATGAATTGATGAGCCTAGATACCACAGTCTTAAGTTTTGAAATGTTGAGTTGTAAGCCAACTTTTTCATTCTCCCCTTTCACCCTCATCAAAAGACTCTTAAGATCTTCTTTACTTTTTGCCATTAGAGTGGTATCACCTACATATCTGAGGTTGTTGATAATTCTCCTGGCAATCTAGATTCCAGCTTGGGATTTATCCAGCCAGGCATTTTGTATGATGTACTCTACATATAAGTTAAATAAGCAGTGTGACAGTATACAGCCCTGATGTAACTCCTTTCCAAGTTATGAACCAGTCTGTTGTTTGATGTCCGGTTCTAATGGTTGGTTCTGGACCTGTGTACAGATTTCTCAGGAGCAGGTAAAGTGGTCTGGTATTCCCATCTCTTTAAGAATTTCCCACAGTTTGTTGTGAACTATACAGTCAAAGGCTTTAATCAGTGAAACAGAAGTAGGTGTTTTTGGAATTCCCTTGATTTTTCTGTGATCCAGTGAATATTAGTAATTTGATTCCTTGCCTTTAAAAAATTAATTTATTTGATTGGAAGCTAATTACTTTACAGTATTGTGGTAATTTTTACCATACACTGACATGAATCAGCCATGGGTGTACATGTGTCTCCCATCCTGAAATCCCCTCCCGCCTACCTCCCCATACCATCCCTCAGGGTCATCCCAGTGCGCTGGCTTTGAGTGCCCTGTCTCATGCATTGAACTTAGACTGGTGATTTATTTCAAATATGATAATATACATGTTTCAATGCTATTCTTTCAAATCATCCCACTCTTGAGTTCTCCCACAGAGTCCAAAAGTCTGTTCTTCATCTCCATGTCTCTTTTGCTGTCTTGCATATAGGTTCGTCATTACCATCTTTCTAAATTCCATATATATATGTTAATATACTGTATTAGTGTTTTTCTTTCTGATTTACTTCACTCTATATAATAGGCTTCAGTTTCATCCACCTCATTAGAACTGATTCAAGTGCATTCTATGTAATAGCTGAGCAATATTCCATTGTGTATATGTACCACAACTTTCTTATCCATTTGTCTTCCAGTGGACATCTAGGTTGCTTCCATGTCCTAGCTATTGTAAACAGTGCTTCAATAAACGTTGGGCTACATGTGTCTCTTTCAATTCTGGTTTCCTCAGTGTGTATGCCCAGCAGTGGGATTGCTGGGTCATATGGCAGTTCTATTTCTAGTTTTTTAAGGAATCTCCACACTGTTCTCCATAGTGACTCTACTAGTTTGCAGCCCCACCAACAAGAGGGTTTGCTTTTCTCCACACCCTCTCCAGCATTTATTGCTTGTGGACTTTTTGATAGCAGCCATTCTGACTGGCGTGAAATGGTACCTTATTGTGGTTTTGATTTGCATTTCTCTGGTAATGAGTGATGTTGAGCATCTTTTCATGTGTTTGTTAGCCATCTGTGTGTCTCCTTTGGAGAAACGTCTGTTTAGTTATTTGGCCCATTTTTGGATTGGGTTGTTTATTTTTCTGGTATTGAGCTTCATGAGCTGCTTGTGTATTTTTGAGATTAATTCTTTGCCAGTTGCTTCATTTGCTATTATTTTCTCCCATTCTGAAGGCTATCTTTTCACTTTGCTTATAGTTTTCCTCATTGTGCAAAAGCTTTTAAGTTTAACTAGGTCACATTTGTTTATTTTTGCTTTTATTTCTATTACTCTGGGTGGTGCATCATAGAGGATCTTGCTGTGATTTATGTCAGAGTGGTTTGCCTATGTTTTCCTCTAGGAGTTTTATAGTTTCGGTCTTATATTTAGATCTTTAATCCATTAGAGTTTATTTTTGTGTATGGTGTTAGAAAGTGTTCTAGTTTCATTCTTTTACAAGTGGTTGACCAGTTTTCCCAGCACCACTTGTTAAAGAGATTGTCTTTTCTCCATTGTATATTTTTGCTTACTTTGTCAAAGATAAGATGTCTTTAGGTGCATGGATTTATTGCTGGGCTTTCTCTTTCTGTTTTGTTCCATTCATCTATGTTTCTGTCTTTGTGCCAGTATCATACTGTCTTGATGACTGTAGCTTTGTAGTATAGTCTGAAGTCAGCCAGGTTGATTCCTCCAGTTCCATTCTTCTTTCTCAAGATTGCTTTGGCTATTGGAGGCTTTTTGTATTTCGATACAAATTGTGAAATTATTTGTTCTATTTCTGTGAAAAATACCATTGGTAGCTTGATAAGGATTGCATTGAATCTATAGATGGCTTTTGGTAGTATACTCATTTTCACTATATTGATTCTTCTGATCCATGAACGTGGTATATTTCTCCATCTCTTTGTGTCCTCTTTGATTTCTTTCATCAGTGTTTTATAGTTTTCTATATATAGGTCTTTTGTTTCTTTAGGTAGATTTATTCCTAATTATTTTATTCTTTTTGTCGCAATGGTGAATGGGATTGTTTCCTTAATTTCTCTGTTTTCTCATTGTTACTGTATAGGAATACAAGGGATTTCTGTGTATTAATTTTATATTCTGCAACCTTACTATATTCATTGATTAACTCTAGTAATTTTCTGGTGGTGTCTTTAGGGTTTTCTATGTAGAGGACCATGTCATCTGCAAACAGTGAGAGTTTTACTTCTTTTCCAATCTGGATTCCTTTTATTTCTTTTTCTTCTCTGATTGCTGTGGCTAAAACTTCTAAAACTATGTTGAATAGTAGTGGTGAGAGTGGGCACCCTTGTCTTGTTCCTGACTTTAGAGGAAATGCTTTCAACTTTTTGCTATTGAGGATAGTGTTTGCTTTGGGCTTATCATATATGGCTTTTATTATGTTGAGGTATGTTCCTTATATGCCTGCTTTCTGGAGAGTTTTTATCATAAATGGATGGTGAATTTTGTCAAAGGCTTTCTCTGCATCTATTGAGAATCATATGGTTTTTATCTTTTCATTTATTAATATTGTGTATCACATTGATTTATTTGTGAATATTGAAGAATCTTTACATCCCTGGGATAAAACCCACTTGGTCATGATGTACAATCTTTTTAATATGTTGTTGGATTCTGTTTGCTAGAATCTTGCTGAGGATTTTTGCATCTATGTTGATCAGTGATATTGGCCTGTAGTTTTCTTTTTTTGTGGCATCTTTGTCTGGTTCTGGTATTAGGGTGATGGTGGCCTTATAGAATGAGTTTGGGAGTTTATCTTCTGCAGTTTTCTGGAAGAGTTTGAGTAGGATTGTTAGCTCTTCTTTTGGTAGAATTCACCTGTGAAGCCATCTGGTCCTGGGCTTTTGTTTGTTGGAATATTTTTGATTACAGCTTCAATTTCTGTGCTTGTGATGGGTCTGTTAAGATTTTCTATTTCTTCCTGGTTCAGTTTTGGAAGGCTATACTTTTCTAAGAATTTGTCCATTTCTTCCAAGTTGTCCATTTCATTGGCATATAGTTGCTGATAGTAGTCTCTTATGATCCTTTGTATTTCTGTGTTGTCTGTTGTGATTTCTCCATTTTAATTTCTAATTTTGTTGATTTAATTCCCCTTTTTTTCTTGATGAGTCTGGCTAATGGCTTGTCTATATTTTTTTATCTTCTCAAAGAACCAGCTTTTAGTTTTATTGATTTTTGGTATTATCTCCTTTGTTTCTTTTTCATTTATTTCTGCCCTAATTTTTATGATTTCTTTCCTCCTAATGCTGGGGTTCTTCATTTCTTCTTTTTATAGTTGCTTTATGTGTAAATTTAGGTTATTTATTTGATTTTTCTTGTGTCTCAAGGTAAGCCTGTATTGCTGTGCACCTTCCCTTTAGCACTGCTTTTACTGAATCCCATAGATTTTGGGTTATTGTGTTTTCATTTTCATTTGTTTCTGTGCATATTTTGATTTCCTTTTTGATTTCTTCTGTGATTTGTTGGTTATTCAGAAGCATGTTGTTTAGACTCCATATGTTTGTATTTTTAATAGTTTTTTCCTGTAGTTGACATCTAATCTTACTGTATTGTGATCAGAAAAGATGCTTGAAATGATTTCAATTTTTTGAATTTACCAAGGCTAGATTTATGACCCAGGAGAATGCTCTGTGTGCACTTGAAAAAAAGGTGAAATTCATTGTTTTGGGGTGGAATGCCCAGCAGCAGATCCATTGTATCATTAAAAGTTTGTGTTTCCTTGCTAATTTTCTGTTTGGTTGATCTATCCATAGCTGTGAGTGGGGTATTAAAATCTCCCACTATTATTGTGTTACTGTTAATTTCCCCTTTCATACTTGTCAGCATTTGCCTTATGTATTGAGGTGCTCCTAGTTGCATACATATTTATTTATAATTGTTGTATCTTCTTCTTGAATTGATCCTTTGATCATTATGTAGTGTCCTTCTTTGTCTCTTTTCATGGCCTTTATTTCAAAGTCTCTGTTATCTGATATGAGTATTGATACTCTTTCTTTCTCTTGGTCTCCATTTGCATGAAATATCTTTTTCCAGCCCTTCACTTTCAGTCTGTATGTGTCCCTTGGTTTGAAGTGGGTCTCTTATAGACAGCATATATAGTAGTCTTATTTTTATATCCATTCAGCCAGCCTTTGTCTTTTGGTTGGGGCAATCAATCCATTTACATTTAAGGTAATTATTGATAAGTATGAGCCCATTGCCATTTACTTTGCTGTTTTGAGTTTGAGTTTATAAACCTTTTCTGTGTTTCCTATTTAGAGAAAATCCTTTAGCATTTGTTGGAGAGCTGGTTTGGTGGTGCTGAATTCGCTGAGCTTTTGCTTGTCTGTAAATCTTTTGATTTCTCTTTCTTATTTGAATGAGATCCTTGCTGGGTACAGTAATCTGGGTTGTAGGTTTTTCTCTTTCATCACTTTTAAGTATGTCCTGCCATTCCCTTCTGGCCTGAAGAGTTTCTATTGAAAGATCAGCTGTTACCCTTATGGGATCCCCTTGTGTGTTATTTGTTGCATTTCCTTTGCTGCTTTTAATGTTTGCTCTGTGTTTGGGCTTCATTAATTTGATAATATATGTCTTGGGGTGTTTCACCTTGGGTTTATCCTGTTTGGGACTCTCTGGGTTTCTTGGACTTGGGTGGCTATTTCCTTCCCCCCGTTTTAGGGAAGTTTTCAACTATTATCTCCTCAAGTATTTTCTCATGCCCTTTTGGTCTTCTTCTTCTGAGACTCCTATGATTCGAATGTTGGAGTGTTTAACATTGTCCCAGAGGACTCTGAAGTTGTCCTCAGTTCTTTTAATTTTTTTTTCTTTTTTTCTCTCTGCTTCATTTATTTCCACCATTCTATCTTCCACCTTACTTAGCCTATCTTCTGCCTCTGTTATTCTACTGTTATTTCCCTCCAGAGTGCTTTTGATCTCAGTTATTGCATTATTCATTATTGATTGACTCGTCTTTATTTCTTCTAGGTCCTTGTTAAACATTTCTTGCATCTTCTCAATCCTTGTCTCTAGTCTGTTTACCTGTAACTCCATTTTGTTTTCAAGATTTTGGATCATCTTTACTATCATTATTCTGAATTATTTTTCAGGTAAACTCTCTATCTCCTTCTCTTTTGTTTAGTTTGGTGGGCATTTATCATGTTCCTTTACCTGCTGAATATTTCTCTGCCTTTTCATTTTGTTTAAATTGCTGTGTTTGGGCTGCTCTTTCTGTAGGCTGGAAGTTCGTTGTTCCTCTTTATTGTGGATCCTGCTCCCTTTGGGTAGGGTTGGACTTGTGGCTTGTCAGAGTTCCCTGGTTAGGGGAGCTTGAGTCTGTGTTCTGGTGGGTGGAGCTGGATCTCTTCTCTCTGAAGTGCAATGAAGTGTCCAGTAGTGAGTTTTGGGTGTCTGTGTGTTTGGCATGGCTTTGAGTAGCCTGTTTTTTAGTACTCAGGGCTGTGTTCCTGTATTGCTGGAGAATTAGCCTGGTATTTCTTGCTCTGGAATTTGTTGGCTCTTGGGTGGAGCTCTTGTCTATTAATGTTCCCTGGAATCATGAATTCTCTGATGTTCTCGAGTTTTGGAGTTAAGCTTCCTGCCTCTCGCTTTCAGTCTTATTCTTACAGTAGCCTCAAGACTTCTCCATCCATATAGCACAGATGATAAAACATCTAGGTTAATGGTGAAACAATTCGCCACAGTGAGGGACACCTAGAGAGGTTCACAGAGTTACATGGAGAAGAGAAGAGGGAGGAGGAACATAGAGATGAACGGGAGGAGAAGAGGGGGAGTCAAAAGGGGAGAGAGCAAGCCAGCCAGTAATCAGTTCCCTAAGTGTTCTCCACAGCCTGCAATACCCAGAGAGATTCACAGAGTTAAATAGAGAAGAGAAGGGAGAGGGAGGAGATAGAGGTGACCTGAGGGAGAAAAGGGAGAATCAAAAGGGGAGAGAGTAATAAGCAGGTAATCATATCCCTAAAGTGAAAATGGATACTGAAGACTGGATTCTTAAAGGTGAGAAATTGATAACAAATACCAAGAAGCAAAGATTAAAAATCTAGAGTAGAGGTTAGACTCTCAAAAATACAATATTAAAAATACAAAACAAAATCAATTACAAAAATTATTAAAAAAATATATATGAAATTTGCTTTGAAAATAGGGTATTTTTTTGCAAGGTAATAGTATGTTATAAAAATGAAAATTATAGGAGTAATAAAAGGCTTAAATTAAAGAAATTAAAAAATGATAATAGTAAAAATATATCTAGGAATTTCTCTGGAGCTGTTGTGGGCAGCATGGGGTCAGTTCAGTTTCAGATAGTTCCTTGTTCCAGCTGATGCTTCTTCTAAAGGTCTATAGGCCCCTTCCAATGCTTAGTCAATGTTAACTACAGAGTTTTAATCTGTTGCACCTTTCACTTCCAGAGTGGTTCCCTCTTCTTTATTTTGGCTTCCTCTGTTTGCAAGTCTCTTCAGTGTCTTATTTCCACCCTGACACAAGGGGGCGAAGGCGGTCTCTTATGTAGGCTCACTTGCTCAGTTGTGCTGTGGAGAGGGAGGAACACTGCAAACAAATATCACTGGTGTGTGTGGGGAATGCTTGCAGTGTATGGATCACACTGGGTTTACCCCCGCTCAAGGCAGCGTGTGCTTTCCCGTCTAAACTGCTCAGGCTCCAGGGTGCTCTGCAGGGGCACCATCCAAAGTGGGCTGTGCGCTGTGTGCACTTTCCAGGTCTAAGCTGCTCAGGTTCAGGTTCTTGGGTACTCTGCAAAGGCATAGACTTGGTTGGGCCTGCATTTTGTGTCCTTCCCAGGTCCAAGCAGCTCAGGTGACCAGGTGCTTGGCGAGCACAATGTGCCAGGTGTGCAGTGCATCTTAATCACCTCCCTGGTCCTGGCTGCTCAGTTTCCTGGGCGTACCATGAGAACACCGTCTCAGGTGTGCCAGGTATCTCCTCTGGGGAGCTGATCTCAGCAGCAGATGTCAACTGTCCAGGATCCCAGGAAGACGTGGTTAGCAACTGGGAGCCTGCTCACATTTTGGAGATGTAAGCAGAGATCACATGGAGATGCCATCTCTGGGGCAGAGATTGCCCCTCGCCCTCCAGCTCTGGCTGTCGCCTGCCTCTCTGCCTCTAGCAGGTGGTTGGGGGGCAGTCTGCAGCCAGCTAGCTCTCCTTTGGTGTTCGCTCAATCCTTTGTTCTGTGAGCAGGCCAGGCTGCACATTATAGCCTTTCACGGAACTTTCTTTCTCTCTGTTTTTCCCTCTTTTTGGATCTCACAGTTTGGGTTGCTGTTTCACGTTACCTCCCTCAGATTGTCCTCAGGGCATTCAGGCCTGGTCCTTACCCTAAGCACCGATGATGCAGCACGTGCCTCCCTGTTTAGCCCCTCTGGCTGGTGGTGGATGCGAGCATCTGGGCTACTTCTCTGCTGGGAGTTGTGGTGAGGTGTGTATTCTGTGGGTTTTGTTTTTTTTTTCCCTCCCAGTTTTGTTGCCCTCTGAGATTCCCAAACTCCCCACAGACCTACCTGTAAGAGGGTTTCCTACTGTGTGGAAACTTCTCCTTCATGACTCCCTCCCCAGAACAGGTCTCAATCCCGAACTCCTTTGTCTCTCTTTTTGTCTTTTATAGTTTATCCTGCCTCCTTTTGAAGAGAATGGGCTGCCTTTCTGGGTGTCTGGTGTCCTCTGCCAGTGTTCAGAAGTTGTTTTGTGGAAGTTACTAAGCGTTCAAATGATCTTTTTATGAACTTGTGGAGGGAGAAAGTGGTCTCCCCATCCTATTCCTCTGCTGTCTTGGTACCCTCCACCCCCACCTCCCTGATCCCTTGCCATTTCTAAATCCATCTTGAACATCTGGAAGTTCTCAGTTCACATACTGTTGCAACATGACTTGAAGGATTTTGAGCATCACCTTCCTAGTGTGTGATATGAGTACAATTGTACACTAGTTTGAATATTCTTTCCAAGGGATAATGGGTATAAATTCTACTTCATGAAAATTAAATTAACTTGCAATTGATAAGCTACCATATATTTAGGTTTAGAATCTTGACTCCCTTGAAACCAGTAGAATTCATTGTTTTTGCTTTAATCTAAAGCCTTACAAAAGTAAAAATCTGCCTGCAGTGCAGGAGACCTGGGTTCAATCCCTGGATCGGGAAGATCCCCTGGAGAAGGAAATGGCAACTCAATCCAGTATTCTTGCCTGGAGAATCCCATGGACAGAGGAGCCTGGTGGGCTGCAGTCTGTGGGGCAGCAAAGAGTTGGGCACAACTGAGCAACTGACACACACACACACACACACACACACACACACAAACACACACACACTGAACACCAGGGATAGGGATAATTAGCTTTATTTTGATAGTTCTTAGTTTGCAATTTTGGGGGTAGGATTTATTTAGTACAAGATAATGGTGTAAAGACATTAATTAGTAAGGTATGTTCAGTACTTTCACTCGGTTGGATAAATCAGGCCACTAGGATGGGAGTCCATGCTTTACCAGTTATTTTATTACCGTAAGCTAGTTACTAAACACCTGTGAGAGGGGGATCAACTCAACCAATCGTGTTGAATATTTTGCCTTACAGTGTTCTTCACTGGGTGAATCCAGGGGAGTGTGATGGAGCTGGTTTGTGTGGGCTTCTGTGTTTGCTGATGCGAACTTGAAACTGGGCATAGTGGGAATATTTACATGACAGGAAACATCAAATGCTACAAATTGGAGCTTCTGCTCCCTATACAGCAAGCTGATTTATGTTCACATGATTGGGTCCATCTTTGCATTTTCTGATCCACTAATCAATGTTTAACTCTTGTAAGTGATAAAAGAAACAAGACAAAAGAAAATTGACTCTAAAATATTTTATTCTGTTCGTGGTATTGCTATAGCTTACAAGGACCAGTTTGGAAAAGCAGATTTTTCTTTATGTGTCACTGATTTTTCCAAAAATAGTTTCATTAAAGGAAAATGTTTACTTTCCTAAAACAGAAGGATTTGTATGCTGTTTTCACCAGGGATTGTCTTCTTTTGTATGCGAGAGAAATTCACTCTCTAGATTAAAGGAAAAGAAAATTTATTGGGGAAAAGGGAAACTTAAAGAAATTCAACCATATCTGTGTCACAAAATATGCAGAGATGTGAGCTAATGGGGATGTGGGTATAGATTATACTTGTGGGTGTAAAGTGGGTATAACTCAGACCCCACATCCTTAGATCTGGAGACTATGAAGCTATTTCCCATCTTACTCTTTCCTCTAAATAATGTTTTTTTAGTCTTTGATTTTCTTTCCTGTTTATTTTTTAAACAATTGGTATATTTATTTCTTTTGTTTAGTAGTTTGCCACATGCACATGGCATGCTGGATTTTAATTCCCCAACCAGGGATCGCATCTGTGCCCTCTGCATTGGGAGCACAGAGTCTTAACTACTGGACCACCAGAGAAGTCTCCTAAGTCTCAGCTTTTCTATTAATATCTGTACTGTTCTTCCATATCTCTCTGTCATGTTCTCTGCTTATTCATCAAAGCCACCTGACCCCAAATAGATCACTGCAGTCTTTAACTATTCATGTATCCACCATGAGTATCCTCTGTCTCTGAGTAAGATTTGAATGTGTTTAAATTCTTGAGAGAGAACTGATTGTCTTGGTTCAGCTTGTGGGTAAGACTTCCTTGAGTCAGACGCCCACATCTAATTTAATCTGTTGTAGCCACAAGAACAGTGGTCCTGTAATATATACTTGGAGATCCAAGCTTACATTTCAGTGAAGCCTGGTGGCTTAGATGGTAGTGAATATGCCTGCAGTGCAGAAGACCTGGGTTCAATGCTGCATTGGGAAGATCCTCTGGAGAAGGCAAGCCACTCCAGTATTCTTGCGTGGAGAATCCCATGGACAGAGGAACCTGTGGTTACAGTCCATGGGGTCACAAAGAGCTGGACACGACTGAGCGACTAACGCACAGTGTAGGTAGGGAGCAGTTTCTAGAGTAGGGGCCATGGTTTAGGTAGACACCCCAAATGTGTTTACCATAAGTGTTAGATAAATGATATGCCCTCTTATTGGAAAAGCTTAAATCCTGATTTCTTTTCAGAACACATTAATGGATTAATGTGTTACGTTTTTTTCTTTCTATATTTAGTAAGTTATCCAACTATGAAAAGTGACTGATGATAACACTTGGCATTCTTTCCAGCAAATCAAATTGTTAAATGATTTACTAGATTGTCATCACACATAGGAAATGTTTTCCTTTATTGTTTAAAAAAATGCCTTTCATATTCCAGTATTACAAAGTGACCTAATTAACTGAAAAACTATATAATCAGCTCTTTAAAAATCCATAAAGAAAAGCATAATAAGCCTAGTAACCTAAGAAATAATAAAGTATAAATTAATAATACAGAGCAGTGGAAAGCATATTTAATAAACAATATTAGTTCAAAAAATAGAAATTGCATGTTCCTGGTACTAACACATGAATTTTTCAAGTAATAGTTCTTTCTTGCTGATCGAGATGTAGTTGGGATTTATTTCTCTGTGGAAGTAAATGTGAAAAACTGTCAACGTTGTCTACATTTTCTCACTTGGGTTTTCATCACTGATATTGTAAAAATATCCTTTTCTTCTTCTAAGAACTGTTGAGGTGCCTCTCAGAAGAACACACTCAAGAAATTTGGCCACAGGAGATGCTGGAAATGAGAGACAAATGTATCCACTTGCAGGTTTCTTTCATGGTCTGTCTGTATTAGTCTCAACAGTGCTTTAGTTCAGACTAAATGTCTTCAATCTTTGGGCTTTTAAAATAAAGAAAAACCCCTGCACTGCTGGAAACAGTGTCATTTCTGGAGAAGGGAACCCTCCAAGGCAGCTCTCTGTATGGGCACGGGGCCAGGACAGCAGTGAGAAGCACGAGGGGTCCCCATAAGTGTCAGGACAGTGAACGTGACCCAGAGGCAGCACAGCACAGCCTTCTCTCCCAGTCTCACTTGGGGCATTCTTGCCTCCACCTGCATGCTTCCCTGCTCTTTCAAGGTCTGTCCCTTCCATTAGGCCTGGTGAGGCTCTGTGACCCCCTGGACTGTAGCTCACCAGCCTCCTCTGTCCGTGGCATTCTCCAGGCCAGAATACTAGAAGGGATTGCCATTTCCTTCTTCAGGAGATCTTCCTGACCCAGGGATTGAACCCACATCTCCTGCATCGCATGCAGACTCTTTACCCCTGAACCTCCAAGGAAGCCCCTCGAGGGAACCCTGGCTCCCCTCCCTTTGCGGAAACACAGAGTGATGCTGTCGATGTTTGGCTGGCATTGCTTCCTTCTGAGAAGGAAGGTTTCTGAGCATGGCATTTCAAGAGAGAGAAGAAATTAGGATACACTATGCTATAAAGAGTGGTGGAGCGGATCATCTATTTCTCTGAGGGGACAGTTTGTGTCTTCTCCAAGAGGTGGCTTTTTGCCTGGGTGACATGGATGGTTGCCTGCAGCCCTGGGCACGCTCCTCTGCCGCCATCCAGGGATGCTCTGATTCAGGTGCTGGTGCAGATCCCCTTCATTTGGATGGGGGTGGGGGAGTACCAAACCTGGGGGAGATGGCGTGTTCCACACCCAGCAGCTGCTGAAGTGGAGGGTGTGAATTTAAGTCCAGGGGACACTCCTTTCATATTTGTTTCTCATTACCGACTTCTAAGGAGTTATCAGTACTTTGTATAAAACATCGTTGCTTGCAGCCCAGAATTGATACCTCCGTGAAGAAAGAGTGAAACTGGAACTGGGAAGTTCAAGGGGAGGATGATGCCCATAATTTTTAATCTTTCTCTTCTTGGCATTTTCCAAAAAAATCAGGGGCAACTTAGAAGGGATTTTCAGGATTTTTTTCTTTGCTCAGGAGTACTGAAAAAAAAATTACAAACCCGTCAAAGACTGGAATGTATTAAATGAGTCTCTTATTGCTCTCAGGTTCAAGTTGCATGCTTGTGAGACACGTTGATAAAGAAGGAACATGCAGTAAAGGAACTTATCTATGGGAAAGTCAGAATTAGCTGAATAATGTAAGTGAAGTGGGTTGGATGAAGTCTGTGTTGGAGAAGCAGATCATGCCGCCACAGCACATAGTGGGTGCTCTGTAAGCAGGTGCAGAGTCAGAGAAAGCCTCCCCAAGGAAGCCATGTTTCACTCAGGGGTAGAGGGGCATCTTCTTAGGTGAAGAGGAGAGGGCTCCTGTCTGAGGGAGCATGGGTGACATTTGGGAGCAGAGGATGATGCCTTTGGCCCACTCAGGAAATAGTGGGAGAGGAGACTCTGGCTGGGCTTACACTGAGAGCTTTGAATTTCACCCCCTGGATTACTGGGGAGCTTCTGAAGGGATTTAATCAGGGGTGTGACATGCCTGAATTTTAATTTAGAGCATCATTCTTGCTGCTGGATAGAGTGGCCTGGAGTGCGCCTGAGATGTTCGACTGGCTGAGAAAGCCCAGAACGGGAACGGGTCTGTGCCTGGTGGGTGTGACAGCAACGAGAAGGCAGGCAGAGAGTCATAACAGCAGAATGCTCAAGATTTGGTACAGTAGGAGCTGAGGAAGAGGGAGATTTCTTCCAGTTTGGCTGGCTGGCCCACGCCTGCAGAGAGCAAATAAAGGCGCTTGCAGCCTATTTTTATGTGTGTCGCCTCTGCCTGGGAACTTTAGATCATCTTACACATTTCTGTGTTTTCATTGGGAAGTTTAATGAACAGTGAATGATGTAATAGCCCAGTGATCTCTGGTGCTTTGCGTATCTTCATGTCTCTTCTTTGCATCATCCTTGTTGATGGGACAGTTGTAGACAGAGGAAGCAGGCCTAGTCGGTTTTTTGGCCTCACCATGTGGTTTGTGAGATCTTAGTTCCCTGAATAGGGTTTGAACCTGTGCCCTTAGCACTGAAAACTTTGAGTCCTAACCACTGGATCACCAAGGAATTCCCCAGAGAAGTCTTAAGTAACTTGCTTAAAGTCATTTAAGATTGATACTAGTGCTAGGGTTAAAGTCAGAGCTGTTGTTATTTTTAGGCAGTAAGTCATGTACGACTCTTATGTGACCCCAAGGACTGCAGCCCACCACATTCCTCTGTCCATGGGATTCCCCAGGCAGGAATACTCGAATGGGTTGTCATTGCCTTCTCCAGGGAATCTTCTGGACCCAGGGATTGAACCTTCTTATCTTGTTTTGGCCGGCGGAGTCTTTACCACTGAACCACCAGGGAAGCCCCTGAAATCAAGGTTCAGTCAGTTCAGTAGCTCAGTCGTGTCCAACTCTTTGTGACTCCATGAATCGCAGCACGCCAGGCTTCCCTGTCCATCACCAACTCCCGGAGTCCACCCAAACCCATGTCCATCGAATTGGTGATGCCATCCAACCATCTCATCCTCTGTAGTTCCCTTCTCCTCTCACCCCCAATCCTTCCCAGCACTAGGGTCTTTCCCAATGAGTCAACTCTTTGCATGAGGTGGCCAAAGTATTGGAGTTTCATTTTCAACATCAGTCCTTCCAATGAACACCCAGGCCTGATCTCCTTTAGGATAGATAGGTTGGATCTCCTTGCAGTCCAAGGGACTCTCAAGAGTTTTCTCCAACACCACAGTTCAAAAGCATCAGTTCTTTGTCATTCAGCTTTCTTCACCATCCAACTGTCACATCCATACATGACTACTGGAAAAATCATAGCCTTAACTAGGCGGACATTTGTTGACAAAGTAATGTCTCTGCTTTTCAGTATGCTGTCTAGGTTGGTCATAGCTTTCCTTCCAAGGAGTAAGCGTCTTTTAATTTCATGGCTGCAATCACCATCTGCAGTGATTTTGGAGCCCCCCAAAATAAAGTCTGACACTGTTCCCACTGTTTCCCCATCTATTTCCCATGAAGTGCTGGGAAGATGCCATGATCTTAGTTTTCTTAATGTTGAGCTATAAGTCAACTTTTGCACTCTCCTCTTTCACTTTCATCAAGAGGCATTTTAGTCCCTCTGCACTTTCTGCCATAAGGGTGGTGTCATCTGCATATCTGAGGTTATTGATATTTCTCCCAGCAAACTTGATTCCAGCTTGTGCTTCTTCCAGCCCAGCGTTTCTCTTGATGTACTCTGCATATAAGTGAAATAAGCAGGGTGACAATATACAGCCTTGATGTACTCCTTTTCCTGTTTGGAACCAAGGTTACTTGATGGTAAAGATTTTACTCTTCCCACCACAAAAAGCCCATTCACTTTTTAAGGACCCAAAAGAGTCAGACATAACTTGGTGACTAAACAACAACATTGGTAGAATCCCTGACCAGTGTTTATTTCATAATGTCATTTGACCCTCACCATCACTCCGTTAGATAGGTATCACCATGTTCCCCAATTTATAGATGAGGCAAATCTGGTTCAAGGAGTGTAAAATTCTTGCCTAGGTTTCTGTAGTGTAAGGAGACCCTGGAGGTGGTATTGCTGGGCTCCAGAACTTAGTCTCTCAGAAGGAACTTGAACTGCCAACAACAGTAAAATGTCTCATGATGGCAAGTCACGTCTTATAGTCCATTAGAGTTGTCATGCTGTCCTGCTCATTTCAGTCCCCATATCATCCAGCACAGTGTACATGGGGAAGACGATATGGATATGTTTGTGCCTAGAGGTGACAGAGAAGCAATGGCACCCCACTCCATTGGGGTACTCTTGCCTGAAAATCCCATGGATGGCCGAGCCTGGTGGGCTGCAGTCCACAGGGTCGCTAAGAGTTGGACTTCACTTTCACTTTTCACTTTCATGCATCATGAAGGAAATGGCAATCTACTCCAGTGTTTTTGCCTGGAGAATCCCAGGGACAGGGGGGCCTGGTGGGCTGCCGTCTATGGGGTCGCACAGAGTCGGACATGACTGAAGTGACTTAGCAGCAGCAGCAGCAGAGGTGATGTGAAAAGCTCTGTGTGTGTGCATGTGTGCTTATGTAAGAGTGTTTGTTCTAGAGATGTGGGAGTGAAATGGGAAAGTTTCATTCTCAGGGAGCAATCTTTTCTTTATTTCGTGCTTCATCAGGGAAATCTCTTGATAACCCCTGCGTATGGATGACATTCAATGTGAGTGTTTAGATTCTCTCTTAGTGTGTGTAACACTCATATTAAATGTCATCCATATGTCAGCATTCAAAAAAATAAAATCATGTCATCCAGTCCCATCACTTCATGGCAGATAGAGGGGAAAACAATGGAAACGGACTTTATTTTTTCGAGCTCCAAATCACTACAGATGGTGACTCCAAACATAAAATTAAAAGATGCTTGTTCCTTGGAAGAAAAGCTGTGACCAACCTATATAGCATATTAAAAAGCAGAGACATTACTTTGCCAACAAAGGTGTGTCTAGTCAAAGTTATGGTTTTTCCAGTAGTCATGTATGGATGTGAGAGTTGGAAAGTGAAGAAAGCTGAGCGCCAAAGAATTGATGCTTTTGAACTGTGGTGTTGGAGAAGACTCTTGAGAGTCTCTTGGACTGCAAGGAGATCCAACCAGTCCATCCTCAAGGAGATCAGTCCTGAATATTCATTTGAAGGACTGATGCTAAAGCTAAAACTCTAATACTTTGGCCACCTGATGTGAAGAACTGAGTCATTGGAAAAGACCCTGATACTGGGAAAGATTGAAGGCAGGAGAAGAAGAGGATGACAGGATGAGCTGGTTGGGTGGCATCACTGACTCAATGGACATGAGTTTGAGCAAGTTCTGGGAGTTGGTGATGGACAGGGAGGCCCAGTGTGCTGCAGTCCATGGGGTCACAGAGTCAGACACAACTGAGCAACTGAACTGAACTGAGAAGGAATCTACTTATAAAACTGAGGCAGAGATACTTGAACAAACTTAAGTGGTAATAGAACACTTCCTGGGAAAAGCATGAATTTGTACTATGAGTCCAGCTTGCTTGAGTCCCCGCTTGCCCATCATTATCTGAGAGATGATTGCTGGTGTCACAGCTGCAGGAAGACGGGTGAATGTACTTCTTCAAGCCCTGTCCCCCACACTCCTCAGGGACTCTGGTGAGGCTCAGACTCCACTTACCCTCATACCACTTCCTTCCTGGAAGTCTGGCTTCCAGAAGTAAGGAAGATGAGGGGAAATGAGCTGAGGTATAAGAGTTGCTGTCCATCCTCCAGTCTCCCACACATGCTGAAGCTGAATCTCTAATACTTTGGCTACCTGATGCGAAGAGCTGACTCATTGGAAAAGACTCTGACACTGGGAAAGAGTGAAGGCAGTAGGAAAAGAGGATGACAGGGGATAAGATGGTTGGATGGCTTCATGGACTCAATGAACATGAGTTTTTGCAAGCTCTGGGAGATGGTGAAGGACAGGGAAGCCTGGCGTGCTGTAGTCCATCGAGTCACAAAGAGTCGGACATAACTGAGCGATTTGAACACTCCCTCGCGTTTATCCACCTACTTCTCTTTCCATCTCACCACCTTTTTGATGTTTATGAAGTGATCGCTTTAGCCTATGGTTCTGGCCAAGAGACTTCCAACAGTTCCAGTAAATAACCTCCTGAGGTGCGTTACCCTTCCTGATCCACTACAAGAGTGGTTCACCAACCACACGTTGGTGTCCAGTCTTTCAAAATCAGTTCAGTTCAGTCGCTCTTTGCGTAGAGTCTTTCAAAATAGGTGCTGAATTATGGTAAGCCAAATCAGGAACAGAGATTTTCAACGGATGCTTTCCTTACTCTGCTTTGTTTCAACTTTACAGCTGTGAATATAATCATATCATGGGTATTCATAGCCAGTGAAGTGAGATATTGATGGAGATCCTTGACATTACAAGACAGACTGTACAGTTTAACTGGTCTGTGGCTGGACTGTGCCATGAGCAGTCACAGCAGAGATGTACGTGAAAGGATTTAAGTGCATGACCCTGACCTGGCAGCACTAGAGTGGTCAGAGATTTGCAGGGAGTGATTTTGAAGGATGTGGAGAATTTTTCTTTGTGGACTGCATTTTGTTTCCTCCAGTATCACAGGACAGTATATACCATCCTTATGTATGATAGACATGAGTGGAAAAATAACTTACTACCCTTTGACAAAATGTTCTTGTGCTGATATAATGTGATGATTAGATCTTGTTAAACTTTTGCCTTCTGAGCCACTAGCATCCCAACTGCAGGGTTTCTTGTCTATATAACCTGGAAGAGACAGTTTGCAAAAAGTTAATGGGTTGCAATTCCCTGAGAATTAGGGCACAGGAAGAAATGGACGGGGTAGGCCTTAAGCAGACAATTCTTGTGTGACTTTCAGTTTCTAGAATTCCAGAAAGCATTTTGCATAATAGAACTGGCTAATGTGTCTGTTTGGTACAGGCTAGGACCACAACTTATGTTGAAAAAACAGGCAGTGATTTGGGCCTGAACTATGAATTTTTCATATAAACACGCTCTCAAATCACACACGCATACACACAGTCACACACTCTTCTGACCCATAATACTCCCAATGCATCTCTACACACTATTCTTCCTGCATTTGGCTACAGACTTTAAACATGTACACAAAAGTAGTAGAAGATTAAAAACTTTGTCTTGCTGTTACATTTGGACAGTTGTCTTTATTTTTAAATCCTACCACAGGATCTACTTCTTTACAGGTTTTTTTTCTTATTCACATACTTTGATTTTTCTCCCATAAGTCTCTCTTATTTTTCTACCTGTATCTCTTTCCATATCTCTATCATCTATAGGTCTCTATCATCAGAATCTTCCCTTGCATCTCTCTTTGCTGTTGTATATCCATAATGTGCAGTCACAGGGCTGATAGAGCCTCTGGTAATAGAATGTTCTTGATCTATATAGGGCAATAAATGACTAAATTAAATAAGTACTCTCTGGTCTTAACTGTAGGCGATAAGAACCAGCACTTACTCCTCTGGCCATGTCTGGTCGGTTTTCCCCTTCCTTCCCTGGTCATCATTTTACTCTTTTTTTATTCCCATGTTAGAGAGGCAGATCATTCAACTCATAGTAAGCCTGCTGGAGGTACGAGAAAGGAACTAGAACTAGGAATGTCTCCACTACCTCTTTCATCTTAGCTCAAATGAAAGGAATGTAGACTGAACATTTTGAAAGAACATTTAAATGTCAATATATTTTCCATCTCATCTCCTTTTAATTATCCCTCTTCTTTCTCCTTCTCCATCTGTCTTTAACACATAAACAGGCATGCTCATTTAAAGTGTTATTTCACTCTTGGAGGTACTTTTTAGGAATATGGAAAATGCTGAAGGAAGAGAAAAACATTAGCAAACTTACGTTTGATTAACATTGCAAGTGATGTGAGTTGCTCTCCTTTTGAAAGTGGAAGTGAGGATCTCGTGTGAACCAAACTTAGATACTCCTGATCCACTTCATTCCTTCTCTTTTAGTGAGAGAGTAGCTGAGAAGAAAGGGGAAAATGATGTAAGTAAATCCAGTAGCATGTGGAATCTCCACCTGCCAGATAACTCAAGCCTTACTATTCGTCAACTTAATAACTTCTGAATCACAGAAGAAACAGTCAGACTTTGAATATGTGCAGAGTGTTAACCTAACTTTGTAAATATAAAAAGATATTTTTCATATATGCACATTATATGAGTTTATTCTATTGGAAGTTATTAACCAATATTGTGAAAAAAATTTGAATGTTTTAAAAGCAGAGACTTGCTTCGTTGTTATTAGCATTCACAGCCTGACACAATGTGTATAAATTTGAGAAAATTGAACAGAAGTCATATTCTAATACATTGATATATGCTATTGTTTGTTAGAGAAGAATGTATAACAGGAATGTTTTCAATATAATTTAGTCTCATTGGAAGCTTTTCTCCATTAATTTATCAACGCAGTTCGCCAGTTTGAGTTTGGATTTAAACATGGCAAAGAGATGCTCTGGTTTCTCCAGGTGTTGTAGGAATCATTTTCTGAGGCATGTGATAATTAAGATTTGTAAAATTTGTTAAGATTTGTTAGCTCCTTACTAAAGCGAAAAAAGAATTTCCTTTGCTAACAGAACATTTAGCCCAAATCCAAATCCTATCATCATCACAGATACAGTCCTCTAATTTTTTTTCATGGAAAAATTTGACTGTTATCTTGTTATTTTGCTGAGCTGAGCTTTCTGAATACAGGGATTATATATACACTAGGAAGAAAAATCAAATTTCCTAATTACCCTGAATGTGCAGTAAGAATCAACCATAGAGAAGAAAAACATGAATCAGGCATTAAGCCATTAAACTGTACCTAATAGGCATTTATTCAATGGGCCTTATGAATGCGAGTCGTGCCCCATTTAAAATCTAACTGGAATGATTGTGCATTTCATTAGTGAAGATAATTACCAATTTGTTCCTTCCCAAAAAATCATGTATGTATGAAAAACACTGTGAGAAGGTAAACAGTGTTACCTTCAGAATACAGAATATAGACAGTCTATTTAAATGCGGTTAATGCAGTAACATTTCCTTATTAGACACAAACTCATAAATACTCAAAGATTTATGAATATTCGGTATCTTCATTTACCCAGAAACTTGTCTTCCATCCTTAAATCTCTGATTTAGTAACGGGGAGGGCGGTGAAGGACCAATGTTTTCTGTTCTAGTTTTGCAACTAACTAGCTGTATTCTTGAACAAATAGCTATTTGGGCTTTAGGAGCTTCTATAAACTAAGAATGGCCATAAGGATGATTTATAGAATCTCTTTCATCTATAATAACAATATTATTCTGTAGTTAAAAAAACACACTAGATTTACACTACTGGTACTTTGTTGTGCAAAGGACTGTATATCTATTTCCAAAACAGATGACATGTGGGAAACATTTTGATGAGGAGGGGGGGTTTCTTTTAATCTACATGTAATTCCATTTGAACTTTGGTAGTTAAAGGTGATTTTCTCCTTACCCAAAGTGTAATAATGAACCAGTATTTACTGAGCACCTGTAACATACCAGGCACAGCGTTACGGAAACCTCAAAGCCAAAAACTGACGATTCACAATTAAAAAAAAATTGTCTTGCATGTGATCAGAAATGCCTTAGAGTTCAAAGAATGATACAATCATGTCCATACTGTTGGCTTTTTTTGTCTGATGGGATTCTCTTTCTTTGGTGGTTTTCATTTCCTCTTCTTTTCTTCCCTCCCTAATTCCTAAGGCTTTGACTTCACTAAGCAAGAAGTGCAGTTTGGTTATGAGAAGTCCCAAGCCCCAGTTTCTCCCTTTCATTCTCAAATATGTAAGATATAGCTCCGTTTTGTTTGGAATCCTTAGATTTTTCTGCATATGATATTTCTGTAAAACCAGTCAGCACTTTGCAATATGAATGACTTCTGTAGCCTGTCTTGAATGCATTTTTATTTGAAAAGACAGTATTCTCTTTGGGGCAAGACAGGTATCTGGGCATGGCAAGAGTGGGGTAAGAGGAAGCAGGCAGGTCATTGGAATAACCACAATAATAAATATGCAGTTATAACCCAAAGTGTTGAATATTCCGAATTTCTTTTCTTTTCTTTTCTTTTTTTAAAGATAACCTTCAGAGAAGACTCACCTTAGGAAGTGACCTAGATCATGGGGGAATCAGGAACCAAGAGAGGTTGGTGGCCCCCCTCTCACCAACAGAGAGAGACAGACTCGGGAAAACTTTCCCTAGAAATATATAAAGCAGTAAGTTAGATTAATAGTCACTCCCACAAAAGGAAGTTTCTATAATCTTAATATAATGAACACAGGTACTAGAGCAGATGAATTCACTTTTTCTTTGCAAGTTTCCTATGCACAGAATGGGTGGGAGGGTACATAGAGGGAGGGGTATACGTGAGTCACAGCTGCACTGTGTATAACAATCCTAATCTGAAGTTGTTATCTGAAAGTCAAGAGACTGAACAGTGAAGGGAACGCCCAATCTCCCTTTTAGTTAGTTATTGAAGCTCTGGTTTTAAAAATATGCCGACTTTGTAAATGTGTTTTTAATTCTAATATTTCATATTAAAAATGTGGACGATGATTTTAGTCCTACCCAATTTAAAACTTTGTAGAAAATTATGACTTTGCTAGCAAGTTTCCAAGTCCTGAGTTACCTTATTTTCCATCTCTAATTCTATTTTTCACATTGGCCATGCTTTGGGACTTATGTTCCCCCCCAGTCAATGAAATGCCCAGAATGCAAAGAGAAAGAGTATTTAATTTTTATTTGTTCATTTGTGTTCTGCCCAATTCAACTTTTTATTATTACATTTCTAAATGTTTCTTTTTAAAAAAATTGAAGTATATTTGATTTTCAATATATATAGGTATACAACATAGTGATTCAATATTTTATAGATTGTACTTCATTTATAGTTATTATAAACTTATGGGTTATAGTCCCCATGCTGTAGAATGTATCCTGTAGCTTATTTATACATATTTATTTGTACCTCTTAATCCTCTATCCTGTATTAACCCCTCTCCCCAGTGGTAACCACTAGATTGTTTTCTATATCTATGATTTTGTTTATTTTCTGTTAAACTTATTAGTTTGTTTTATTTTTTAGATTCCACATGTGAGTAATATGATGTAGTATTTGTCTTTCTCTGACTTATTTCACTGAGTATATTATCCTCCAGGTCCATGGCAAAATTTTTTTCTTTCTTATGGATAGTATCCATAAGATACTATTGTGGGTGTGTGTGTGTGTGTATTTGTTGCTCAGTTGTGTCTGACTGTTGGCAACCCCATGGAGTGTTTCCTTCCAGGCTCCTCTGTCCATGGAATTTTCCAAGCAAGAATACTAGAGTGGGTAGCCATTCCTTTATCCAGGGGATCTTCCTGACCCAGGGATTGAGCCCAGGTCTATTGCATTGCAGGTGGATTCTTCATAGTCTGAGCCACCAGGGAAGCCCCTTGGGGTGTGTGTGTGTGTGTGTGTGTGTGTGTGTGTGTGTAGAGCACATCTTTTTAAAAATCTATTCACTTGTTTCTCCCTGTTCATGTTTTTTCCCACCTGTTCATGGACACTCAGGTTGCTTCCATATCTTGGCAGTTGTAAATAATGCTGCTATAAACATTGGGGTGCAAGTATCTTTCTAAATTAATATTTTTGTTTTCTTCAGATGTATACCCAGGAGTGAAATTGCTGAGTCATATGGTCCTTGTGTTTTTAGTGTTTCGAAGAACACTGTAGAATATACAGTGTTCTACAGTGGCTGCCCCGATTTACATTCCCACCAACAGGGTATACAGAATCTCTTTTCCCTACATCTTCTCCATCACTTGTTGTTTGTGGTCTCTTTGATGCTAGCCATTCTGAAAAGTGTCATGTGATATCTCATAGTTTTGAACTGCAGTTCTCTGATCATTAGTGATGTTGAGCATCATTTCATGTGCCTATTTGAGCATCTGTATGTATTCTTTGGAAAAAATGTCTATTCAAGTTTTCTGCCCATTCTTTAATCAGGTTGTTTGCTTCTGGATCTTGAGTTTATGAGCTGTTTATTTTGGACATTAAACCGTTTATCAGTCATATCATTTGCAAATATTTTCTCCCATTCCATAGCGTGCCTTTTCATTTTGTTGATGGTTTCCTTTGCTGAGCAAACAATTATAATTGTAATTAGGTCCCATTTGTTTGTTTTTGCTCTTATTTTCTTGCCTTTGGAGACAGATCCAAAGCAATATTGGTATACTTTATGCTAAAGAGTGTTGTGCTTATGTTTTTTGCTAGGAGTTTTATGGTTTTGGGCCTTACTTTTAAGTATCTCATGCATTTTGAATTTGCCCATGTGTGTGATATGAGACAGTGATCCAGTTTTATTTATGTGTAGTTGTCAAGATTTTCCAACACAGTTTACTGAAGAAGCTATCTTTTCCTCATTGTATATTCTTGCCTCCTTTGGCATAGATTAATTGACCATAAAAGTGTATGTTCATTTTTGGATTCTATTCTATTCTATTGATCTATGTGACTGTTTTTATGCCAGTACAATACTATTTTTGATTACTGTGTCTTTGTAGTATGGTTTAAAATCAGGGAACATGATGCTTCCAGCTTTGTTCTTCTTTCTCAAGATTGTTTTGTCTAGATGGAGTCTTTTGTATTTTCATACATATTTCATAAATACTAAAATTTTGTAAAAAATGTGATTTTTTGATAGAGAATAATAGAGATTGCATTAAATCTGTAGACTGCCTTGGGTAGTGGTCATTTTAACAATATTCTTTCAATCTATGAACACAGTATATCTTTCCATATGTTTGTGTGGTCTTCATTTTCTTTCACTGGTATGTTATACCAATGAATACAGGTTTTCTGAATGTAGATCTTTTACCTCTTTAGATTTGTGTGCTGTGCTTAGTTTCTTAGTTGTGTCCCGACTCTTTGTGACCCCATGGATTGTAGCCTGCCAGGCTTCTCTGTTTATGGGGATTCTCCAGACAAGAATATTGGATTGGGTTGCCATACCCTTCTCTAGGGTATATCCAGCTCAGGTTCAATCCAACCCAGGGACTGAACCCAGGTCTCTCACATTGCAGGTGGATTCTTTACCGTCTGAGCCACCAGGGAAGCCCAAGAATATTGGAGTGGGTAGCCTAACCCTTCTCCAGGGGATCTTCCCAACTCAGGAATTGAACCGGGATCTCCTGCTTTGCAGGTGGATTCTTTACCAGCTGAGCTACCAGGGAAGCCCTTAGATTTACTCCTAGGTATTTCATTCTTTTTGATGTGATCATAAATGGGATTGTTTCCTAATTTCTTTTTTGGATAGTTCATTGTTAGTGTATAGAAGTACAACAGATTTATGTACATTAATTTTTTATCCTGGAACTTTACTGAATTTATTGATAAGCTCCAGTAGCTTTCTGGTGTCATCTTGAGAAGTTTTCTGTGTATGGTTTCACACCATCTGCAGATAATGACAATTTTACATCTTCCTTTCCAGCTTTGATAACTTTTATTTGTTTTTCTTGTCTAACTTCTGTGGTAGGACTTTCAGTACTGTGTTGAATAGAAGTGGTGACTGTGGGCATCCTTGTTTTGTTCCTGATCTTAGAGGAAATGCTTTCAGCCTTTCACCATTGAGTATGATGTTAGCTATGGACTTGTCACATGTGGCCTTTATTTTGTTGAGGTATGTTCTCTGTGTAACCACTTTCTGAAGAGTTTTATCATAAATGGCTGTTGAATTTTGTCAGAAGTTTTATCTGCATCTATTGAGATGATCATATCGTTTTTAACTCTTCAGTTTGTTAATGTGATGTATGACATTGATTCAGAATCCACAAATTAATCAACATTTGGGATAAATCCCACTTGATTGTGTTGTATGATCTTTTAAAATTTATTATTGGATTCATTTTGCTACTAGTTTTTGAGCACTTTGCATCTATTTAGTAATATCTGTCTGTAATTTTCTTTTCTGTGCTATCTTTGATTTTGGCTCCAAGGTGATCACATAGAATGAATTTGGAAGTATTCCTTCCTCTGCAATTTCTTTTCTGAAATAGCTTGAGAAGGATAAATGTTAACTCTTTTCTAAATATTTGATAGAATTCATGTGTGATGCCATCTGGTCCTGAATTTTTTGTTTGTTGAAAGTTGTTTTTTTCTTTTTAATTACTGATTTAATTTCATTAATAGTAAGTGGTATTTTCACATTTTCTATTTTTCCTTGGTTCAGTCTTGAGAAATTGTATATTTCTAGGAATTTGTTCATTTGTTCTAAGTTGTCTATTTTATTGACATATAGCTATTTGTAGTAATCTCTTATGATCCTCTGTATTTCTTTGGTGTTGGTTGTAACTTTTTATTTTTTTCATTTCTAATTTTATTGACTTGTGTCCTCTTCTCATTTCTTGATGCATCTGGCTAAAGGTTTATCAATATTGTTTACCTTTTCAAAGAATCAGTTCTTAATTCCATTGATCTTTTCTATTGCTTTTTAAGGCTTGACTCAAATTGTCATTAGTATACAACTGATCAAAAAAACCATAAATTGGAATGAACTACTGAATATGAAAATAAAAATATTACTTAAATGCATGTTTTAATGAAATAAACAGGTCTGAAATTCTCAGTCAGTTAATAAATCTTCAGTTGAACACAAGTTATTGCTATGTTGAGGGAGGGCTCAGAATCCTGATTTTCATTTTTAAGGATAGAAGTACTATATAGAAATTATGGAAATGGAAGATATCTTATAGCAGTGTCACTCACTGCTTTGAGTTTTTCCAAGTTATATGCCAGCAATCACGTGGTCATTTATGAGCAAGATCAGCTGCCAGCACTGATGGAGTGCTTCTCCAGTTTTCTTAAAAAGAAAATAATTGGACACACCTGATTTATACAAAGATGTTGCCAGTCATGAAAGCTACTCAGTTTGCCCAATTTCGATGCCCAGATTTCAATATTGCCTTGTTTGGTGTCTAGAAGTTTTTATACATCAGGATGATGCTAGTTTCTTTTGTAAAATAGGAGAACTAAGATTATAAAAGAGAAAATAAAGAAAGTTGCTTCTGAATGATGCCTTTTACTTCAGGGAATATGCAGGCAGTCAGTTTTAGAAAGAATACACATGGTCAGTCAGATTTAGAAACTGATTTCCTTAAAACTGACCATTTCCACACACTACTTGGAATGTCCTCATGTGCCCCAGGGGCATTCATACTCTAGTTTAAAGGTACCTGCATTAAAGTATCAAGAAAAAGGACTACTAAATTCTGTAATAGACACCTAGTAATAAAGTATCAGATAATGGCTTAGTCTTTTATTTGTCTCACCAATCCATTATATTTAATGTTAGAACTTGAGGTATAAGGCACACTTCAATTTCTTTATGAATGTCCCCTTGTGCCTCTTATAAGAAGCAAAATATTTTCAATGGATCAATAGAATGCATGATAAGTATAATACATATCCAAAGGCGTTGTAGTTATAAATTCAGTAAATGTGCTGTGAACACACTGGGATCATCCGCTGGCTCTGAATTAAACAGCTCCATTTGTGAGATGAAGGCCACTGTAAAACTGTATTTCCTATAGGAAAAGCATTCTAAGATTCTATGAATTCTGATATGAAAGCCGGAATAAAATGGAATATGTGTTTACCATTTCAGAGGTCTCATGGATATTACAGCATCTTACAGAGAAAAGGAAACATCTTTTAGATGTTGAAATCTTTTCATATTCAAGGGATAAAGAGGGATTAAATGCAGTTAATCTATACCAGTATTTCTAATAACAGTCCAATATTCTTGTTTCCTGTAAAGAAGAGGATCAGTAATTAATTTCATCCTCAGTAATTTGTATTTTGCCTTGACTCAGTTCTTAGTAATAATCTTAGATTATACATATGTTTGCTTTTACTCTCAGCATCTCAGTTTCCTCATATGTCAAATGAGACCGTTAGATGGTTTTTAACTTCCTTAGTAGGTTGAACTATACTATCAATCTATGATATTGTGAAATAGGATACTTCAAATGAATTGAGAGTTGTGGCTGATTTTATTTTTTTAATGAAAAAATTTTCATTTTAATTGGAAGATAATTGGTTTACAATGTTGTGTTAGTTTCTGCTGTACAACAGTGTGAATCAGGCATACGTGTACTTATCTCCCTTCCCTCTTGAGTCTCCCTCTCACTCCTCTAGGTCATCGCAGAGCACCGAGCTGAGCTTCCTGGGCTATACAACAGGTTCCTACTAGCTGTCTGCTTTACATGTGGTAGTGTATAGATGTCCATTCTGCCCACCGTCTCCTTCCCCACTGTGTCCACAAATCCATTCTCTGTGTCTGTATTCCTGCGCTGTTGACTCTTTTCTAATCTCGCTGGATTTTAATGCCATTTGGAACCCAAGCTCCTCACTATAGGTCACTTTAGGAAAAACTCAGCTGAGACCAAAGCTCTGTTCTCTTGGCTTTGTTAAATATTTGATGACAGCTAGCTTCTCATCTGTTTAGAGTTTGGTTTAGTTTATAAGTATCGGATCAAAAGCTTTATTAGTTTTTATCAATTAGTTTGTCTTAAAGGAAAAGACAAAACATCCAGAATGTCAGGATTTGATAAGGAGTGGGAGAGAATACCTGAATTTATTACAGATGGCGGTGTATATGTGAGTGTCTCCAATGAAAGAGTATTTCTTGTATGTCCAGACCTCTCCATTTGCAATCTTGCATGTCTCAAGGGGACATTATGTTAAGAGGATCTTAAGGGGATTTTAAGGGGGTCTTACCTTAAGACTTTGAGGCACTTTCTCATTTTGATGGAATAGACAGGCATACATGGATCTTCTGCTGTCATTCTTCTATGCAATCAAAGCAAAGTCCCCTGGAGAGGGTCTTAAAACAGTGAGTAAAATCTAAATGGGCTGTTTGATTTGAGGCACCTTCCATCACTTTGTTGGGAAAGTATCTCTGACAGAAGAAGTTTTCTCTAGTTTAGGCAACAACATGACCTCTCGATGACTGGTCATTATGGTGAATTGGCTCATTCAAGGTGCTCTTAGAGTGAGAATGATCCCCTTTGACACGGCCTCAGTATCAGCCTTGGTGGTGTGTAAGAAAAGAAGGAACGGCTACCCGAGATTATCCTGAGACCCTTGCAGACACACCTGACATACACCATGGATACTCTGGAGATTTGTGAGCAGACATTTGAGGGGACTGTTTGTTCCACAAGCTGTTTGTCAAGTCAGAGAGTTGCTGTTTTTATTGCTGTTTTCCTGACCAAGTGATTATCCTTGCTCTGGTATGACCTAGACTGCTATAAAATAGTTACTTGGGATATGGTTGTATAGTGATTGACAGAAAGCTGTAAAGACACAGCCAAAGGTTACAAGTCCTCTTAATGTAGGCGAAGGATACAGCTTAATACACAGAGGTAGTACCAGTTTCAGCTGATTGGTGGGTTTTATTAGCTTTAAATCCTCCCCAGAGTGATCAGTGATACCTCTTGATCAGGGTATGAATCCTGTCAGGGACAAGGAGAAGCCCTTTGTGCCCTCTTCTTAGGGACATTAAGCCCTCTTGGCCCCTTCAGATTGTTCTGGAGATTTTGGCTGTGTTTCTGATTGCCTACCAGCTACAAAGAATTTGTCATAGTCCATGTTCTTTCCTGAGTGCCTCTTGAGGGGCTCGGATGTCACTTTCCTGATGTGATATTTCTTACTGGGTGGAAGTGTCAAACCTACCTGAGGTATATTCTCACAGTCTCACTAAGCTTCTATTTTCCTTAATGCTATTTGAAAATAGAGTTCTGTGTTCCTAGCATTTGATTTTCTAGGAAGTGTTAATGTATTTTATCTGAACTCAGGATTCTAACTAGTGAAGTTTTACCAGTGAAAACCAACCTTTCCTGTTCATTTAACTTTATCCTTATTTGCAATAGGCCCTAAGATTTTTGGGGTGGGGTCTTGGAGAAATTGTCAAATCAGTTTGATATTTACCCTATTAGTGGATTAAGGCTAAAGTGAAATATCTGGGGGGAAAATTCCATTCCCTTTCCCTTCTGTTTATTTTATTTGCTTTAGCTTATCGTTTAGATTGTTTTTTTAAAATCTCTGTTAACACTTTGATTAATCCATTCTGGTTTGCATTTGGGTTTATTGACTCTTAAACTGACATTTCCTGCCATGGAATTGACTCAGTGATCCAGCCAATATATGGAATGTTTTTACTAACATACCAATGCAATTTATCAAGTATTTGTTGTGTGCCAGATACTGTCCTTCATTGCTGCAAAGCTTTGAGTTTGGCACTTCATCATTCTCATTTTACTGATTAGGTACTTGAAGCTTAGAGCAGTTAGGTTTTGGAACTAGGCAAGCTGTCTTCAAAGCCTACCCTTTTTAGTTCACACTGTACTATACTGCTTACTTTGCTTTCTAGCTAGAAAAGGAAAGTTAATTATACATTTTATTTTAGCTGTCCTATTTTGGAAGCTCAACTTAGAGAAGGTGAAAACGGAAAACCTTGCTGGTTTCAGCTAAGACATATAAAGAACTTGAAAGTCATCATTTCTATCCTTAAAATAAGAAAAAGTGAAAAACCTGGACACCAGGAAGTGAGTGAGCACTCTTAGACCCATCAGAGCAGCGAGGTTGCAAAACAAACTGCTGCCCTGAAGTCTGGAGAGACAGGTGAATCTGGAGAGTCATAGCGGAGATCTGCTTACCTGGAGTAGTTTCGGATTCATAAAGTGGTAGAAACTCTTAAATGGTAATATTGGTGAATTGCTAGAGCCTGAGTCTGGAATAACATGAGAGTGAGAAAATCCTGGGGCCACAGGCTTAGAGGAGTCTCCTTAAGTGTTAAGGGCTTTATTCCCCTAAACACCACCAGGTTCTCACGGCGACAGATCCCCTCTTGGCCCTTACAGGTGGAGGGAAGGAGTAATCTTTAATGAAATACACCAAAAGCCTTTTCCATGACAAAGGCCTACTCCCAAGGAAATTTCCTGCACACCTTGTATTGTAGGAAAAATGGGGCATAGGGGGATGGTCATGTCCCAGGTCTTGGGTGAGTCCTTGGGACTGGCTGCCAAGTAAGAGTCCTTGGCAAAGAATTCAAGAACAAGCCATAGTAAAGTGAAACCAGCTCTATTTAGAGAGAGAGAGACATTCCATAGGCAGAGTGTGGGCATCTAAGAATGTGAGAGTGGCCCTGGCCCTGGCCTTTTATGGTTGGTCTCAGAACTGACATGGTACCTGTGGGTGTGTCATTTAGCTGCTGTATCACAATAAGTGTGTAATGAGGCTCAAGGTCTATTGAAAGTCGAATCTTCTGCCATTTTGGCTTAATTGTTTCTAACCAGTTTTTGTCATGTCTTGTTCTTGATGGTTTTGTCATTTTTTTAACTTATATTGACCAAGCAATTTTTGCAGAAACTGATGCCTGTGGCTATTGGTTTTTATTTTGGCCAGCCAAAAATTAATTCTGCTATTTCAC
The DNA here is from genome assembly GCA_007570785.1 of Antilocapra americana. Taxonomy (NCBI): domain Eukaryota; kingdom Metazoa; phylum Chordata; class Mammalia; order Artiodactyla; family Antilocapridae; genus Antilocapra; species Antilocapra americana. The sequence continues at coordinate 1,445,802 of ML660211.1, read as the reverse complement.
TCACACTTTGTGGGTTATTATATTCAGTAGTTATACCTGACACATCTTCTGATTTTCATGAAATGTTGTTTTCAGCCCTCTGTTCTATAGAAGCAAAGGTATGTTCTCCACCACCATGAGTTTCATTTTCACTTTCCATATGGAATCAATTACTAAGGTTTTTTGTCTTTGTGTTAGTCTAATATTCACATCATCTGAATCAGAACTAAATTCTGAAAAGCTGTCATCTTCTGAGACTCTAGTATACATGTCACTTGGACAGTCAGAGAAAGTGCTTGTGTAAAACTCACTGAACAATTCTTCTTTACTCAAAATTTCATGGTGAGTCATTTTTGAAAATTTTATGTTAATAAAATTGAGTATATAATATGCACAAAGTTGGAACAAAAACCTAATGGAGCAAAATGTGAATATAATGATGATCATAAGTAGTATAATGAACGCTTGATCAATTTTAAACTCTAACAACTTCAAAATTTAAAAAGTGTTAATTGTATCACTTTCTAAAAATGTATTGATACGTCTCCAGTCAATAATGTTTGGATAACAAAAGATGTATTAATATATCTCCAGTCAGTAATATGCTAATGGTTGTGCCTTGTTCCCTTCCTTTCTGTTTCACTTCCAAACTCTCTTAAAGGGAGAAAACAAGGTCATAGGAGTTAGGGTTTCAAGGAAGTGGATTGAAAGAGCTGCAGCCAGAAAAAGGAATAGAGGTTGAAGGGTGGGAGGAGGTATAGGAAGGGACCCTTGTATCACTAAAACTGTTAAAAATAGAAGTATACAACTTTACAGCCCAGAGACAGGCCCACTAAAAGACAATGACTTATCAGTTGATTCCAGAATCCTCCCTTTCCCCTGCCCTTACCATCACACCAACAAGGCTCCAGTGCAATAACAGTGTGTGCTTCTCAGACACTCAGTTGTGTCCAACTCTTTGTGACCCCATGGGATATAGCCCACCTGAGCCCACCAGCCTCCCCTGTCCATGGAATTTTCCAGGCAAAAATACTGGAGTGGGTTGCCATTTCCTCCTCCAGGGAATCTTCCCAATCCAGGAATCGAACCTGTGTCTCTTGTGCCTCCTACATTGGCAGGTGGATTCTTTACCACTGGTGCCACCTAATAGTGGGTTACAGCTAAAAGAACTGAAAGTCACAGAGTCTCTCAGAGGAAAAGTCCTCAGGGAAGTTCACAGTTAAGAAAAAAGTAAGGAGACGGGCATATATATCTACAGCAAAAAAAAAAAAAAATCAGAAGCCAGCTCTTAGCAGGTTAACATAATCCTTACACTCAAGGCATGTTTGCCTCAGTTCCTATTGCCTAATACAGTATATATGACTTTCAACAAAAGACCATACACGACAAAAAGAAAAAGCATGAGGAGCTCAGATATCATAGGATTGTTGGAACATATCAAAGAATCAAAAGGAAATGTGAGGGGGGAAAAAAACAGAAATAAAGAGTACTTTTGATGAGGCATTGGTAGATTTAACATGGCCAAAGAAAAAATCAGTTAGTTTGAAGACAGAAGAAAAAAAATAAAACAAGACACAGTGTTGAAGATCTGTGGTGCAATATAAAAAAAGTGTACTATCTGTATAATTAAACTACCAGAAAAAGAAGAGAGAAGAGTTATTTGAAATAATACACAAACATTCCAAAATTAATAACAGGTACAAAATCACAAATTTAGGAAGTTCATAGAAGAAAATACCCAAAATATGAATAGGCATACCATATTCAAACTGCAGAAAGCCAAAGATAAAGAAACAGTCTTGAAAAAAAGCTACATGGAGTGAAAACACCTTATCTGGGAGCAATAAGACTACGAGTTACAGTGCGCATCTCATTCAGCTCAGTTCAGTCACTCAGTCGTGTCCGACTCTTTGCGACCCCATGGCCATGGACCGCAGCATGCCAGACTTCCCTGTTCATAATCAACTCCTGGAGCTTGCTAAAACTCATGTCCATTGAGTCAGTGATGCCATCCGAACATCTTATCCTTTGTCGTCCCCTTCTCCTGCCTTCAGTCTTTCCCAGCGTCAGGGTCTTTTCCGGTGAGTCAGTTCTTCACATCAGGTGGCCAAAGTATTGGAGTTTCAGCCTCAGCATCAGTCCTTCCAATGAATATTCAGGATGAATATCCTTGAGGATGGACTGGTTTGATCTCTTTGCAGTCCAAGGGACTCTCAAGAGTCTTCTCCAATACCACCATTCAGAAGCATCAGTTCTTCGGCACTCAGCTTTCTTTATGGTCCAACTCTCACATCCATACATGATTACTGGAAAAACCATAGCTTTGATTAGATGGGCCTTTGTCAGCAAAGTAATGTCTTTGCTTTTTAATATGCAGTATAGGTTGGTCATAGCTTTTCTTCCAAGGAGCAAGCATCTTTTAATTTCACTTCAGTCACCATCTGCAGTGATTTTTGGAGACCAAGCAAGTAAAGTTTCTCACTGTTTCCATTGACATATAATTAGATACATAGAAACAAGTTGTGAGTTTGGTGAAATATTGAAAATGTTCAGAAAAAGATCCCACCAACTTGAAGGCCTGTAAGCAATAAAATTATTCTTCAAAAGTGAGGGAGAAAGGCTTTCTTAAACAAAAACTGAGGCAATTCTTGAACAGCAAATCTACTCTGTGAGATGAGAGTTTATTTACCTAACACCCAAAGTGGCAAGTGATCTCAACACACACATGCACACACACAGCGCCATATGATCCAGCAGTCCCACTTCTGAATATATATTTAAAGGAAAGGAAAAAAAGATATTGAAGATATATGCACCCATATTCATTACAGCGTTATTTATAGTAGTCAAGATATGTAGACTACCTAAGTCCATGGATAAAGAAAATGTGGGACATATATACAATGGAAAAGAGAAGAAACTCCTACCATTTGTAAAAACATGGATGAATCTGGAGAACATTAAGCTAAGTAAAATTAACAAGACACAGAAAGACAATAGATACTACATGAAATCACTCTTATGTGGAATCTAAAATAGAATTATAGAAGCAGAGTGTAGAATAGTAGTTGCCAGTGGCTAGGGGTAAATGGGGAAATGTTGGTCAAGGGGTACAAAGCTTATGATACAAGATGAGTAACTTTTGGAAACCTAATGTGTAACAAGGAAAATAAAGTCAGCAATGCTGTATTGTGTACTTGGAGTTTGTTAAGAGGGTAAATCTAAGTGTTCTCAACACATACACAAACAAAAAGTTTCTGTGAGGTAATCACTATATCAATTAGGTTATTGTGTCAACTATTTCTCAGTGTATACATATGTATGAAAACATTCCCTTAAACATATACAAACATATACAATTTTTGTTTGTCAAGTATATCTCAACAAGGATGGAAAACTTGTTAGGTGTTAGATAATTGATGAAGGAAAATATCAAATTGATGTAATCAGCTGTTGTAGAACATTCTGAAACAGCAGGTAATTTCTTTCCAGCTTAGGCATCACCTATCTTCAGCAAGATAGATCCCATTCTAGGCTTTTTAATAAAACACATCTTAATAAATTAAAAGAAAAATTATGCATATGTGTTTCCAGATTACGATGAATTGAACTAGAAATCACTTATAGGAAGATGGCTGGAAAATCCACAGTTTGTTATGATCCACACAGTCAAAGGCTTTGGTGTAGTCAGTAAAGCAGAAGTAGATGTTTCTCTGGAACTCTCTTGCCTTTTCTATGATCAAATGGACATTGATCTCTGGTTTCTCTCACAACAAACTATGGACAATTCTTAAAGAGATAGGAATATCAGACCACCTTACCTGTCTCCTGAGAAATCTGTATGCAGGTCAAGAAGCAACAGTTAGAATCGGACATGGAACAAAGTACTGGTTCCAAATAGGAAAAGGAGTACGTCAAGGCTGTATATTATCATTCTGCTTATTTAACTTATATGCAGAGTACATCATGTGAAATGCCGGACTGGATGACGCACAAGCTGGAATCAAGATTGCCAGAAGAAATATCAATAACCTCAGATATGCAGATGACACTACCTTATGGCATAAAGAGAAGAACTAAAGGGCCTGTTGATGAAAGTAAAAGAGGAGAATGAAAAAGCTGGCTTAAAATTCACCATTCAGAAAACTAGGATCATGGCATGCAGTCCCATCACTTCATGGCAAATAGATGAGGAAACAATGGAAAATGGAAACAGTGAGAGACTTTATTTTCTTGGGCTCTAAAATCACTGCAGATGGTGACTGCTGCTGTAAAATTAAAAGACAGTTGCTCCTTGGAAGAAAAGCAATGACAAACCTAGACAGCATATTAAAAAACAGAGACATTACTTGGCTGATAAAGGTCTGTCTAGTCAAAGCTGTGCTTTTACAGTGGTCATGTATGGATGTGAGAGTTGACCCATAAAGAAAACTGAGCACTGAAGAATTGATGCTTTTGAACTGTTGTACTGGAGAAGACTCTTGATAGTCCCTTGGACCAGTCCTGAGTATTCATTGGAAGGGCTGATGCTGAAGCTGAAGCTCCAATTCTTTGGCCACCTGATGGAAGAACTGACTTGTTGGAAAAGAACCTGATACTGGGAAAGACTGAAGGCAAGAGAAGAGGGGGACGACAGAGGATGAGATGGTTGATTAGCATCACTGACTTGATGAATGTGAGTTTGAGTAAGCTCTGGAAGTTTGTGATGAACAGGGAAGCTTGGTGTGCTGCAATCCATGGGGTTGCACAAGTCAGATGTGACTGAGCAACTGAACTGAACTACTGAGCTGGAAAATCCGATAAGTATTAGGAAATTAAAATATGTTTGTGAATAAACTATGAATAAAGGAAAAAGTTTAAGAGAAATTAAAAATATTTTGAACCAAAAGAAATTAAAATTTATCAAAATTTATGGGATGCATTGAAATGCCTCTTAAAGGAAAATATATATCATTAAATATATATATATATATATATATATATATATATTAAGAAAGTTCTGAAAATCAATAATCCTAGCTTCCACCTTAGTAAATGAAAGGAGAGTAAATTAGGCCTAAGGCAAGTAAAAGAGGAAATATAATAATTAGAGCATAAATCAATAAAATTGAAAACAGATTAAACAACAGAGAAAAACATTTAAATAAACTGGCTATATGAAATTTCAATAAAAATAATTTATAGCCAGGCTAGCCAATGAAAAAATAGAGAAGACACAAATTACCAGTGTCACAAATAAAAGAAAGTTCATTACTACTGATCCCATGGACATCGAAGGATAATTAAAAAATGATGTGAACAGCTTGTTTACTGACAAATTTGATAATCTAGATGAAATCGAACAATTCCTTGAAAGGTACACACTGCCAAAATTCATCTAAGTTGAAGGGATAACTTGAGGGGCCTTTTACTTATTATTGAGATTCATTCAGTAACTTTCCAGGAAATAAACTATCATGCTTAGTTTCTCTGATAAATTCTACTAAACAGTTTAGGAATAATATCAGTTTTTCACAGTCTTTTTCAGAAAGAGTACCTTTTAACAGTACTCTTCTAGCAGAAGAGTACCTCTTAACTCATTCTGTGAGGGAAACATTGCCCTTGTACCAAAATTATAATGATATCATAAGAAAAGAAAGCTATGGACCAATGTCTTTGTTGAATATAGACACAGAGTCCTTAAATATCACGTATTGAACCTAGCAGTATATATAAATATGTACTGTGACCAAGGGGATTTATTCAGATGTGTGAGGCTAGTTCAGAATTCAAAAATAAGTTGTGAAGCAAATTCATGATTATGCCAGTTAAATGCAGAAAAGAAATTTGGTAAAATCCAAATCCAATTAGATAAAAACTCTCAAGGCAAGTGTGTCCTTACTTGCTTCTTCTATTCATGATTGTAGTTCATACAGTGAAACAAGATAAAGAAACAATATGTAGACATATTGGAAAGGAAGCAGTTAAACTGATTTTATTTTCTAATCGTATGATTGTTGATACAAAAAACCCTGAAGTATCTGGAAAATAAAAACTTGGAATTATTGCATACAGTAAGGTTGCAGGAAAAAGTGCATGCTCGGTTGCTCAGTTATGTCTGACTGTTTGCAACCCCATGGACTGTAGCCCTTCAGGCTTCTCTGTCATGAAATTTTTCAGGCATGAACACTAGATTGGGTTGCTATTTCCTTCTGCAGGGGATCTTTGTGGCCCAGGGATTGAATCTGTTTCTACTATGTCTCTTGCATTGTCAGGTGGATTCTTTACCAGAGAGCCACCTGGAAAGCCCACAGGATACAAGGTCAATATACAAAAGTCAGTGGTATCCCTGTTTATAAGCAAATAACAACTGGAACTTATAATTTTTAAAAAAACTAACATTTTTCAATGGAACAAAAATTTTGAAATTCTTAAGCATAAATCCAAAAGCATGTGTTCAGGATCTGTATGAGGAAACCTACAAAACACTAATAAAGGAAATCAAATAGTTCTGGGTAAATGAGATATTTATTTTTTTGGGCTCCAGAATCACTGCAGATGGTGACTGCAGTCATGAAATTAAAAGACAGTTGCTCCTTGGAAGAAAGGTTATGACCAACCTAGATAGCATATTAAAAAGCAGAGACATTACTTTGCCAACAAAGGTTCATCTAGTCAAAGCTATGATTTTTCCAGTAATCATATATGGAAGTGAGAGTTGGAGTATAAAGAAAGCTGAGTGCCAAAGAATTGATGCTTTTGAATTGTGTGTTGGAGAAGACTCTTGAGAGTCCCTTGGGCTGCAAGGAGATCCAACCAGTCCATCCTGAAGGAGATCAGTCCTCAATATTCATTGGAAGGACTGCTGTTAAAGCTGAAACTCTAATACTTTGGCCACCTGATGCAAAGAACCAACTCATTGGAAAAGACCCTGATGCTGGGAAAGATTGAAAGTGGGTGGAGAAGGGGACAACAGAGGATGAGATGGTTGGGTGGCATCACCAACTCGATGGACATGAGCTTGAGTAAACTCCGGGAGTTGGTGATGGACAGGGAGGCCTGGCGTGCTGCAGTCCATAGGGTCGCAAAGAGTCAGACATAACAGTGACTGAACTGAACTTAACTGAAATGAGATATTGCACGTTCATTGGTTAAAACATTCAATATTGTTAGTCTTTCATTTCTTCCTAACTGGATGTATTGCTTCAACACAATACTAATCAAAATTCCATCAAGTTATTTTGTAGATATTGATAAACTAATTTTAAAATTTATATGGCAAGGCAAAAGATGGAGAAAAGCAAACACAGTATGGAAAAAAAAGGAAAATTGAAATCTAAAAAAAAGGTACAGATAAGTTTATCTACAAAATAGAAATAGAGTCACATATGTAGAAATAAACTTATAGTTACCAGGTAACTTGTAGTTACCAAAAGTGGAAGCAGGGTAAATTGGAAGATTGGGATTGGCACATAGACACTACTATATAAAATAAATAACTGATAAAAACCTACTGTCTACCACAGGGAACTCCAACAAATACTCTGTGATGGCCCATATGGGAAAAGAATCTAAAAGTGAGTGAATAAATGTATATGTATAACAGATTCACTGTGCTGTACACCTGAAGCTAACACAACATTGTAAACTAACTATAACCTAATAAATTTTTTAAAAAAGTATACTAATCAAGACAATATGCTATTGTGAAAGACATATAGATCAAAATGAGATTGGAGAGCCCAAAATAAACCCTCATAAGTATAGTCTACTGAGTTTTGAAAAAGTGGCAAAGATAATTCAGTGAAGGAAAAGGAGAAGTTTTATAACAAATGATGCTGGAACAATTAAATGTCTATATGGGACAAAAACTGAACCAAGTCATAGACCTTAATTAACCAATAGACTAATTAGCTTCATAGGCTAATAATTAACTCAAAATGCAGTGTAGACCTCAATGTGAAATGCAAAAATAAAAGACTTCTAGAAGAAGGGATAGGAGAAAACCTAAATGCTCTTGCATTTGTTTAGATTTTGGATAAAATACAACTCAATGCCTGGAAGAAAATGGACAGTTAGGACTTTAAATTGAAAGTTTGTGCTCCTTGATAGACACTCATTAAAGGATCAGAAGACAAGCCACAGACTGGGGGAAAATATTGAAAAAACACATTTGGTAAAAGATTTGAATATAAAATATGCAAGGAATCTTAAAAACTCAAAATAATAAAACAATGAAATTAAATACTGGATCAGATATCTCAACAATGATCTCTCTAGGAAGCTGATAAATAAATATATCGAGAATTATTTAATATCTTTTGTCTTTGGGAAATGCAGATCAAAACAGTGGGGAGTGAGATAAACTGGGAGATTTGGAATGACATATATGCACTACTATATATAAAATAACCAGTAATAACCTTCTCTATAGCACAGAGAACTCTTCTCAATACTCTGCAATGACCTATATGAGAAAAGATCTAAAAAACGTGCATATATATATATATATATATAACAGATTCGCTTTGCTCTATATTTAACACAGCATTGTTGAGATATCACTGTATACCCATTTAGCCATCAAAATGGCTAAAATCAGAAAGAACTAAGAACAGCAGTTGCTGGTGAGAATGCAGAGCAACAGGAAGTCTCATCCGATGCTCGTGGGAATGGGAAATGCTCTACCTATTTTGGAAGAGAGTTTTATATCCTTTCTGACAAAACTGAACGTAGTGTTATTGTATGACTGAGCAACTGCACGCCTATTTATTTATCCACCTCATTTGAAATTTTATGTCCAAAAAAAAAACCTGTACACAAGTATCAATAGCAGCATTATTCTTAATTGCCAAAATATGGAAGCAACTAATCTGTCTTTCAAAAGGTAACTGGATGAAGATACTGTGATATGTCCTACAGTGGAATACCATTCAACAGTACAAAAGAATGAGCCATTAAGGGAAGCAAGAAGATGAATGAGTGCCTATTGCTTAGTAAAAGCCAGTATTGTAACACTGTACACACAGGTTCTATTTATGTGACATTCTGAGAGAAGTAAAACTATAGAGATGATAAAAGGTAAGTGGTTGTCAGGTGTTTGGTGACAGTTGGGAGAGAGTCGAATAGTTAAAAGCTCAGTGGATTTTTTTTTTTTTTTAGGATGGTGAATTCTGTATTATACTGAAGTGGAGAACATATGCCATTATACATTTGTTAGAACTCATAGAACTTAAAGGGCTTCTCTTGTGGCTCAGTGGTCAAGAATCTGCCTGCCAGTGCAGGAGACATTGGTTTGGTCCCTGGGTCAGGAAAATCCCATAGAGAATGAAATGGCAACCCACTCCAGTATTTTTGCCTGGGAAATCCCATGGACAGAGAAACCTAGAGAGCTGCACTCCCTGGTGTCACCAAAAAGTTGGACACAACAGCACATAGAACTTAAAAACATTGAGTGAATCTTAAATGTATGCAATTTTAAAAATCATTTATAGAGCTGGAGGATTTCTGGTTAGAATGTAGACTATAAGGGAAATCAAATTATATTACATGTACGTGAAACAATTCACTCAAGTGTATGGGAGAAAAGGCGTTGACCCTAAGTAACTTTGCAATGACTTAACTCTAGTGTGTAAGATAAAGGCAGAAGAAACTTACATGAGCACTATAATCGGTAAAGTTGTTTCTAATGTGTGTGTGAGTGAACTATTCAGTTACTACTGTACGTGTAGATGGGAGTTGAGTAATTGACTAAATATAAGGGGTGGTGGAATCTGGGTTTCTCATGGCTATAGTGGGAGGTTACAGGTAAGGGAAGGTGGAAGATACGATCTATCGCTTGATGGATGGGAGCTGGGGACGGTGTGTCTCTGTGTTTAGTTTGACATATATACAGATGGTTACATACAAATGTATTTATAGATATAGATATGTATATATTATCAGTTCAGTTCAGTTGCTCAGTCGTGTCAGCCTCTTTGCGACCCCATGAATCACAGCATGCCAGGCCTCCTTGTCCATCACCAAGTCCCAGAGTCTACCCAGACCCATGTCCATCAAGTCGGTGATGCCACCCAACCATCTCATCCTCTGTCATCCCCTTCTCCTCCTGCCCCCAGTCCTTCCCAGCATTAGGGTCCTTTCCAATGAGTCAGCTCTTGCATCAGGTGGCCAAAGTATTGGAGTTTCAGCTTCACCATCAGTTCTTTCAATGAACACCCAGGACTGATCTCCTTTAGGATGGACTGGTTGGATCTTCTTGCAGTCCAAGGGACTCTCAAGAGTCTTCTCCAACACCACAGTTCAAAAGCATCAACCCCATGAACTGTGTATATTATAAGGGATAGCAAATGTATATTTTCTAGTTTTGTTAACTAAGAGGGCCTGGAAGCAATGATATCCCAATGGCAACCAGCATTCCTGGTATTCAGATCTTGTTTTCCAGTATCAGTTCTTATTCAATGAAACCAAGGCTTCTGGGATGGATGTCTAATTCCAAGACTGGGGCAAGAAATGTATAAGAAAATCCTGAAGCATCTTCTAGTGCCAGAGAGTAAGGATGTTCTCGAGAAAACCCCACAACAATGGGGATATGTCAGATGTACACAGGCAACAACTGAAAGAGCTCCCGGTGGCCAAGGCTGGAAAAACTGCAGCAACAAAGCAAAGCACTATTGGATCGTAATCCAAAGTGTAAAATACCCACGAGTCCATACTGATATACACAAGTGACTGAGGGTTGGCCAAAAATTTCGTCCAGATTTTTCTGTAACATCTTATGGATCAACTATTTGGCCAACCCAATACATGGAGGATGAGGGACAATGAAGAAGAATTCCAAATAATTTATGTAGATAACTCTACCCTCGATGTGGACTATAATTCTCCATGTATTAAGTGTGGGGTGCATGAGATAACTTATTGCTAAAGAATACAGTGTATAGAAGAGGAGGAAAATAAAGACTTAAATTTACAGGGAAAAAACCTAATGCCACTTCCTCATCCAGATGACCAAGGTTAACAGCAGTGATAAATCATATCAAACATTTACCCTCAATAAGCTGATGAGAGTAGCACTTTACCTCTGTGGTCTTCCTCCCCCAAACCTCTGTGGTCTTCCTCCCCCAAACCTGTAACTTCAGTCTGACTAGGAGAAAAATATCAGACAAGCCCCAGTAGATGGACATTCTACAAGATATCTGACCACTTCTACTTTACACTTTGAAAGTCATCAAAGATAAGGAAGATCTGAGACACTGTTACAGCCGTGAGAAACAAAAGAAGTCCTGACAGCTAAATGTAGTATCCTAGATAGGATCCTGGAACAGAAGAGGCTATCAGGATAAAACTAAAGAAATCTGAATCAAGTATGGACTTTAGTCAAATATTGATGTATCAATATTAGTTTATTACTTTTGACAAATGTGTCATCTTAATGTAAGATGTTAATAATAATAGGAATATGATAGGGTTTTATGAGACTGTGCTATCTTTGTAACAGTTTTTAAAATCTGAAACTGTCCTTGGGGCTTCTCTGATGGCCCAGCAGTTCAGGCCCCATCGTCCAGTGCAGGAGGTGCAGGTTGGACCTCTGGTTGGGAGCTGAGATCCCACATGTCCTGTGGCCAAAAAAAAACAAAACATAAAACAGAAACAATAATTTTATAAATTTGATAAAGACTTTAAAAGTGGTCCACAAAAAAATACTGTAAAAAGTTATTCTTAAATAGAAAGCTAATTAAAAAAAATCACCTGCATTTTTTTTTGCTTTGTGGAAATACAAGCTTTATTTGTATTAAGAACCAAAAATAGTCATCAGCCTTCTTAATTATTATAATTATGAAGGCAATCAAATATCCTCAAGTTTACAGAAAGGAAGGCTGCTACTTTATTAAAAACATGGTGTTTTCTTTGCTGCTTTATTAAAACATGGTGTTTTGGTTTCTAATCCGTGTGGAGAGAGTATATAAATTCATTATGGGCACATTAATACAATGTAATACACAAAAATATGCAAATAAATGTTGTGCAGTTAATCTTCTTAAGGATAAAAGAGATGATAGATGCATACAATAGAGTATGTGGCTACTGATTGTCTGTCACAGTTAATCTTGCAGGAGCTCTAGAGTGTAACAGGCAAGGAGAAGCAAAGGGGATTAAATATTTCAGGAAATGACTTTGAATGCGTCTTTTAACTAGATTCCCTCTGTCAGAGGTTCTGACAAAGCTTCCCCAGGGAAACTTAAAGGAAAAGGTGAAGGGAAGGCTTTTTGCCTTTCACCCAGTTCTTGTTCAGTTGCTCAGTCATGTCCAACTCTTTGCGACCCCATGGACTGCAGCACGCCAGGCTCCTCTGTCCTCCACCATCTCCTGGAGTTTGCTCAAATTCATGTCCATTGGTCAGTGATGCCAACTAACCTTTTCATCCTCTGCTGCCCTCTTTTCCTATTTACTCAGTATGGATTCTCTTTCATTTGTTTTGTTACTTCAAATACGTCCTCACATTATCACAAAAGAGGTAACATATGTGTAATGAAAATACCGGAAAGAGAAGAATTTTAATTCTTGGATATTATTTTTTTATTCTTCTGTGTGTTTCAGTTTTGGAAATTTCTATTGACGCATCTGATTCTTTCCTTGGTCGTGACCTAGGTCTATTCATGAGACTGTCAAGGGCATTCATTATTTCTGTCAGTATTTTTGAATTCTATCTACCATCTTCTTTTGATTTTCAGAGCTTTCTTCTCCCTGCTTACATGACCCATCAGTCCTTGCATGTTGGCGATTTTTTCCTTTAGAGCCTTTAATGTTTTAATCATAGTTATTTGAATTCTCAGTTTGAGAATTCCAAAGGCTGTCACATCTGAGACTGGTTCAGATGTTTGTTTTGTCTTCCAGACTGTGTTGTCTCCTTGTGATTTTTGTCAAAAACTAGACATGAAATACTGGGTGAAAGGAACTCCTGTCAGCAGGACTTTAGTGTGGGGTTTAATGTCTGACTGGCTAGGATTTAGGCTATGTTTGTTGATTGCTATAGCTATGGTGTCAGAGGCTAAAATTTCATTTAATATCCTTATTTTTGTCTTCTGTGTTGTCTTTAGGCTTTTTTAAGAGACCGTTTAAGCAGGTCTGAAGCACATTCTTTTTAGCTTTAATCACTCTTTGATTATCAGTTCAGTTCAGTTCAGTCGCTCAGTTGTGTCCGACTCTTTGCGACCCCATGGACCACAGCACGCCAGGCCTCCCTGTCCTTCACCATCTCCTGGAGTTTACCCAAACTCATGTCCATCGAGTTGGTGATGCCATCCAACTATCTCATCCTCTGTCATCCCCTTCTCCTCCTGCCTTCAGTCTTTCCCAGCATCAGGATCTTTTCCAATGAGTCAGTTCTTCGCATCCGGTGGCCAAAGTATTGGAGTTTCAGCTTTAGCATCAGTCCTTCCAGTGAACATTCAGGACTGATTTCCTTTATAATTGACTGGTTTGCCCTCCTTATAACAAAGCACTATTGATGTAGATTGGTGAGGGTGAGGGGCTGTTTTTATGATGATGTCTTATCATTTTATTGAATTAACTTTTTTTGTGAGCTTCAGTTGGATATTTCCTTTTTCCCCCATTTAAGACCACAATGAGCTTGAGTTGCAGATTTCCTTTCTCCCATATGGGAGGCTAAGGGAGCTGGAGTTGGGCATTTTCCTTCCTCAAGGTCACTTAGTGGTAAATAAAAAACGTTTCCCATATGGACAGGTTTATTAAGGAGAGCAGATTGCTCCTTTGTTGTTGTTTAGTCACTGAGTCCTGTCTGACTCTTTGTGACCCTGGGACTGTAGACCTCCACGCTCTTCTGTCTATAGGATTTCCCAGGCAAGAAGACTGGAGTTGTTTGCTGCTTCTATCTCCAGGAAATCTTCCCGACCCGGGTACTGATTGTGTCCCCTGCATTGGCAGGCGGATTCTTTACTCAGAGAATCCTAGATTGCACTGAGTATATTTCAGAATTGTAATTTGCCTCCTTTGTCTTTGGAGAACAAGGGGAGATTTCTCTCTAATCTTCAGAGTAAGAACCCCAGGAGGTGTGGCGACCCCCTTCCTGGGACTCCACAGAATGTTTACCTCTCCAGCTAGTCCACACTGAGCCTCCAGCATGCATGCATGCCTCCGTCCATCATAGAATGTTCCCCCGGATATTGGATCCAGCTTTGGACATCTGCTCCTGGGCTCCTGTTCCCAGTGCACTGGGGTTCTCTATCTCTGTCGTTCCAGTTTTGGGGGCAGCAGTTTGCCTTGTGACCTCAGTTCTCTGATAGACTTAAGAAGAGCTGTTGATTTTCAGAGGTTCCCCCACCACCAGGTTTTTGTTTTGTTTTGTTTTTGTGAAGATGGAAATGACAGCTTCCAAGTTTTCAACATCCCTTGATCAGAGAATGGAAGTCTTATTTGTTTTCTATTTTTAGGATTTTTTGGGGTATGTGGTTTTGCATGAAAAATAAAGGTTCCCATGCCAATTGATTGCATGTTATGTTTTTAGTGAAGGTAGGTATAATTTCAGTGTGTAGTGAAATTGCTCCTCCTTTAGGAAGGAAGGTCATTTACCAATAAATTTTTGGCTTTTTAATAGGCTTGAACTATTAAATGAATCTTTATGTGTGTGTAATGGCAATACCTGAACAACGTCCAAAATCATTATCATATTTTCAAGAAAGTGAACTTGCAGTTGTTTAATGTAACCAGCCACAAAATTAATACAATGGTAGTTATCAAATAATTTGAGCAGTGACTTCATAGGAGTGGTTTTATTTACATCTGGCAATGCAGGTGGTTCCCATCCAGCTATTTGCATTTGGCTGATTAGGACTGGAAGACAACTTGGAAAGTAACCTATGGATGTTCCTGTGCTGTGTTGTGCTTACTCGCTCAGTTGTGTCAGACTCTGTGACAACATGGGCTGTGGCCCACCAGGCTCCTCTGTCCATGGGGATTCTCTAGGCAAGCGTACTGGAGTAGGTTGCCATGCCTTCCCCCAGGGGATCTTCCCAAGATCTTCTCAGGTCTCCCACGTTGCAGGCAGATTCTTAACCAGCTGAGCCACCAGGAAAGCCCATGAATACTGGAGTAGGTAGCCTATCCCTTCTTCAGGGGATTGTCCCAAACCAGGAATCGAATTGGGACCTCCTGCATTACAGGTGGATTCTTTACCAGCTGAGCTACCAGGGAAGCATGGATGTTCTTAGTAGCAGACAAAAATGAATAATAAGAAAACCTAAAGAAACAAGGTAAGGGACTGCGTGTTTTACACAGTGTATTTGCCATGTGAGAGTTAAACCAAGTGAACACTTTGCTATAAATTAGAAATACAATGATAAAATTTTTACCTGTCTGCTATATAATTGTAGCAAATTATTTTGTCCTTGATGAGGGAATTGTGAGATTCTGTGCGTTAGACTTCCCTGTATTTTCCTAGGGACACAGTTGCTGTCATGAGAGGTCTCTTTTACAGATGTTTTTCTGTTCAGGGCACAGCTAGTTCTGTCTTGAAACAGGAATTATCTTTTAATGAACTCTCTTTAAATTTCTTTTACCTATTTTCATATTCATCTTATTGAATAACATAACCTCAGGAAAGTTTAATTTGTATTATTTCACAGTGGCATCTCCAAAACTATCTCAATGTAATCTTTCCATATTTATTCTGCTGGTCATTGGTTTGCACTATTCTTCCTCAAGTCTTCATATGTTTACTGTCTTTTCCAAATCATTAATGAAATGTTAAGAAGTCGCTGAGCATCAGTCCCTGGGCACAACACTGGATACTGTCCTCATTATAGGGTAGACTGTTGTTTATCATTCATGCCCCATTGTTTGTGTTCCTCTTGACGGTTTGCAATCCTTGCAGGAGTCATCCTATCAAAGTCAATTTAAATGAAATTTTAAATTGAGGTTTCAGAAGGCACTGTATCAAATGTTTCATTGAAATCTAACACCCATGACATCCATTTTGTAATCTATACTCATTAATTTAGAAAAGTAGTTAAGCTATCATATCTGTCTAGAATGACTTACACTATAAGTTTTTTTCTGAGCATTGGTAGGAGGTGACACTCAAGGATATCATTTTAGTGTTGTGTTTATTGCAAATGACTCTGTAAGGTAACTAAGATGATTCATATCAAACCTCCCAGGTGATTAGTTATAGAAAAGTTACTGTGAATGCACGAGAGAATCCCTAAAAATTCCTCTGTGCTCTGCCTCTCTCTACACCCACACCAACCCCCAGAAATCACACTTCCCAATTTTTAAATAAACAGTCTAGGTCAGGGTTTGGCAGATTGCAGCCACAGACCACAGTCATTCATGTATAAATTGTCTGTGGCTGCTTTCTCCCTGTGACAGTAGAATTGAATAGTTGTGCCAGACACCTCTGTCTCTCAAAGTCTGAAATGTTTATTATCTGGCTCCTTAATAGGAAAAAAAAACTGTTTGAGCTTAATAGTAATATTAATATTCATTATAAATTGTTGCCAGCAAGAGGAAGTTGTGGAGAATAAAAGTGGATCCACGACACACGATTGTTTCTGGGGGTGCATGCTTTCACTGAGTCATATTTATGAGGTCATACATCTCTGCTGAACTCTGGCATCTGTGACAAGCAAATGGATTCAAATTTACTCAGTTCATTTCAGTTCAGTCACTCAGTCATGTCTGACTCTTGGCGACCCCATGAACCGCAACATGCCAGGCTTCCCTGTCCATCACCACCTCCCAGAGTCCATCCAAACCCATGTCTATCGAGGCGGTGATGCCATCCAGCCATCTCATCCTCTGTTGTCCCCTTCTCCTCGTGCCCCCAATCCTTTCGAGCATCAGGGTCTTTTCCAATGAGTCAACTCTTTGCATGAGGTGGCCAAAGTATTGGAGTTTCAGTTTCAACATCAGTCCTTCCAATGAACACCCAGGACTGATCTCTCTTAGGATGGACTGGTTGGATCTTCCTGCAGTCCAAGGGACTCTCAAGAGTCTTCTCCAACACCACAGTTCAAAAGCATCAATTCTTCAGCACTCAGCTTTCTTCACTGTCCAACTCTCACATCCATACATGACTACTGGAAAAACCATAGCCTTGGCTAGACGGACTTTTGTTGGCAAAGTAATGTCTCTGCTTTTCAATATGCTATCTAGATTGGTCATAACCTTCCTTCCAAGGAGTAAGTGTCTTTTAATTTCATTGCTGCAGTCACCATCTACAGTGATTTTGGAGACCAAAAAATAAAGTCTGACACTGTTTCCACTGTTTCCCCATCTATCTGCTGTGAAGTGATGGGGCCAGATGCCATGATCTGAGTTTTCTGAATGTTGAGCTCTAAGCCAACTTTTTCACTCTTCTTTTTCACTTTCAGCAAGAGATTTTTAGTTCCTCTTCACCTTCTGCCATAAGGGTGGTGTCATCTGCACATCTGAGGTTATTGATATTTCTCCTGGCAATGTTGATTCCAGCTTGTGCTTCTTCTAGCCTAGTGTTTCTCTTGATGTACTCTGCATATAAGTGAAATAAGAAGGGTGACAATATACAGCCTTGACATATTCCTTTTCCTATTTGGAAACAGTCTGTTGTTCCATGTCAGTTCAAATTTACTAACATTGTCTAATTCTGGAATGAACCTGAGAGGTCTAATTCATAAAACAGTCAAAACAGAGTGTATAAAACATAGAATTAGAACAAATAATTTCTCAATTTGTATGGAAATACAAAAAAC
>ML660211.1:1134594-1427694 GCA_007570785.1 Antilocapra americana | reverse complement strand
AAAAAATGGAGTACATAGGTATAGTTTGATATCTAGTGTATGTGTAGGAAGAGTAGAGAAACCCTTGTACCTTCAGTCATTTGACAAATATTAAGTGTGTGTTAGGCTCTAGGTATTCTTTTTCTAAGGATAAAGTGTTTACTCTCGTGGAACTTCTACATTGCAGGAGAAAGGTGATAGGCCATACAAACATATGAATGATCTATTGAGAGGGAACAAGTTATGTTACCTCTCAATAATAACACATTTTATGCATGTGATGTGTGCTCAATCACATCCAACTCTGCAACCCCATGGACTGTAGCCAGACAGGCTATTCTGTTCATGGAATTTTCCAGGCAAGAATGCTGGAGTGGGTTGCCATTTCCTTTTCCAGGTGATCTTCCTCACCCAGGGACAGAAATCATGGTAGGCTGATAGAGGAGTTAAAATGGGCAGGGGCTATTTTATTCAAGTTGTGCAGAAAAAGCAGAGACCTGGTTAAAATGAAGAAGCGTTTCTTTGGAGTTTGTTGGGACTTCAGCCCAGGAGACCCAGAACCAAGAAGCACTGACATTGTGCTCTGCTAGAGTGCAAAATGGGGAAAGGCAAAGCCTGCAAGGTCATGTAGATTGTCAAGAACTAGGATTGGAACTGACAAAAAGAAAGGGTGCTTGTTAAGCAAGGATTGATCGAGGTTCACAGTGATTACATAGTTGTGATGCCTGGGTTGGGGAACTTTGAAACTATGAAGTTGCAGCGAGAGACTGCTAGGGGACATTGTTTGAAAAAGGCTGCGGCTGTCCTTGAGTTTGATGCAGTTGAGGAGGTTCAGGACCTTGGTGATGCAGTAACTGGTCTGAAAGCACATCTGCAGTGGTCACTGGGCTCCATTTTGGATGCCCAAACTGTAGTTGCTCGTTCTTGATTTTTAAATGACTTTACTACTGCTCTTAATGATATATTTAATTATGTTTTTAGTGAATTCATTTATCTCCTTTTTAAACATTGATAACTGGCATGATGGTGTGTCCACATCCATTTCAGTCTCTGCCCCTGCAGTCTGCAACTGGAAAGGAATTAGTAGATGTGGATGCTTAGCTGCGGGTGACTTCCTCTCCCTTCAGTCAAAATAGGAATTGTCTCCTCTTGTCCCCTCTCAGTTTTACAGGATCCAAATAAAGAACATGACGTTATTGTTAAGTGTTCCCAATCCCCAGATGTTATTTTTTTTAATAGATTGAATCAGTACTGCTAATGCACAGTGTATTAGTATTATTTTAATAGCTTTATTGAGGTACAGTTTACATACAAAGAATTGCACATACTTAATGTATAAAATTTAACGAGTTTGGACATAGGCAAATACCCACCGTGTGATCACCACAATCATGGTCATAGACACATACAAAGTCACTCAAAGTTTCCTTGTGCCCTGCCCCCTTTTGTTACAAGAATACTTAACATGAGCTTTACCCTACTGACAAGTTTTGAAGTGTACAGTGCTGTATTATTAACTTCATGCTGTATGTTGTACAACAGAGCTCTAGAATGTATTCATTAATCATAATTGAAGCCTTATTGATGGTTACCTTTTTGATCTTGAAATCCCTAGACACACCTTATTATAAGTAAAGCATAATAAGACTAAGTGCTTTAATAGAAAAACACCCTTCTCAATCTTGTTTTAATGAAACTGTTGTGTATTTGTTTTGGAACATAAAGAACCGTTCTTAGGAGAGACACACTGTCTTGTTGTGTTATGTACTACCTTTGAATCAGAGAACGTGTGATGTCTGTTGAGGGCTTTCTGAGCAGCAGACAGAAGCAGTGACATGGGGTGTGTGCGTGGGGGGGTGCGGGCAGTCAAGGCTACCAGGTCAGTATGAGCTCTGCTATTAACTTGCTGTGTCGTGTTTGGCAAGTCACTTCCCCTCTATGAACCTCAGTTTCCTCATCACTGCCTCAGAAAATAATTGGATTTTAATAAGTCGTAAATTGCATGACCTCTAATATACTGGCTTTCATTTCTAAAGGGCTATTACTTCACCTTGAGGCTTTGACTCAGGAGAAAACTGTCCTGACAGATTTCAGGCTTTCCTAGGTCCCAGTACAGGTCCTTAATCTCAGAGGATTCCACAGGAGAAATGGTTTTCCATCAGAGGGCCAAGCCAAGTTATAAGATGGAGTCCCCGTCTTTCATTGTTGGTGGATCAGAGGGTCACATACAGGTGCACAGGGTTGCATGCATAGATAATGATGTCCCAGGAAGACTTGTTTGCTTGCTTGCTATTTAATTTAAAGATTACTGAGAATTTCCTTTCTCTGTCTTATGACTCAATATATGTTTCACTCTGAAATGTGTAAGTTTCTGTATGAAAAAGTTAGCAAATAGATATTCTGGGGGACTTAATGATTGTCTGGTTTACTGCAAGAAGGGCTTCCCAGGTAGCTCAGTGGCGATGAATCTGTCTGCCAGTGCAGGAGACTCAGGAGACATGTAGTTTGGATTCCTGGGTCAGGAAGATCCCCTGGAGAAAGGAATGGCAACCCATTCCAGTATTCTTGCCTGGAAAATCCCAGGGACAAAGGAGTCTGGTGGGCTACAGTTCATAGAGTCACAAAGAGTTGGACATGATAGAGTGACTGAACACACACACACACACACACACACACACACACATACACACACACACACACACACACATCTAGAAAGGCTATATTTTGTGCCTACTTTTAGAAATGAGGATACAACTTTAGTAGGAAGAGTTTGGGGCTGAGCCTCTCTATAGCTAAAGCCATTGTGGATGAATATGAGGGTATAGCATGACCCTGTCCACCTACAAATACTTACTCCCTGCCTCCCCAGTTGAATGATTTGAAATTCTCATAGCTTGATGCGATTGCAAAAGCAAGAGCGTGGTCATGAGAAAGACTCCATGTAAACATGCTTGCGTTTCTGGAGAGTTGAAGGGCTAGGTTGGCTTCTGTTCTGGACTTCTCTCCACAAAAACATGGATGTATTTAGGAAATTAGCTCTCACCTCATTCACTTTGTAAAGGAAAAAGGGATGAGATTTGGAGAAGTGTCAATGGAAGGAGAATAGCAAGGGGTAGTAAAGAAGAATATCATACTGAGTGTAGCATCTGGGGTGGTGAGGATCTAATGGTGGGATGCTCAGAAAAGGTGTGCTGGTGTGCTACGGAGTGGAGACAGACTGAGAAGGGTGTGTCTGTTTATGCATATTGAGAACTTTACCTGCTGTGCCTGCTGCATTCCTGACAACAGTCCTTTCAGTACCCCTAAGAGCATTGTTCATTCATTCTCTTTGAGGAGGATAAAGGTACCACACTTTTCACATCCAGATTTGTCTGATATGAAGAAAGTATATCAAGCATATCAGTGACACTGAGAAAAAAAAATTCTAATTTTAAAAAGAATTTAGAAATGAATAAATAAATAACATACATATTATTGTTGCTCAGTCCCTGAGTTGTGTCTGACTCTTTGTGACCCATGGACTGCAGCACAACAGGCTTCCCTGTCTTTCAGTACCTCCTGGAGTTTGCTCAAACCCATGTCCATTGAGTCAATGATGCTATCTGGCCGTCTCATCATACTAACAAGGGGCCAGTTCTCCCTGAACTAATTTATATATATTTTTACAAATCAGAATACCAGAGGGATTTCCCCTCCTCCTCTCTACCCAAACCCAAGTCTCCCATATTGCAGGCAGATTCTTTACCAGCTGAGCCACCAGGGAAGCCCAAGAATACTGGAGTGGATAGCCTATCCCTTCTCCAGTGCATTTTCCTGACCCAGGAATTGGACTGGGGTCTCCTACATTGAGGCAGATTATTTACCAACTGAGCTATCAGGGAAGGCCTTTTCAAAGCTAGTCAAGCTAATTGGGGTTTCCTAGGTGGCGCTAGTAGTAAAAATCCTGCCTGACAATTTAGGAAACAGGAGATATGGATTTGATACCCTGGAGAAGGAAACGGCGACCTACTCTAGTATTCTTGCTTGGAGAATCCCATGGACAGAGGAGCTTGACCGGCTACAGCCCATAGAGTCACAGAGAGTTGGTTCCAACTGACACGACTTAGCCTGCATGCACAGTCACGCTAATTACATTACTCACATGGGAAAAAAAGTGTGGGACAGGACAGTCCTTCACACAGGGTTCGATGCGGTATCCGGATGGTGCACCCTGAAGTCGTTGCGTGAGTGCTGATGTGGGCAGTCAGTCCAGGGCTCGGACGCGTGGGCTCGGGAGGGAAGCCGGCTTCCCAGCCTGTCTTCCTCACTCCCACTGGCTGTGGAATCTTGGGGAAATTATTTAGTATTTCTGGGTTTTGTCCTACTTTTTCATCTGAGCCTTAAAATAGTGTTTATCTCAAAGCATTGGTGTAGAGATTAAAGGAGTTGACATGTGCAAAATGCTTAAAGCAGTGCAGGTTAGCAGCCGCCCCAGTGCCTCCAGCAGGCCCTCGCTGGTGGGGCAGCAGGGCAAATGCGGAGGTAGACCAGATACCAGTGGAATTCAGTCTTTGTGACAGGTCTGTTGAAAGTCAAGGAAAGTATTATTCAATAAATAGTGTTCAGAACCCTCACTACAAATTATAGAAACTCTCTCCTTACACTGAAAAACAATTCCTGCTGGGCCAGTTATTTCAGTAATTAAAAAATGAAGATGTCTTCTTACAAAGTTAAACATACACTTATATGAACTAAGCAACTCAAATCCTATATGTTTACCAAAGACGTGTGAAAACCTATGTCCCCGCCAGGACTTGTATGGAGATACTCACTGAAGCTTGTTCCTGAGGGCACAAACAGAAAATCACACTAACATCCACCAACAGGTGGATGGATGGACTAGTTATGGTCTGTTCACAGAATGCAAAACTTCCTACACTGAAAAGAACATCTACTGACCACAGAGCAGCGTGGATGAATCTGAAAAACACTATGTGATCTAAGTGAGATAAGCCAGTCACAGTGACTGCATGCTGTGTGATTCCATTTATATGAAAATCTAGAAGAGCCAAAGTAAAGACAAAGTAGGTCAGTCAGTGATTGTTTGGAGCTGAGGATGGGAGGAGGAGAGAATGAAAACAGAGAACTTTGAGGGGTAATAGAAATATTTTATATCTTGATTGTGGTGGTTATTCAACTGTATACATTTGTCAAACTTCATCCAATTGTATACTTAAAATGGGTGAACTGTATACAAATTACTTTGCCATCAAACTGATATTAAAATTAAGCCACAGAAGGTTTGGCCATTTAAAAATATACCCCCAATATTCATTTGTTTTCCTCCCATCAGAAGATGAAGTGAGTATTCTTCTTGCATCTGGGCTCTGTGATTGTTCGACCCATAGAGTAGGGCCTTACGAGACTGGCAGCTCATAATTTCTCTCTTTTGAGACCCTTGCTTTTTTAGAACTCTGCCTCCAAGCTGATGTGGAAAGGTCTTATCTAGCAGGCAGAATCAACTAACTGTCAGACATGTGAGTTCAGAAGCTTTGAAGATGAGTTCCTGGCATTGTCTGCCTGCAGTCAGATGAGTGGTCCTGAGTGAGACCCAACAGGTGAAGTCAATCTCTAGAACCTTGAAAGATGATAATAAATTGATAGCAGTAGTTTGAAGTCATTACACTTTGGGGTAATTTATTGTGCAGCATCAGGTAACTGGAGCTAAAGACCTGAAAGAAAACACAGGACATTAAAATAAATAGCTAATGAATGGGGGAAGCTTTTTATGTATGGCACTATATACTTAGCCCTGGAAGAAAACATTGATATATACATTAATATAAATTATAAATTTATATACAGTAAGAAAAGTATCAAAGGATAGGCTGGGAAAAGTGTTTGTTTTACTATGTCATGACCATTTACAAATCAATAAGAAAAACTAGCAATGCTGTAGAAAAGGGGCAGAGCACATAAATGAAAAAAGATAGATCAACGTAACTTACACAAACCTGTCCATTCTTATAACACAAGAAATACAGATCAGTGTTGCAAAACAGTATCATTCACTAAATTGATGAAGAGAAAAAAATTATTAAATGATTAAAATTGTGAAGTGGTTCTCCAATATATTCTCCTTCAGTGTGTAAGTCAGCTCAGCCCTTTAGAGGGCAATTTAATTTTACCTATTAAAATTTAAAAGAGACCTTTTGTGTTAGGTGAGGTTACATAGAGGTTTAATTTTTACTCGTGTGGGTTGGAAGTTGTGTGCACACAGTCATTCCCCCACGAGGGGTCTTTGTAATACTGTAGGGTTTCAAGGCTTTCAGTTTGTGGCCAGACCTACAAGTGCTGTATATGTTTGTGTGTGTGTGTCCGAGCATATGCGCAGTGGTGCCTCAATTATGCTGGTGAGATGCCGGTTTGGTGTATTAAAGGAAGATTAACTGACAATGATCAAGTAAAGCACATTTGGGAATTGGATTTACAGTTAGGACAATATACAAAGTGTTTTTATTTAATTCCTTTCAACAAGCCCTGTCAGGCCTTCTTTCTGAATTTCTTTTACATTACTGGGAAACTTTTTAAAAGATGTCCTGAGTCTCAGAAATCTGCTTCAACTATTTCTGTAATATGAAAGCTTTCCTTTTTTCAATAAAAAAGGCACAGTAAGATATTACTCTCATTTGTGTTAGGAGCAATAAGGAGGAGAAAATCACAAATAATTTAAGAATATGTATTAATATTTCAGGCCAACATCTTTCATGGAATAAAAACTACTTGTACATTTCCAGTTCCTAATGGTTCTCAATAAATTATATGTGTGGAAAGGGTGCATTTAAATTTCGTTTATTTCCATAATTGAATTTTGGGATCATTGTTACTAAAACATATTTTGATATCTGTCTCCTAAGAATCCTCTTAATAAGAGACACAGTGGTCATCCATTAGGTTTTTGTCTGTATTTATTTGAATGAAAAGCTGAAATTGCAACAAGACAGGCTTAAAAAATTGCATCTTCCCAATTATATTAAAGAAGGCAGTCAGGAAGAGTAGATCTGAAGCGTCCTTTATGAAACATAGTTAGGTGTGCTGCTGTAAAGTGTTTCTCGCTGTTCTCCTCAATAATACCTGTGAATCAGTTAACCACATTTGTGCCCAGTTCTGTACTGCCACATGCCCTCTCATGTTCATGGCTCTGAATGTGAATGTTTTCCCCCATATTTTTGCACCAGAAAAACAGAACAACTGCTCATTAGCCAATGGCCAGGTCAGCTGTTATTTCCTCTGTGACATCATTGCTATTCCATCATCCTGATTGTTTTCAGAAATTAAAAAAAAAAACAAGAGGGTTTGACTAATGATAGCATTTTATAAATTTTCAAAATAGATACTACTATTTTTTTTTCCTGCTCAAGTAGAACCTCCATTCGTCACCTTACTTTAGATCTTGTGACTCTACAGTACTCACCCCTCATTATCTAACCTGACCCGACACACTATTGGGTCAGTCTCTTTTCCCTCCTGGTCCGCCATTAGCATCCTAGGTTGCCTTAATGTTCACAGCATGTGGGTTACAGTGAAAGTATGCAAGTCAATAGAAAGGTTTTACTTTACCTTGAAATATTAATAAGAAACCAATTCTACCCATTATAAACTGGAAAATAGTGATTCTAAACTAAGGCAGTTAATAATTGCAGTCTGCTATACCAGGATATGGATTGTCATGTACCAAGGTAGGAACCAGGACTAAGGAAGTATAGATTTGGGCACAAAGTCGTAATAAAGAAGACTATAGTAATGGGCAGAACAAGGTGTAAACTTTAATATCTGTCCATAAGGTTGACAACTGAGAAGCCTGGCAGGATAATAGTACCTTGAAGAGTGATGGTATAATTTATCGCCCAAACCCGGAACTTCAGAATGAAAAGGACTGCTGTTAATAAACACACCAGGATTATAGGCATCAAATAGGACATCCCGAGGCAAACCAATTCAGATGAGTGTATGGTAGAAAGTGGAAGACCTAATTTCTACCTGAATTAGGGAGGAAGTGGAAGAGCTAGGCAACAGTAAGAATCGATTTGATCTCAAGCCTAAGTTCATGGGAAATTTTTCAGTGTAAATTGGGAAAGTCAAACAGTGAAGTGGGGAAGAGAAACTGGGAAGAAAGAACAGTCAGTTATAAGCAGAGTGCTTTATTAAGCCAGCAAAGAGTGGAACTAGAGAAAAGTTTGCAAAATGGAGCATAGCATATGCACCAGAACTGCCCTCCCTGAGAAGTGAGGGAGTGGGGCATTTAGCCACCGCTTCCCGAGAGGCGCTGAGGCTTGCTCTTGAAGTGCATGCTTTGGTGTCTGTTGGCAGCTTTCTGAGGATCTGAGGAGAGAAGCTTTGCAGGCACAGAGCTGTAGCTCCTGGCAGCTTGAGGTCTGTGGGAGGGTTATCGTCAAGTTCCACACGTCAGTCAGCTACGTATTTCTGTGGTCCTGGTCTGTAATTGAATGGCCATGAAGACTAGCTTCAGTCTGGGAAAGAAAAGATAATCTAGGTTAAATGATCTTCTCTAATTGTTTTTGATCATTCGGCATACCTGCCAGGAAATGATTTGTGCTGCATGGTGCTTGTTAGTCTTAGCCCAGAAAGTGCTTGTTAGTCTTTCCCAGCTTGAGGAAAGTTTAAAATAAACTGTCAACACTTAAAAACATTTCCAAGAAGTTTTAAATTCAGATCTCACTAGATAACAGAATATAAGGCAGTTTTCACAGGTGATTCTTTAGTTTTAAAAAGTGCTATCATTTATGTAGAACTAGTGGCTAGGATAATTGATGCTTTTGAGCTGTGGTATTGGAGAAGATTCTTGAAACTCCCTCGGACTGCAAGGAGATCAATCCAGTCTATCCTAAAGGGAATCAATCCTGAATATTCATTAGAAGGACTGATGTTGAAGCTGAAGCCCCAGTGCTTTGGCCATCTGATGTGAAGAGCTGACTCATTAGGAAAGACCCTGATGCTGGAAAAGACTGAGGGCAGGAGGAGAGGAGGACAACAGAGGATGAGATGGTTGGATGGCATCACTGACTCAATGGACATGAGTCTGAACAAGCTCTGGGAGATGGTGAAGGACAGGGAAGCCTGGTGTGTTGCAGTCCATGGAGTCTCAAAGACTTGGACATGACTGAGTGATTAAACAACAAGTGGCTAGGAATTGTATTGGAAGAAAATATGATAACGATCTCAAAATTCCCACACTTCGGGGGAATATGGAGGTGGGTGGTTGAGAAGCTGGTCTTTTATTCAGTATATTTCTAAACTGATTATTTGTTTAATTCTGAGACTACAGTAGTGATCATAAGTATGTACATTTGTCCAACTCAGAAAACTGTCTACATTACATATGTGCAGATTTTTTTTGAATATCAATTCAATAAAGCTGTAAAAATGAAAGAAAAGAATTTGAACATTGTCTTTACTGTAGATAAAGTCTTTGAGCAAAATTCTTTAGATGGCCATCTCCAGTGTGGTGTAATTAATGTTGTAATTTTTGAGACTAATTTTTTCCTGTATAATTTTATTAAAGTATTTCCACTTAGTGGAATAAGTAAAGTTTGAAACTGTAGTGTCCGATTAATGTTTGCTGATTTTCAGGCCTGTGTCTTTAGTGTCAGGACGGTGGTCTGGGGCTCAGAAGGCTGGAGGATAGATCTGGTTAGGACGACTGGGGTCGGTGACCCTGCACAGTGAGAGCATGAATCAGAAGCAGACTTGGCTTTTAGAACTGAAAGCAAAAGTTTCAGTTCTGGAACATCCGCGCACCTGTGAGTGCAGGCTGATCACTAAGGACTCTAGGGGGAGGCTATAATATAGAACATATAACTGAGCAGACAAAAGTCATTACCAGATAGATATATGCAGCAGAGATAGAATATGTAAGGTGTGGAGGTCTGGATTTGTGTTTGACAGTTGGTAGGATTCCAGCCTCAGAACTGGCATTCAGAGGTGGTCTCTTGGCTGAGGCATGGAGTCGGGAAGAAAGTAAGAGCAACTCATAAATCCATTTCTGTAGAAAGCTGTTCTTTGGAGTTGGATATGAGACAACGTGATGCGAAACTCTCCCTACAGCTGATGTCGCCTCAGGAGTTAGACGGATAGCCACTGGCCAGGATGGAAGCCCTCAGAGATGTCAGGAAGAACACAGAGTTGAGCGGATGTTGACTCACTTTAGACCTCTTGATACTGAGAGCTGAGGGTAGAATTAAGCCTGCCTTCATGGATTAAATGTTCCCGCTGAGTGTGAAAGAGAAATATAACAGCAGGGAGGCAGGCGCATCAGTATATTTGGCTTTAGAATCATTGCTTGAAACAGTGTTTCCCAAGGACATCTCATGAATCACTATTCCTATGAGTTTCTCTCCGAAATGAGAACTTCTTTCCTATAATCAGACTGGAAAATGCTATTTTACTTAGCTCTTCTCTTGAAGAATCAGGCTGCACTTTAACATGTTAAATACTCTGAGAATCCCCATAATAAAGATTTTTTTTTATCTATTTCCTGTTACCATCCTGGGGAACCAAACATTGATGTGATGTACATTGGGGGTGGCTGGCTGGATAGAGGACCCTCTTTGTGGTAGCAGTCAATAAAGGTGGAGAGTAGCTTTGTAAAGTTTTGTGAAGACTTAAAAAAATGGGTAAAGGCTAGAAATATTCTTTTGATTGCATCTTGAAGAAGTAGTCTTTTTAGAGAGGAAAACAGAATTTGATTCAAAGTAGCTTCTGAGTATGTTGTTAAGATAAAGGCTGTCAAGAGGTGAAGGACACCCTTGCTTTATTCACTTGTGAACATAAATCAGGAAAGAGAAGACACCAGCTTAATTGTGCTGGTGTGGCTCTAACTAGGAGATGAACAGGAGTGGAGGAAGGCAGAGGTTTCTGGTGCTTCTGTTTCAGCATTTCATCTCTATCCCAAGAGAGAACGAGTCCTAAGATGGGCAGGACTGAACACCTGAAGGAGACAGTAACCAGAATGGAACCTGTGTTGGGGGTGGGAACTGGGCCAGTTAGAGGCCCAGATCAGAGAGCATTCTCTGTTAGTGGCATTTATAAAACACAGTCATGCTTTTGCAAGGGCTTCCCAGATGGTACAGTGGTAAAGAATCTGACTGTAATGCAGGACACACTGGTTCAATCCCTGGGTCGGGAAGATCCCCTAGAGAAGGAAATGGCAACCCACTCCTGTATTCATTCTTACCTGGAAAATCCCATGGACAGAGGAGCCTGGTGGGCTACAGCCCATAGGGCTGAAAAAGAATTGGACTCCACTTTGTGAGTGAACTACAAGCCTTTGCAATGGGATATCATATATTCAACTAATATTTTCTAGTTGGAACCTAATGTTGAATGTATAGGCTGCTGCTATTAAAACGTTTTTTAATTCTATGTTTCCTAGAAGCATACAGCTAAAAGAGTTGTTTCTGATTCATGGGATGATTGGTGTACCATGTGAGAAAGACATTGTTTTTGTTCCAACTGATTTTGTTTCTTTTTTCCCTTACGTAAGTTGTGTTATTTTGAAGATTCATTCTATGTCAATTTATCTGACTTTCAAAAAGAAATATAAAAATATGCATCTTCAGAATTTCATATTTGATCAGGAAGCTGCCATAGAAGTACATATCATGAATTTGTGTGTATATCTCTATGTTAACTAGATGTTTATGTTTATAGCAAGCTTTTTAGCTCTCTACATTGATATACAGAGTGAGAGGTTATGTTGCAATTTATTTTGATTAGAGGAAATCACTTTCTATTTTGTATTTTTATATCATAAAAATGATTTTGCTGTATATTTATGTAAGTATCTTTATTATAAACACTCTGTTATATTATTTCTTGGCCTGATTTTAATCAAGTCATTTATAATTATGCATATATGGATCTTAAGCATACCAGATGCAGGTTAAGATATGTGCATACATATTTAAACTCTTTCAGGTAATTTACAGATTTTATAATCTTAGAAAAGAAGCATCTGATTCACCTAATTTGTTTTGATAAACAGAGTATTTAAAATTAAATTAACCATTAAATGATCCCAGTGAGAAACTGCTCCTTTATTTAGTAAGATTTCAAAAATCTTCAGAGAGAAAGCAGTTGACTTTTGGGCCCTGTATCTGAGCTATAATTCAAGGAAATTGTTTCATCACTCAGAAGCTGTTTCTGCTTTAAACACAGTCCCAAAACACATATTGAAATGACTATCTCTAAAGTCTGAAGACTCAGTGCACCCAAGTTCTGCAACATTTGTAGTGTCTTTTATGTGCTTCTCTTTATGTCCTTTCATTTTCCATGGCAAACAGACAAACTGGACCACTTTGTTATTATTGAATAAAATAAAGTGATTTGGAACAATAAAATATCTTTAGTGAGAATTTTAAACCTTTCAGCAAATGTTAATTAACTGTGCCTCCTCCCAGCCCAGTGAGTAGTCACAGTAACTGTATCATAATACCCACTTATGGGGAATAAAACCGACTAAACAATTAAAAGAAAAAAATCCAGTGCATAGCTTCTCTGGCTGTAAATATTTTCAGATACATGAAATATGATTGTACTTATTTAATGCACTGAATTCCAAGTTTATGCTATCTTTTGCATGCATTAAAGTGCTTTTATAATAGTTTATGTTCAACAAATTACATTTTATTAAATCTTGTGGGTTTCCTTTTGTAGATCAAATGATCTACTTGATAACGTGGGAGTTTTAGCTGTCAGCTCTGCTTTCAGTCAGTTTGTGGTCTGGAAGCAAAGGGTGGAGGTGGTTTTGGGCAAGGTTGGAATATGGCACTTTGGAAACACAAGGCAAAAGATGGGTTGCCCTGAAGGAATGTCTTCTAGACATTCTTGAAAACATTGTCTTCTATGTGTCTTTGAGACAGTGTCTTCAAGACATTGAGAAAATGGCTTCATCAGGCAGTAAGGCATGAAATATGCTTCTTGGGTAGTTGGGCAGTCCAAACGTCAGATGTGGCAGTCTTTGAAAGGAGACAGATGAGAGCAGCACAGTGTGGGAAAAAGAGGAAGAATCAGGGGATATAGCAGGGCTGGTTTAAAGACTAAGAGCTAGGTGGAGAGCAGAAGGGATTTAGTGATGAGGGAGGAGGGGAGAGAAAGAAAAAGATTTTTGAGGACTGAAAATGAGAATAACAGTGCCATCATTTAGGGAAAAAACAGAAGACAAGAATAGGAACAGTTTGACAGATGAATGATGATTTTTTTATATGGAATTGATTGCTTTTGAAATTCTGGTTGACCTTCAAGGGCAATCTCTCCAGCGAGTTTTTGGAATTTGGAAATCAATGAAAAAAAATTAAAGCTAGAAATTTCATAGATGAGATACTAGGAACTGATACAAGATAAGATCCGCACAGCAGGGACTGAAGCATGCAGGTAGAGGAGATTTAACGTTAGAACTTTGGGAAGAGTGCCTTATGGAGGTGGGCAGAGGAAGGGCTGCTACTTTAGGTTTAGAGATGAGAGGAGTGCAAGGTGAGGTCGGTGGCAAGTAAAGAACAGAATGTTGAGGAATTTGGGGCAATCACCAGTGTTATACATACCTTCTCCACAAGAGAAGAGACCCATGGGAAGGCTATCTAACTGCTGCATGAAGTTCAGTGTCCAGAGTCTTTTGGAGACGTGGTCTGTGGCTTCGTGTCCACTTGTTCCTCCTTTTAGTCCAGCAATCTGTGAACTCACAACCAAGTTATCTCCTCCCTCATCTCTAGCTGATTGATGGTAGCGTAGAGACAGACACCCATAGTAAAAGCCCCCATTTGGAAGGAAGAGTGCGGAAGACACATAGCAATTGACTTCTCCACCACTGATGAAATTCTGCTGGGCAGATATTAGGAGATCACCCTCTGCTAGCTGGGGAATGAATCTTATAAGATCATGATTCTGCTTTCTTAACGTTCAGAAATTTAGAAGGGAAGAAGTACAGTAGTCACAATTCACAGGTGATACAGTGGCTTGTGTAGAAAGTTTGAATGAAGCTATAAAGTCATAGGGATAATAGATTGGCATAGTTGCTAGAAATGGTGTTAATGACATAAAATCAGTTCCCTTTCCATATATCAGTAAAAAACAATTTCAGATGGAACAGTTTTTTAAAAAGATGTCATTGAAAATAACATAAACAATTCAAATAGCTAGTAACAAAAGTAATGAAAATGAAGCTACAAAAGAAGAGAAAAACTAAAGATTTAAGCAGATGGAGGGAGATGCTGTGTTTGTAGATAGACTGGAAGATGAGGTACTATAAGTATGTCAGTCCTCCACAAGTTGATCTGTAAATTATGTAACCATAGTGAAAACTCCCTGTAGGACTTGTGTGTGTTTTTGTGAACACCTGTAAGCTAATTCTACAATTGTATGAAAATTCAAAGCACAAGGATAAACAAGGCAATCTTTAAAAAATGAAACTGGAGTTCTTACTAGGTATCAAGGCATTATAAAACTATAGTAATTAGGGTAGTACAGTATAGTGTTGTAAAGATTCATATATGAGTTGAACAGAGTATAAAGTTTAAAAACAGACACCTCAGAAAGTGGATTTGATTTACAACAAGGATGTAAATCAAGGAAGGATGGTCTTTTCAACAAATGGTACTTGTCATCAAAATATCCATATGAAACAAAATTCTAACCAGACATGAAAATCAACTCCAGATAGACTGTGGATCTAAATATGAAAGGTAAAACCATAAAACCATAAAAAGAAGACATTAGTAGATATCTTCATGATCTTGTCATTAACACAGGTTCTTAAATATTATGGAAAAAAAAAGTCCTGTGAAGGCAAAAAGAAAAACTATAAGTGGACTGTGTTACAATTTAAGGATTCGTCTCAACAAAGAGCACCTCTCAGAGAGTAGGGGAAAAAGCCACCAGAGTAGGAGGAAATATTTGCAACACATATACCTGACCAAGGATTCTTATCCAGAATATATAAAATACTCCTAGAAATCAGTAAGAAAAATGCTGTAGGTTCAATAGAAAATGGGCAAAAACTTCAACAGTTTACCAAAGAAGATAACCAAATGGCCAAGAGAAATATAGAAGGGCACGCAGCTTCATTAGTCATTAGGAAAGTGCAGATTAAAAGTTCACTGGGGTAATATTACACATTCAATAGAATGGGGCTGGAGAAGACAGAATATACCAAGTGTTAGCAAGAGTGTGGAGGAATATTCATACACTGTTATAAATCACTGTAGTCATATTGGAAAACTGTATGGCACCTCTCCTAAGCTGAACACGTACACCCCTAAGCCCAATGGTTTTCCTTGTAAGTGTGTACTTAAGAGAAATGTGTGTTTACTTGCTGAAAGACAGGTATTATGATGTTTCTAGCAGCACTACTCAATCTGGAAATTACCAGAGACCTAAAAATAGTAAAGTGGATCAATAAAGTTTGTGATGTTCATACAATGAAATCTTCAGCACTGACAGTGAACAATTATTGCAACTCATGACCACATTACTGTGTCTCAGAAATGGAACTTTGAGGGTGCCAAAAGGTAAATATTACAGGACACCTTTTAATTAAATGCAAAATTGGCAAAATTAATGGTGTTGGGCCTGGGGATCTGAGTTACCCCTGAGAGGAAGAGTGGGAAGGAGTATAGGAGCTGGAAGTGTTGGGGTGTGGAGTTGGTTCTGTTGTGCTGCTATTTCATTTCATTGATCTGTGGATCTGTGTTCTGGTTCTATGAGTAGATTTAGTTTGTGAAAATCCATTAATCTCTATACTTATGTGTATAATTTTTTCTCTGTGTGTTTTACTTCAACAGAAAGTTATGTGATTCCCAGTAAGATAAATGTAGCAGAAGTAGGAAACTGCACATAGAAAGAAAATCCTGATTACCTTTTAAAATAGTGATAGAAAACATGTATTAATATCCATGCATTCATTTCATAATAAAAATAAATACATCAAATAAATGTGATTACAAGTTTTTTTTTCCCAACTCCGAGACATGTTTAGTGTGTTTAGTAACATTTATATCCAAATATCTAGACACAGAAGTATGGTGGGAGCATTAAAAAATCATTTTTATATTCTTTTTAGACCAAAGTTAATATATATTTGGGTTGCCCCAAAAGAATCCTGTATGCAGGTCAGGAAGCAATAGTTAGAACTGGACATGGAACAACAAACTGGTTCGAAATAGGAAAAGGAGTACGTCAAGGCTGTATATGGTCACCCTGCTTATTTAACTTGTATACAGAGCACATCATGAGAAACGCTGGGCTGGAAGAAGCACAAGCTGGAATCAAGATTGCCAGGAGAAATATCAATAACCTCAGATATGCAGATGACACCACCCTTATGTCAGAAAGTGAAGAAGAACTAAAGAGCCTCTTGATGAAAGTGAAAGAGGAGAGTGAGAAAGATGGGACGGCATCTGGTCCCATCACTTCATGGTAAATAGATGGGGAAACAGTGTCAGACTTTATTTTTCTGGGCCCCCAAATCACTGCAGATGGTGGTTGCAGCCATTAAATTGAAAGACGCTCACTCCTTAGAAGGAAAGTCATGACCAACCTAGACAGCATATTGAAAAGCAGAGACATTACTTTGCCAGCAAAGGTCCGTCTAGTCCAGGCTGTGGTTTTCCAGTAGTCATGTATGGATGTGAGAGTTGGACTGTGAAGAAAGCTGAGTGCTGAAGAACTGATGCTTTTGAAGTGTGGTGTTGGAGAAGACTCTTGAGAGTCCCTTGAACTGCAAGGAGATCCAACCAGTCCATCCTAAAGGGGATGGGTCCTGAGTGTTCATTGGAAGGACTGATGTGGAAGTGGAAACTCCAGTACTTTGGCCACCTGATGCAAAGAGTTGACTCATTAGAAAAGACCCTGATGCTTGGAAGGATTGAAAGGCAGGAGGAGAAGGGGACGACAGAGGATGAGATGGCTGGATGGCATCACTGGCTTGAAGGACATGGGTTTGGGTAGACTCTGGGAGTTGGTGATGGACAGGGAGGTCTGGTGTGCTGCGATTCATGGGTCACAAAGAGTCGGACACAACTGAGCAACTGAACTGAACTGAAAAGGTTGTTTGGGTTTTTCTGTAGCATCTTATGGGAAACCCAAACAAACTTTTTAGCCAACCTGATATATTCATTATGGACTGATTGTTTGTGTCTTCCACAAATTCATATGTTGTAGTCCTAACCCTCAATTGGATGGTATTAGGAAATAGGCATTGGGGTGATGATTAGGGGTAGATTAGGTCCTGGCAGCGAGACCCTCATGAGGGGCTGAAAAGCTTTATAAGAAGGTAGAAAGAGGGCTCTTTCTTTCTCCTGCATGAAGACGCAGCAAGAAAGTGTCCATCCACAAGTTGGGATGAGAGCTCTCACCAGAGCAGCCACCCGGGTCTCACATTCAGCCTCCAGAACTGTGAGAAGCAGACACCCCCCAACACATGGGATTTTGTTACGGCAGTCTGAGCGAACTAGGACACATTTTACTAAAGGCTTTAATGAAAACACTACTTTATGGGCTAGTTAATGATTAGAGGTGGGGGACTAAGCACCCCTGTATTAAAATTTTCTTTTAGCAGTGAATGGAGTTAATTGAAAAGTTTGTCTCAGGTTTATAAACTTTAAGTGGCAACACTGACTCAATTCACTATCCCTATGTAGACAACATCCAATCATTAGGTGCGGCCAAGTTTCCAAAATCCGTTATTGCTAACATTACTTACAGCAATCCTGTGATATTCTTGGAGGATAATTATTCCTCTTCAGGACCTGTGTGGTTCCCAGATTTATGCGTAGAAGCTCAGTTTGCTTAGGTCTTGAGTTTCCACTCCTCTGGAAGAGGTAGTACCTGTGGGAATGCATCTGAGGGTAGCATATGCCCTGGTGGCCGAATTCAGATCACCTCAGGAAGAATTGCCACGTTCCATCTATGTCATCGTGTCTCCTGAGGAAATCAGTTTTTGAAAACCAAAGGAAACTTAGTATACCAGACTCCTTCTTCAAATCAGACAAAAGATGGCTTGGCAGTTAATGAAAACATATAGTTTACTTCTTTAATGAAATGCTAGAAGTGGTGGGCAAGTTCTTTAAAAGAGCTTTCCCTGATAATGCATTAGGTATTATCTTTAAAATATTCAGCAGAAACTTAACCATAAATTGCTCTCTAGAGATGCACATTGCCTGGGGTGTTCAATTGCCTGTTGGGTTTGAAGCCGTTTGCAGCTACAAGGGAGCAGGAAGACACCGGATAAATCTGATCATCTCTGCTTCCATCGAACACAGTCCAGGATGCTGTGATGCCCGCAGGTCCTTCAGGGAGTGAATTATGCAGTGCTCGTCTGCAGACCTGTTTTTGTCTGCTGACCTCCAGCTCTCTCAGCTCTCCTGCCATTTTATTAGGAGGGTTGGGAATTAGCCATCTTGACCTATTTAACATCCAGGGACTGGGAAGAATGTATTACTCTTTCATTAGGCCTCTCACTGAAGAGAGGAATCAACATTCTCTGAGGAAAACCTGATGGTGTTGGAAGCTCATGACTGATTTTAATATCTAACATTGATTGTGCACTGTGTGCTTCAGACACTTAAATCTCATATAATTCTCCTCTGAATCCTAAAGGTTAGTTAGTATTGTTTCTCATTTTCACAGACAAAAGGAGTGAAACAGAATGATTAGGAAGCAAGCACCGTGGTGCAGCTAGTAACTGGAATTTCTGCCCAAAGACCTGTCTTCTGCCAAGCGCCCCTGCCCATGTGGTCCATGTTGGTGCCTTTGGATGGAGCGGTGACCCTTAGGTTACTGGGTCCCCACATTCGCCCCCAAACACAGGAGATGGCATCACAGACACATTTCTACTTTTATGATGTAAGTCAGGTTACACATGTAAAAATGCAGAATAATATTTCGAAACAGGAAGACCCAGCTTCACAGGTAAGAAAGGCTCAGACTGTTCTTGGATTTCATATCCATCTTTGTATAACCCTTGAATCACAAGCCTATACAAATCTGTAAGCTCTAATTGTTAAAATTGTTCTGAATTCAGTGAGAATTACTGTTTAACCTTTTTTGTTTATGCCATGACTTAGATTTCTAGCACACTGCAGAAAACCAATTAATTGATTAATTACATTACATGGCTCGCTCGCATTCCCTGTTTACTGTCCTTCTTTGAGGAAGTCATCTTTTTCTCTAGATGCAAAAGATAACTTTTTTTTTTAAAGTAGCTCCATTTCCTCCTCATTTGTGGCTTTGCTATTAAGGAATCATTGTTTTGTTAGTTACACCTCCCGCTGAAGCATTTCGATGTGTCTGTGCTGTGGTTCGCTCCCAGACCTGACAGCCTCATTAGCTCCTGATAGCCTGCGCTCTTGAATGTGGTTAGTATCAGCTCCCTATTGGGATTCAATCACTTTTAGCCTTAAAAGCCTGTCTTGTATACATAGACCCTCCTGCAAGGCTCTGAATTTTCAGAACCTACTTTCATAGCCTATGAAAGTGATGTACACAACAGCATGACCCAAACTGACCTTCAGTGGGGCGGCTTCTTCCTTGTCTCTTTGTTTCTTTCATGTTTTGCTCTATTCCCTCCTCCCTCCTGCTCCTCCTCCCTCTCTCCTTTTCTCCTTCCCTCTCTCCTCTTTCCTTCTCTCTCCCTTCTTTTCCCTCTCTCTTTCTTTGTAATAACCATAGATATTTATGTGCTCAATTGGTCAATGAATAGTAACTTAATGTTTTCAGCTTTGAGGCAACAAAGCCACCACAAGCCCTGTTGATTCTTCTTCCCATCACATATTTGCTCTTCTTCCCTGCCTCCTTCCTCTCAGAGCCCTGATTTTGTTCTTGGGTTTCCCCTTCTCTACACTTAGAGGAATTCTGCTTAGACCCCACCCCTGAGAGGGTTGAGTGTTTTGGGGCTTATGACAATAAACAGTGAATAATATACCTGTGGCTGATTCACTTTGCTGTGTGGCAGAAAATAACACAGCGTTATAAAGCAGGTATACTCCAATAAAGAAAGAAAAAGTGAAGTGGCTCAGTCGTGTCTGACTCTTTGCAACCCCATGGACTGTAGCCTACCAGGCTACTCCATCCATGGAATTTTCCAGGCAAGAATACTGGAGTGGGTTGCCATTTCCTTCTCTGGGAGATCTTCTTGACCCAGGGATTTAACCCGGGTCTTCTGCATTGTAGGTAGAGGCTTTACCATCTGAGCCACCAGGGAAGTCCAATAAAAATGAAAACAAACAAACAAACAAACGTAGAACTATATTAGGATAACAGACTAAACAGTGGTTTGAGGTGGATGGAGAATTAAGTTTGGAAAGTAAGGGAATCAATCTTGGAAGGTCTTAAACTAGGCAAAGTAAGTGGGATCTGATAATATATAA
Organism: Antilocapra americana; assembly: GCA_007570785.1. Taxonomy (NCBI): domain Eukaryota; kingdom Metazoa; phylum Chordata; class Mammalia; order Artiodactyla; family Antilocapridae; genus Antilocapra; species Antilocapra americana. Next base: position 1,407,298 of record ML660211.1, on the reverse strand, counting down.
ACTGGGGGAATATTTGAAATTTTGGAGACAGGAGATAACATGATACAAGTATCCGAGTAGGGGAAGTCAGAGTGAAGAGAAAGACTGAACTTGATTAGGAAGCTATTGCAGTATCATCTGGATGGAAAGTGATAAGATCTAGATTATATTTCAGTCAACTTCTGTTTGTTCAGGTCTCAAAAGGCAAAAAGCCCCAACTAAAACAACACATCGCGTATTTTAAGTGCAAGGACTATTGGTGTTTATAATAATTACCTAAGAGAATTCAGGATATTTGAATGACTTATTATTTTTTAAAAAAAATTTATTTATTTATTTGACTGTTCAAAGGTCTTAGTTGCAGCATGTGGGATCTAGTTCCCTGACCAGGGACTGAACTCAGGCTTCCTGCATTGGGAAAGTTGCACCTTAGCCATTGGACCAGGGAATGACTTCTTGATCATAGGGACAGAACAACTGATGTTCAGTCCTGTTTTGAAATTATGTTTTAAAAGCCAGTCCTATTAATATAAAAATTTTAACGCATTTACTATTTATAACAATTTTATACATATATATATAGACTATAAATAAAAAGTAGATCATTAAAACAGGAATGCCCCATTCCCTTCCATTGTGGACAAATAGGGAGTAATTTCACTGTATTGAGAAATAGTCTCTATATTTACTACTTTAGAAAATCAGAACATTTTCATACTTTTCTTTTTTTAAGTGAAGATATTTTCTGGATTTATTTAGTGTATTGGGCTGTAAATATTTTTTTTTTCCATATCAGAGGAGAAAACACTCCCATGTATTTCAGGTGACATATTCCCTGGTTGCTGGGAAGGAGTATTTTGGAGAGAAAATACCTAGGAAAAAAAGCTATGTATGTCAGGTAACAACAGGATGTTTTAAAGAACAAACCCTAGCAAATCGCAGACAGAAACAACAGGAAAATGAGTAAGGAGATAATGACATGCCACAGAAGAGACCAAGACCAGGGCTGGGCAACTCATTATAACTACAGACATAAAACCTCGAATGAATACAAGGTCAAAGACAGAATTGTCACTTAGGACCTCAATTTCGGGAAACAAATCATATGTGGCCTAGACGTTGTCATGAAAGGTTATTTCCTGCCCTCTCATCAGATTTTTTTATTGTATTTTTTGATTGATTGTCTTGAATGTACAAAATAACAATAGGAAACCAAGCCAAATTACTTCCCATGTATTTAAATATAATTTAGTTCTGACTCCAGCATTTTTAACACTGTTCACCAGAAAGCCAAGATTTGTAAAATCATCAGAGTTCTCCCTACACACATACCATTATAACCAGAGTTTAAAGAATTATGCAGAATTTTCAAAAATCACATATTAATAGAAAACCAGTCATATACTCTTTTTCTTCTTTCTTTCTTTTTCGTCTTTTGTAAGCTCTTTTGATCCACAGATTTTTAGAGTGAATTCTTCAAATTGTCAAGATGCAGCTGAACTTAGTAACCATTTCCAAATGACTCTAGCATTTTGGAACTCTCTTTTGTGATTCATTAACCCTTAGGTTAAATGACATGGCATAACAGTCAGTTTTTTTTTTTTTTTGAATATACTGTCCCATTGACCACTAAATTTAAGTCCATTATGTAAATATTTATTGAGTCTTTTGCAGATAAAAAGTAAGATAGGTACTGCCCTGGCCTTTTGGAGTTTATAGGGAGGAGAGATTGTTGACCAGGCTATCAAGATATCATCTGGGTGTGGGTGATGGGGGTGATATTTAAGCCAAAATCCAAAGAATGAGTAGGAATTTTTTAGTGACAAGAGGGAAAGAATCCCTGGACAGATAAAGAGGCCAGAGAAAGCACAGGCTTTCCAAAACCTTTAAACCTAATTTGGGAGGAAGCTTATAGGTTAGATAAATGGGCAGACATGAGGCTGGATAAGTAAGAATTGCTGTTCTTTTATGTAATAGAGAGGTGGTAAACAGATCTGCCATCAATACAGATTCCTAACACTTTTTGCTGACAAAGGTCCGTATAGTCAAAGCTTGGTTTTTCTAGTAGCGTGAAGGGATGTGAGAGGTGGACTGTAAAAAGACAGAACATTGAAGAACTGATGCTTTTGGACTGTGGTGCTGGAGAAGACTCTTGAAAGACTCTTCAACTGCAAGTAGATCAAACCAGTAATCCTAAAGGAAATCAATCCTGAATATTCACTGGAAGGACTGAAGCTGAAGCTCCAATACTTTGGCCACCTGATATGAAGAGCCAGCTCATTGGAAAAGACCCTGATGCTGGGAAAGATTGAAGGCAGGAGGAGAAGGGGGCAACAGAGATGGTTGGATGGCATTACCAACTGGGCTTGAGTTTGAGCAAACTCTGGGAGATGGTGAAGGACAGGGAAGCCTGGCATGATGTAGTCCATTGGGTCACAAAGAGGTGGGCAGGACTTAGTGACTGAATAACAACAACAGAGGCTGTTTGACAAGAGGAGCCAAGAAAAAAAAAGCGCCAGTGAATTTCTTTTTGTTTTTTTCATTAGAGTAATTACCTGATTGCCTTTAGGCTAATCTGGATTTCTGTTGATCCCTGGGCTCAAGAGATGGAGTTTTTGCTCTGCTTTGGTACCTACTTCCACAGTATATTTCCCTTCCCAGCAGACTGTGAAGCCTCACATCAAATCTTAAGTTTCTGATCGGAAATTTATTATTCTCCAAGGTAAACCCTAAGGGAGGAGAAGTATTATATTAAAGAGAATGGATATACTTGCTCATTTTGAAATATACTTATGAGCCCCAAGAGGCAAAGCAGAAATTCCCCAAAAGAAAACTCTAGCACCAGGAGAAATGAAGGCTAGTCTTGTTCTCTCTGCTGGTTACTTCCTTAACATGCTATATATGGGGTAGAGCAAAGGCTAACATTTTGTTTAAATACTTTTCTTCCAATATGTTTCATTTCATTACATGGTTCATTTAGAGTTCCTGAACCTCGCTTTACCCAGAGACATCCTTAAGGACAGTGTATTTGATGGCGTCAGAATGAGGCATTTTTTGTCTCCACTTTTTTATACAAATACGACTAAATCTGCTGGGCTCTAAGTGTTGACAACAGTTTCAGTCCTGTGATAGTGATCTGAATTTTGGGTGTACCTCATGTCAGGAGGAGAAGGGGACGACAGAGGATTATATGGTGTGATGGCATCACGGACTAAATGGACATAGGTTTGGGTGGACCCCGGGAGTTGGTGATGGACAGGGAAGCCTGGTGTGCTGTGGTCCATGGGGTCGCAAAGAGTCGGACACAGCTTAGTGACTGAACAACGAAAACAACAGCAACATGCCAGATGGACGTTAGTAACTGCGAAGATTAAAGTGTTTTTGTTGAACCAATAGCACATTGGTTTATAAGTGTTCTCATAGGTACTTGTGTACCTACTTGATACACATATGGAATATTGAGTTCAAAGAGTTTAGAGACCCCAGTTTGAGTTCTGGTTGTTTGGGCTCAGTTGGTAAAGAATCTGCCTGCAATTCAGGAGGCCCTTGTTTGATTCCTGGGTCAGGAATATCCCTGGAGAAGGGATAGGCTACCCACTCCAGTATACCTGGGCTTTCCTTGTAGCTCAGCTGGTAAAGAATTCACCTGTAATGCAGGAGACCTCAGTTCAATTCCTGGGTTGGAAAGATCCCCCGGAGAAGGGATAGGCTATGCATTCCAGCATTCTGGCCTGGAGAATTCCATGGACTGTATGGTCCATGGGGTTGCAAAGAGTCGGACACAGTTGAGCAACTTTCACTTTTACTTATTTGCATCATTAGTCATATGATCTTTTGTTTAGCTGAGCTTCAGATCTCTTCATGTGAAAATAGAGATTATTTTTAAAAGTTAAATTACTGCTTGTTCTGGCACTTACTATATTCTTGTGTTCTAAGTGCTTTACAAATATCAACTCATTTGATTCTCATAGTCAACTATGAGATGGATACTGTTTTAGCTGTTCTGATGTTAATGATACCATCTCAGGGGGGATTATGAGCATAGATTAAAATCTATCATATCACTCACCCTTCATTTATTGCTTAATCAAAAGTGTGCATGGTTGGTCTGAGAAGGCTGATCAGAAGTGTGAACCGTTGCTTCCTGAGACAGTTTGTGATGGTATCCTGGCCTGCTTCTTCCTCGTTATGAGGTAAGAAATCAGTGTCTGGAATAGACCCTGGCCTGGGAATGTAGCTTAGTTATTTAATAGACAAGATTTTAAGGTGGGAGTTTGGGATCAACATATACACACCGCTATATAAAAAACAGATAATCAACAAGGACCTGCTGTATAGCACAGGGAACTTTACTCAGTACTCTGCAATGGCCTATAAGGGAAGAGAATCTGAAAAAGAACATGCATATGTATTTACTGAATCATGTTTCTATATGACTGAAACTAGCACAGACTGTAATAAACTATACTCAGATATAAACTAAAAATTAAAATAAGTAAAGACAAGATTTATTTTAAGGAAGGAGGGAGTTAGAAAGCTTGTGAGACAATTTTCTGTTAACTTCACAACACACAGTAAATATTGATATAAAGGTTTTAATGCCTTGTGATATTAGAGGCAAGGTTAGCTCAGTTGGTAAAGAATCTGCCTGCAATGCAGGAGACCCTGGTTCAGTCCCTGAGTTGGATAGATCCCCTGGAGAAGGGATAGGCTACGCACTCCAGTATTCTGGCCTGGAGAATTCCATGGACTGTATGGTCCATGGGGTTGCAAAAAGTTGGACCGAGCGACTTTCATTTTCACTTTTAAATAAATGGAACAAAAGTCATTGTTTTAATAGAAGATGAAGAGTCAGACATATTGGTGGTGTGTATGACTGGTGAATCTCAGTAGAGCTGAGGACTGCCAGGGTGTCCTCACTAAATCAAAAGACTTCTGGGAGAATCAAAAAGTACTTTATCCATCGCTAATCCCCTTGCTGAAGTTTAAGCTCCAGTACTTGGGCTACCTGATGCGAAGAGCCAACTCATTGAAAAAGACCCTGATGCTGGGAAAAATTGAAAGCAAAAGGAGAAGGGGGCAGCAAAGGATGAGGTGGTTAGATAGCATCACCAACTCAATGGGCACGGGTTTGAGCAATCCCTGGGAGACCGTGGAGGACAGAGGAGCCTGGCATGCTGCAACACACGAGGCTGCAAAGACTCAGACACAACTTAGCAGCTGAACAGCAGCAACCCTGTTTACTGCTGTTGAACTTAACTGTAGTTTGAACTTAAAACAGTAGTAAAAGGAATGTGAGACTGCAATGCATGCTTTGGCTATTGGTTATGTAAATTGAATCTTGACCTAAGATATGCATGCGATTTGTCATGATTATTACGTTTGTTTAAAATTATAGGCTCCATACTAGAATGTCAGTCGATGTTTTCCTGGCACATCTGCTTATTGAGATGCCTTTAGATAATGTAGTTATATATTTGGGCTTGGACTTAGATGGGGCATAAGACTTAGTTGAGCAGCAGACATCTTAAAGACATTATATTTGGTACGAATGGGATGCTAGTCTAATGTTGGCTGGGCTTTTGTGGCACACTGGGTGATGTACGGGGTATGATTATTTTAATGGTTGTAAATAACAGAAAATTCAACTCCATCTGCCCTAAACGATAGAGGAAATTTGTTGGTCATACTGCTGTTAATACTGAAGCCAGGTCAGGCTTCAGACATGGTTTAATACAAGATTTGGCTCAGTTTCCCTGTGATTGTCTCTGCCTTTTGTCACATGTCTGCTTTACTGGCAGCTTTGTATCTCTCTGCTGGAGGTATGTCAGCCACCAGTAATCAGGGCTGTGTGCTTCTTCATTTATTCTTGGAAGGAGAAAAGCAATTGCTCCCCATATTTACCTAACAAAATTCTTGATCTTTATTCTGATTGTTCTAATCTGAAACTATCACTGTGTCCAGGAGAAATCCATCTTTTTGAATTGGCTTTTGCTCATTTCTGAAGCAAACACTGATAAAATGAATGAAATTGTATTCCTTGGCTTATGTCATCCAAACTACATGACTGCAACAAGATGAAGAAAGGGTGCTTTCTCAAAGAACCATTCTTGGGAAGAGGGCAGACAGGGATAGGTTCTGGGCAAATAGATGAACATCCTGTACGGTGACATGGACTCTGTTACCGACTAAAACGTCCCACGCTGGTTGAGCGAAGTAGAATGACTCAAGGCTTCAGTGTCAAGGGGATGTGCTTTCTGTCCTCATTTTTGTCACATAGCAACGTGTGAACTTTATGGCTCCGATAAGCCTCAGTTTTCTTAAAAGAAATAATCAGAATTCCCTTGACTCCCAGACTTTAGTTTCTAGATGTGCCATTGACTAATGAGTAGTACAGAAAAATAGACACTGATTAGATGTACTCAGCAACTGTGAGGTGCATCCCAATTTCAAAAAAATGCAAAGTATTTTTTTGTTGTTGTTTTTGAACCGATCTGAGGGTATGGTAATATTTGGCATTGAAAGATTCTAAAGATTCTAAAGATTCTAAAGATTAGAGAATTTGATACATGCTAGGCAAGAAAATAGGGCTTTCCACATGATGCAGTGGTAAAGAATCTGCCTGCCAAAGCAGGAGACGCAGGATATGCGGGTTTGATCCCTGGGTTGGGAAGATCCCCTGAAGGAGGAAATGGCAACCCATTCCAGTATTCTTGCCTGAAGAATTCCCATGGACAGAGGAACCTGGTAGGGGAGGCTACAGTCCATGGGATAACAAAGAATCGGACATGACTGAGTATGCATGCACACATAGGCAAGAGAGTACTGCTTTATTATCTATCTTGGGCTTGGTTAGTTGTTTTGTGAAGAGTTATTATCTTCTTGGTTTTAGTCTTAATATTTTCTCATACTAGACATGAGTCTTGGGCAAATACTTCTGTTTTCATTTAGAAAATGAGCCATCCAGGTTAGCTGATATCTGATGTCTCTTGCCCCAATTTCATAGCTGTGGATGCTGGCACAGACCCACGTTCCTAGAAGTAACATGAAATTTAAGCTGCCTCTGAGATTTAGGGGGCAAATGGCTGAGTGACTGGGTGAATGGCCTTTTCCTTCTAAATTATGCTCAGTGTTGGCCCACAGATCTGTGAAAGGCAAATAACCTCTGTCTGATTTGCAATATTGCTGGCATTAAGCGACTCACCTTTTAACAAACCAGCGGGGAAACCTTCCGGTGCCTCTGCCACGCTAATTTATACTTTAGAGGATAAGGCTGACCGGAAAGGCCATGGAAATGACTAAATTTATTCCCATTTGTTCAATTACAGTGTCTTTTTCAGAAGAGTAGATTTGTTGTTGAAGATTCTGAGTATTCACCCTCTTTCCTGGAAGAGACATATGTTGGCCATAAAGCTAGCAGAATGAAAGTAGTTAACGTTTTGAAAACATCCATAAATTACCCTCTAAACAATTTTTGTGGCAAAATATAAGTTTAAAATTCTTGTGTGTCAAAGGCTGCTCTAAGGAATCTGCCTTTCCCGGAGTGAAGTGGTTTGAGGGAAAACGTGTTCATTTTTTCTCTAATCCTTTCCTTATCTTATCTCTGCTTAAGATGAATGGTTTGCTTTCTGCTAAACATGATAACTCACTTTATTTCTCTTTTTCCTCCCTCCCTTCTTCCTTCCCTTATTTCTTTTTCTTTCTATAATGAGCCCTATTTTCCAACCATGTAAACTTAGAGTAAATTAGGGAGTTTGGGAAATGAAATTAATATTTTCAAGCCAATGATCTCTCAACAAGTATAATCAAACAATAATTGATCAAGGATTATATGACCATCCTTGAAGGGTTAATTCTTTTGGGAATGGAGAGAGGAAGAAAATGTTTGCTCCAAATGACTACTTCAGGCCCTATGTGAGGTATTTTCATGTACATTAATGTATTTCTTAACAATATTATAAACTAGGTGGAATTATCCCAGATTCTGTCTGAAGAAATGAAGTTTTAGATGGGATTATGAAATTTATGGCCAAATAAATCAAAACTCCTAATTATCAATACACATATTTGGCTACAAAGCTGATTTTCTTCTTAATGCACTTTGATACTCTGGATATTTATCTTATAAAGACCTGTATTGGTTGTTCAAATAGCACTTATTGGATATTTATTCTGTGTCAGGCATTATACTTTGAACATATTATTATATTTAATTCTCATAACAGACCCTCCATATTATTATCTTTATTTTGGAGGTGAAGAAACAGGGTTGTCAAGAATCACATTTTCTCTTCATGGTTTCTCAACATGTAACCAGAGGTCTATTTAAAACCAAAATGAAAGTGTGATCATGTCAGTGTCTGGGATAAAATCTTTCAGGGGCTTCCTGTTCGCATAGCCATCGTGGTGGCCTGGTTCCCCACTGACTTAACAACCCTGTCCTTCCTTATCCCCACTGTTCTCTGCAGCCACACTGGACTCCTCCCCATCACCCTCCTCACCTGGTTGGCTCATACTCATCCTTCAGGTCCCTTAACACTGTTACAGAATTCTTCTAGGTCCAGCATGGTGTTAGGATCATCTATAGTACCTTTATTTCCTAGCATTATTCATATCATATAACAGTATCTTTATTTTTGGATTTTTTTTGTTATTGTAATATCCACAAAGACCAGGTGCTATACTTGTTTTATTATCATCCCAAGGGCGAAGTGCATCTTTGACACTTAGAAAGCATGTAACACTGTTTGTTGAGTGAATGATGGATGACGACGTCTGAAAATAATTGTTGTCTGACTTCACAGCTCTTATCTTTAAGACATATTGATAAAAAACATCTAGGTAGCAGAATGATATACATAGTATTAATAGATACTTTTCATTTTCCTAAAGCCAATGATTCTCCTCCATTTTCAGAACAAAGATTAAGACCGTAAATGTCTCAGTTGAGTGGAGAAAAAGGTTCTTTGGAGAAACCGTAAGAACTTGAAGTTACAGCATTGGCTGTTGACTTGCTTAGCCTAGAACCAGGTGTGAGAAAGGAAATATGTGGAAAGAAGGAGATGTTGGCTGAGTGAGATTAGAGGAGAGCCTTTAAATTAATGATAAAGTGAGGAAGGCTTGACCACTAAATAACTATGTTGGGTGCTAGTGTGAGTTGCTCTGCATTCACCTCCAAACCTGTAGGAGAAATGATTACCCTTTGCAGGTCACAGGGATTTGCAAGAAAAGAGCATTAGCTTGCATTATGCATGGTTGCCTAGGAAACTGTGAGCGTGGCAGAAAACCACTTGTGCCATTACAGGTGGAGAAAGCAGAAAGCAGGTAGAGATGATTGTGTGGGATACCAAATAGATGGGCCTGACTGCAGCTAGAGAGAGCATACCCCCATGGGGGAAATAGAGCACTTAAATATTTGTCCATGTTTCTCAGTGAGGCATGGGTTTGATGGTCTGAAGAGGGTTCCCATGTGTGGCACAGAGATGCAGGCCCAGATGGAAGCAGGACTGGTGCAGATTGGAGCCCAAGAGTGTTCAGACCAGCCTCGGTGGATGCTGGCAGAGGAGAGGGCACACAGCCAAACAGCCGGCGTGGAGGTGAGCCCAGCCTGATGGGTGATGGCGTGACCACGTGCCTTAGGGCTGACAAGCCGGACATAGTGAAACTGAGATGTGGATCCACCCTCCTGACCCATCACTGCTCCAGGAAGGATGGGAGAAGGAAGATCTCAAGCTTGGCTGAGCCTAAACCTTGGGTAATAAAGCTCCCTGGTGGCTCAGCGGTAAAGAATCCACCTGCCAATGCAGGAGATGCAAGTTCAATCTCTAGGTCGGGAAGATCCCAGGAAGGAGGAAATGGCAACCTGCTCCAGTATTCTTGCCTGGGAAATTGCATGGACAGAGGAGCCTGGCGGGCTATAGTCCACAGGGTCGCAAAGAGTTGGACACAACTGAGCGAATAAACAGCAACAATAAAGCAGCCAGGTTTATCTGGATGAGACTAGAGAAAGTTTTCTTTTCTCTGGGGAAGTGAAGGCTGAGGTAGACATTTAAGTTCAATTATAAGAAAAAAAAATCTATATAATTTTATCCACCTGAGTTTGTGGTTGGTGAGGAATTGTACCTCCTGAAGCTCTGCTGTACTCTTCTTTTTCAAATATATTTTATAATAATTAAATGACCATGCATTCTAGGTTGTGTGAAGTCAATGTGGCTGATGAATTCTGTGCCTCCTCCACATCCCCAGGGAAATATCCTTTGCCTCCTATTCCCAGAATCAGTAAATCCTCTGCTGGTGACTGCCTGCCTCCATTATACCAATAAGACAATGGGAACTGCATAATTCATGTGAAGCAAGGTATTCAGCCACCAAAAGTAAATTGCCCAAAGAGAAGGAGAAACACTGCTTTTTTATTATTTTTTCCATATAACCTGATATTATTGCACTGAAGATAAAGTGCCTCAAATTCCAGTTTACCAAACCAGAATGCTCTAATAAAAGCAAGCTCTGTCAGGTGGCCAGATTTAGCCTTTTCATTACTTTGAATCACTGGCAAATACAAAAATTTTCTAATATAGTAATGTTTTCATTTCACATTCCATTCCAAACTGGGAAAAGTATGAGACCTCTAGATCCAATTTTACTATTTGGAATGTTGTCCATTTTGTTGTTTATCACTTTTTTTTTTTTTTAAGTTTCCTCAAAACATAAATGACCTTTTAAGAGCATATGCTGGATTTCTGACATTTTGTTAAATGTTGTTTGACCATATCTGTATTTCTTTAAAACGTTTTCTGAGGCTGTTTTGGAAAGTAGGCACATTATATTTCATGTCAGTTAATAATTGTTTGATTTTGTTGAATTTACCTACTTACCAACTTTGTATAATAAGCACATAGTATTAAATAATTCTGTCCTTTTTTCTCCCCCTCCTTCCTCATCAAGAGTCAAGTTCATTTTTCATTTACTAGTGACTCAGAGTCATATCTTTTTCCCGTTTCTTATTGTTCATGGAGTTCTCAAGGCAAGAATGTTGCAGTGGTTTGCATTCCCTTCTCCTGTGGACCATGTTTTGTCAGAACTCTCCACCATGACCTGTACATCTTGGGTGGCCCTACACGGCAAGGCTGATAGTTTCATTGAGTTAGACAAGGTTGTGATCCGTGTGATCAGTTTGGTTAACTTTCTGTGATTGTGGTTTTCATTCTGTCTCCCCACTGATGGATGAGGATAAGAGGCTTGTGCAAGCTTCCTGATGGGAGGGAATGGCTGTGGGGGAAACTGGCTCTTGCTCTGATGGGCAGGGCCAGCTCATTAAATCTTCAATCCAATTTTCTGCTGATGGGTGCGGCTGCATTCCCTCCCTGTAGTTTGACCTGAGGACTAACTGTGGTAGGGGTAAATGGCAATAATGGTGACCTCCTTCGAAAGGACTTACGCCAGCATGCTGCGGCTCCCAGGACTGTTGTAGTCAGGCCCCTGACCCCACAGCAGCCCACTGTCAACCCACGCCTCCACAGAGACTCCTGGACACTCACAGGCAAGTCTGGTTCAGTCTTTTGTGGGGTCACTGCTCCTTTCTCCTGGATCCTGTGTGCTCAAGATTTTGTTGTACCCTCCAACATTCTGTTTTCCCAGTCCTGTGGAAGTTTGGTAATCAAATCACACTGGCCTTCAAAGTCAAATTATCTGGGGGTTCTCAGTCCATTTGCTGAATCCCCAAGTTGGGAAATCTGTTGTGGGCCCTAGAACTTTTGCAACAGTGTGAGAACTTCTTTGGTATAATTGTTCTCCAGTTCATGGGTCGTCTGCTCAGTGGTTCAGTAGTGGAGCTAATGGCGACCTCCTCCAAGAGGACTTATGCCATACGCCGTGCCTCCCAGCTCTGCTGCAGCCAGAGCCCCTGTCCCCACGGCAGGTCACTGCTGACCTGCCTCCGCAGGAGGCCCTCAGACACTCAAAAGTCGGTCTGGTTCAGTCTTTTGTGGGGGCCACTGCTACTTTCTCTGGGTCCTGGTGCACACGAGGTTTGTTTGCGCCCTCCGGGCATCTCTGGCAGGTCTGAGATTTGATTTGAAACCTGATTTCGCCCCTCCTACTGTTTCGTTGGGGCTTCTCCTTTTCCCTTGGATGCAGGCATCTTTTTTTTGGTGGGATCCAACATTCTCCTGTCGATGGTTGTTCAGCGACTAGTTGTAATTTTGGTGTTCTCCAGTGGTCATGTATGATTTTTCCAGTAGTGATGCATGGAAGTAAGAGATGAACCATAATAAAGGCTGTGCACCAAAGAATTGATGCTTTAGAACTGTGGTGTGGGAGAAGACTCTTGAGAGTCCCTTGGACTGCATGGAGATCAAACTAGTCAATCTTAAAGGAAATCAGTCCTGCATATCGGAAGGACTGATGCTGAAGCTCCAATACTTGAGCCATCTGATGAGAAGAGCCAGCTCATTGGAAAAGACCCTAGTACTGGGAAAGATAGAAAGCAGGAGGAGATGGTTGGATGGCATCACTGACTCAATGGACATGAGTTTGAGCAAGCTCTGGGAGATGGTGGAGGACAGGGAAGACTGGTATGCTGCAGTCTGTGGGGTCAAAAAGAGTTGGACATGACTGAGTGAATGAACAACAGTGACTTAGGATTATTATTAATATTATAGTAGTAGTAGTAGTATTTCTTCTGCTTTCTAAGTAGAGAGGGATTGTATAAAGTAGTTTTAATGAACCCTAGAACATTTTTTTTTTTTTAGTACAGATAGGGTAGATTCCCCCCACTCCAGTCAGCAAAGAGGCAACATAATAAATCATTAACAAATAATAAAACCCAGTAAATATTGCCATCTTTGAGCCTGAGTTATTTGCCCTGAGAGTCTTAATCGATCAAGTTAACTGGATAATTTCCAAATAGTTATTGTTAAAATGCACTGCTAGATTGTGTATGCTGGCTCTTATAGATCGATCCAGATTTTTATTTCATGTAGACAACTGAGGAGACCCACTGCAGTGAGATCAAATTACTTATACTGCTAAGTTTTGTCTGGTTTTGGCCCCTGGTAAAAGAGATCCATAGTCTAGATCAACTGAGATACACTTATAGGATTTTTTTTTAACTTTAAAATTTTGTCATTATATTTGGTAGAAAATGTTTGCTTCTGTTTAAAAGTGTTTGGGTAAAGCAATTAGATAGACTAATGCTAATACTCTAACATTCCTCTTATTGAACTTAGTAATTACCACACATTTAGCATCGATTTCATAAGTAATACAAGGTATAAGGACATAGGAACTTCTGTGAGATTATATACTAATATCAGTGAAAGCCGAAAGTTTGATATAAGAAAAATTATCTTTCAAAATCCTTTATATTTCAAATTTCTATCAGTCTACACATATTTCCTGTGTTCTGGTTTCATATCGTCATTGCACTTATAATAGATGACTTAATATTAAATATGTCCCAAACTAACCCCTCACTCCCCCCTTCCCCAAATCAGCTCTACCTGAGCCTTCCCAAAGTAAATAATGACAACTATATTTCCTTTTTTCAGGCTGTTGTTGTTCAGTCACTCACTCGTGTCTGAGTCTTTGTGACCCCAAGGCCTGCAGCATACCAATACAAACCTTCCTTGTCCTTCACCGTCTCCTGGAGTTTGCTTCAAACTCATATCCATTGAGTCAGTGATGCCATCCAACCATCTCATCCTCTGTTGTCCCCTTCTCCTCCTGCCTTCAATCTTTCCTAGCATCTGGGTCTTTTTTTAGTGAGTTGGCTCTTCACATCAGGAGGCCAAAGTATTAGAGTTTCAGCTTTAGCATCAGTCCTTCCAGTGAATGTTCAGGACTGATTTCCTTTAGGATGGACTGAATTGATCTCCTTGCAGTGCAAGGGATTCTCAAGAGTCTTCTCCAGCATCACAGTTCAAAGGCATCAATTCTTCAGTGCTCAGCCTTTTTTATGGTCCAACTCATGCAAAACTATAGCTTTACTCTATGGACCATTGTTGGCAAAGTAATGTCTGCTTTTTCATATGCTGTCTAGGTTTGTCATTCCTTTGCTTCCAAGGAGTAAGCAGTCCTTTAATTTCATAGCTGCAGCCATTGTCCACAGTGATTTTGGAACCCAAGAAAATAAAGTCTCAGATCAAAAAGCTTGGTCATCTTTGATTACTATATTGCTCTCAGGCTTCATATACTTCACGTGATTAGTTGGAAGATCTCTATGGCTTAACCTCCAAAACAGACTCAAGTCTGAGCCTTCCTCGCCACCTCCACTGTTACCACTGTGGTGGCCTCATTTCTCACTGGAACTGCTGCAACATCTCACCAATTTTCCTGCTGTCACTCTTTCATCCTTTCACTCTATTCTCAACGTTGTAGTTGGAGTGATCCTTTTGAGACAAGTCAGATCATGTCACTCCTGTGTCCAGAAGTCCCCAATGCCTCCCTGATTCATTCAAAATAGGTTTGCAATGAGCCATAAGATGTTTTAGGACTTAGAAGCTTAGGGGATAGCAAGAAAAGAACCATGCTTTCCTTGGTATCCGCTCCTGAGAAATATGGGGTATGAGAAAGGAAACAATGATGATTAAAAAGAGAGAGGGACACAGAGGAGAGCCAGGCTTCAGCTGGGGTGAGAACTTGAAAGAAACTGGATACATTTCCTGTTGTGGAATAGCAACTTGTGTCAGTGTGAGTCAGTGTCCCCCCGAAAGAAGGTGCTGCTGCTTCTGTTCAAATGAAAAAGTTTAGCTTGGTTTGAATTTCATCATGGAAGGATTCAGGGTTTATTCTGGTATGTTGAGAATAGATCTGCAGCTGGAGGATTAAAATTCTCTAGAGGTGACATAATTCGAAAGCATTAATTTTTCAGCGCTCAGCCTTCTTTATGCTCCAACTCTCACATTCATACATGACTACTGGAAAAACCATGACTTTGACTATATGTATCTTTGTCAGCAAAGTGATGTCTTTGTATCTTAATATGCTGTGTTTAAAGAATGGGCATTTATAAACAGATTTCCAATTTTATGGATGTGTTTCAGAAAGGAAAGTCTTTTAGTGTGCTTTTTCTACTATGAAAATAGCTCAAGCAGTGAGCAAAGAAATGGATGAGTAATGAAAGGCTCTGGGATGAATTTTGAGGGGCCTTTAAGGCAGAGATTGATGATAGAGTAATTATATCAGTGGGTATAAGTGTCCTGGTATCACAAATTGCTCACAGTAGAGCATATACTTTAAGTTATTGGTAATGACATGGAGAGATTTATAGTGATACAGCTAGGCTCTGCCATTGTTATCAGATGCTGGATGTGGGCTAGATTGGCTGGGCTTAGAGGTGCAGCACCTGAAACTGTTGGCTCATATAGTGACAAAATTGGAGCCTTTGTCTTCTTCACATAATCTAATCATAGACAATTTAATAATCATCTAAATGTATATTTTATTACGTATTTTTTCCCAGATAATATGCCTGTTTCTCTGTCTGGAATTCTGGTAACCAGTTCAAGAGGTAGAGGTGAAATTACGGTGCTAATTGCTCTAAGTAAAATCAGTGCATCTCCAGCTGTCTCATTAGGAGTCATGAGCCACGTGCAGAATCCCTCCCCTACTCTTGGACAGGCATCACTCACGAATCAGTGCAGCGCTGCTGGGTTGTTTAAAGTGCCCAGTCTCCCACACTTCCCATCCTGGGGGAGGAGCGGGGCTATGTGACTCATTTTGGCCATTAGATTGTAGTTGGACTCGATGTTTATTTTTTAGCTGCCAAAGCTGAGAAGAAAAGTACCGAACCATCACACGTCTCTCTCTTGGCACAGGTCAGAGGAGATGTCTGATCCAGGTGGTGTAGCTAAGGTTTGCTAGAACCTGTGAGCCTGAGTCCTGTCTCATCTGACCCTGTCCCCTGTGCTTATGTATTAGGCTCTCCTCTGGCTAATGCTCACACTTTAGAACAATTATAAAAAGTAAATGCTGATAAATGTCAACTCATAAAAGCACACATATTCAAAATTACTTTGATAATTTAGATCACCAGTTCATAGGGATCAGTTTTATGCAAAGGCATGGAGTTCTCAAGTTGGGTGATTGCTGGGGTAGATAAGTCACAGGGTTGATCCCAGATCCTGTGGCACTTAGAGCTTTTGATCCTGTTGAGTAATACTTGGGAGGTCACTGAGAGGTATTAACATGGATTAATGGTTACTTGATTGGATTACATGTGCTTGTATTTGTAACAAAGTCAAGAGAACTTACATCACCCAAACTCTTACTTAAAAGGAATTAGGTGAGTAGAATCTCAAAATAGTAATCACTCTTAAGTCATGATCATAATTGGTGAGTACTGTTCAGTCAACTTTCTACATGAACTCTGACACCTAAGTACAATAGCTAATGACCCCTTACTTAGTTTGTAAGGTATACATGCACATAACTGTTCCTTTAAAAGCAATAGTTCTCAACCTGGACTGGACATGAGAAATGCCCAGACAGGTATAAAATATTGAGGATATCCCAGCCATACCCAGGACTAATTAAAGCAGAATTTCTGAGTGAGAACCTAGACACTTGTAAAGGTACAGATACAAAAATCTGTATCTTTGGTCTACATAAAAAATTACTTATTTCCACCTTAGTAATGACTTCCTACTGGTTTATGGGGTATATTACACATCATTTCAAATGACTGTTGTCTTGTATGATTTAGCTGTCTTTTTATTATGAGTGCTATTTGAAAAGAAGAATGTGATGCTCTGGGGAAATCTTAGTTCCCCTTAATGTTTCAGGGGCTGGATTAGTGTTTTGCCAGGTTTTGATCCATTAGTTGATTTCCTTAAGGCCTTAGCTAGACAAGAAATGTACCATGTGGGAGCTGACATTCAGATAAAATCACTACATGTGTTTGTTTGAAGGTAATTATTGAAGTAAACACAGTTGACATTATTCTTGTATGCCAGGTGCGGGATATATGTATGCACAAATGTGTGTATCTTGGGAACAGAAGTATGTCCTTGGTGTATTAAAAAGTTTGTAAAGAAAAATATTTGGTATTTACATACTGGAAGAAGAATTTTTGAAAAGCTTTTGCATCTTTATGAAGAAAGATGAAGCTCTTGCATAGCCTGAATTTGTAGGCACAAGTGAATTCCCTCTGTTGCTCTTAAAGGAAAACTGACTTCCTTTTTTTATATTTGGGAAGGTATGAGTGAAATAATACATATATACATATGAAAGCATATGTATATCTGTACACTAGTATACCAGGTTGTGCATATGCTCATAAATTTTCTGCAGTAATCAATTTTGTAAACTTGCTGTGATGAGTTCTTATATCTAAACAATACCTAAACAAAGAATATCTTCAGTGATTAAACCATGGACTTAGCTGCCACACAGGTTGGGTTTGAGTCCTAGTAGTATCACTCACTAGTTGGGTGATTTGGGAAGATTACTAAATATTCATATTTCTGTTTTTTCATCTACAAAATTGAGGATGGCCATCACGGTACTTATTTCACAGGATTACTGTGAGGCGTACATGAGGTGATATATTAAACCTGTTTAGAAGAGAGCCTGTCTCATAGAGAATGCTAAAAAGTATCTGCTATTCTTCTTAAACCATCTACAATACAGGACAAGACACCATGTCCATAATGTACATAAACAGCTTTCCGCTAAAAGCCATTAAATAAGGAGAACACAGAAGACAGAGAGAATGCATCAGTAGCCTCTGTCCGCAGAGTGCACGTGCCTGATGCACATGTTGACCCTGGAGCTTCACACGGCTGTACGGTCTTTGCCTCATATTTTTCATGCTGTTGGAAACCTCACAAAATATTCCCTGCTGTGTGCTCTGTGGCACTGCTCCTCTTGTGCCATGTCCGTCTCTCAACTCCTTCCGTTGTGCGCTATGGTTGTTTCCAGCTGAGAATTAATAGCATTGTCTGTTGACTCTAGTTGTGTTATCTGCTTATTCCTTACTGGAGTTACCTGTCTTCCCCTCCCCCCACCCCACCCATGTTGCAGGAGAGTAGTTGTTTTGTTCAGTCACTTAAGTAAGTGTCTGACTCTTTGCAACCCCATGGACTGCAGCTCACCAGACTTTCCTGTCCTTCACCATCTCCCAGAGTTTGCTCAGATTCATATCCATTGAGGCAGTGATGCAGGGGGAGTATAGGGTACCATTCAGTTCAGTTCAGTTGCTCAGTCATGTCCTTGTGACCCCATGAACTGCAGCACACCAGGCCTCCCTGTCCATCACCAACACCTGGAGTCCATTCAAACCCATGTCCATTGAGTGGGTGATGCCATCCAATCATCTCATCCTCTGTCGTCCCCTTCTCCTGCCTTCAATCCTTCCCAGCATCAGGGTCTTTTCCAATGAGTCAACTCTTCGCATGATGTAGCCAAAGTATTGAGGTTTCAGCTTCAACATCTGTCCTTCCAATGAACACCCAGGACTGATCTCCTTTAGGATGGACTGGTTGGATCTCCTTGCAGTCCAAGGGAGTCTCAAGAGTCTTCTCCAACACCACAGCTCAAAAGCATCAATTCTTTGTTACTCAGTTTGCTTTACAGTCCAACTCTCACATCCATACACGACTACTGGAAAAATCATAGCCTTGATTAGATGCACCTTTGTTGACAAAGTAATGTCTCTGCTTTTTAATATGCTGTCTAGGCTGGTCATAACTTTCCTTCTAAGGAA
The DNA here is from genome assembly GCA_007570785.1 of Antilocapra americana. Taxonomy (NCBI): domain Eukaryota; kingdom Metazoa; phylum Chordata; class Mammalia; order Artiodactyla; family Antilocapridae; genus Antilocapra; species Antilocapra americana. Next base: position 1,388,616 of record ML660211.1, on the reverse strand, counting down.
TAAGTGTCTTTTAATTTCATGGCTGCAATCACCGTTTGCAGTGATTTTGGAGCCCCAGAAAATAAAATCAGCCACTGTTTCCACTGTTTCGCCATCTATTTCCCGTGAAGTGATGGGACCAGATGCCGTGATCTTAGTTTTGTTAATGTTGAGCCTTAAGCCAACTTTTTCACTCTCCTCTTTCACTTTCATCAAGAGCCTTTTTAGTTCCTCTTCACTTTCTGCCATAAGGTGGTGTCATCTGCATATCTGAGGTTATTGATATTTCTCCTGGCAATCTTGATTCCAGCTTGTGCTTTCTCCAGCAGTGGGTCTCTCATGATGTACTCTGCATATTAGTTAAATAAGCAAGGTGACAGTATACAGCCTTGACGTACTCCTTTTCCTATTTGAAACTAGTCTGTTCAATGTCTGGTTCTAACTATTGCTTCCTGACCTGCACGCAGGTTTCTCAAGAGGCAGATCATATGGTCTTGTATTCCCATCTCTTTCAGAATTTTCCACAGTTTATTGTGATCTACACAGTCAAAGGCTTTGGCATAGTCAATAAAGCAGAAACAGATGTTTTTCTGGAACCCTCTTGCTTTTTTGATGATCCAGTGGATGTTGGCAATTTGATCTCTGATTAGCCTGCCTTTTTTAAAACCAGCTTGAACATATGGAAGTTCACAGTTCATGTATTGCTGAAGCCGTTCTTGGAGACTTTTGAGCATTTTGAGAATTTCTAGCATATGAGATGAGTGCAATTGTGTGGTTGTTTGAGCATTCTTTGTCATTGCCTTTCTCTGGAATTGGAATAAAAACTGACCTTTTCCAGTTCTGTGGCCACTTTCGAGTTTTCCAAATGTGCTGGCATGTTGAGTGCAGCACTTTCACAGCATCATCTTTCAGGATTTGAAATAGCTCCACTGGAATTTCATCACCTCCCCTAGCTTTGTTCATAATGATGCTTCCTAAGGCTCACTTAACTTCACCTTCCAGAATGTCTGGCTCTAGGTGAGTGATCACACCATTGTGGTTATCTGGTCATGAAGATCTTTTTGCCACAATTCTTTTCTATGTATTCTTGCCACCTCTTCTTAATATCTTCTGCTTCTATTAAGTCCATACCATTTCTGTCCTTTATTGAGTCCATCTTTGCATGATAAGTTCCCTTGGTATTTCTAATTTTCTTGAAGAGATCTCTAGTCTTTCCCATTCTATTGTTTTCCTCTATTTCTTTGCATTGATCACTGAGGAAGGCTTTACCTCTCATTGCTAATCTTTGGAGCTCTGCATTCAGATGCTTATATCTTTCCTTGTCATGGTGGCGAGGTATGACAGAATGTGGGACACTGAAAGGTGAACTTCCCAGGTTGGTAGGTGCCCAATATGCTACTGGAGATCAGTGGAGAAATAACTCCAGAAAGAATGAAGGGATGGAACCAAAGCAAAAACAACACCGAGTTGTGGATGTGACTGGTTATAGAAGCAATATCTGATGCTGTAAAGAGCAATATTGCATAGGAACCTGGAATGTTAGGTCCATGAATCAAGGCAAATTGGAAGTGGTCAAACAGGAGATGACAAGAGTGAACATTGACATTCTAGGAATCAGCAAACTAAGATGGACTGGAATGGGTGAATTTAACTCAGATGACCATTATATCTACTACTGTGTGCAAGAATCCCTTAGAAGAAATGGAGTAGCCATCATTGTCAATGAAAGAGTTTGAAATGCAGTACTTGGATGCAGTCTCAAAAATGATAGAATGATCTCTGTTCGTTTCCAAGGCAGACCATTCAATATCACAGTAATCCAAGTCTGTGCCCCGACCACTAATGCTGAAGAAGCTGAAGTTGAATAGTTCTCTGAAGACCTACAAGACCTTTTAGAACTAACACCTCAAAGAGGTATCCTTTTCATTAGAGGGGACTGGAATGCAAAAGTAGGAAGTCAAAGAACACCTGGAGTAGCAGGCAAATTTGGCCTTGGAGTAAAAAATGTAGCAGGGCAAAGGCTAGTAGAGTTTTGCCAAGAGAATGCACTGGTCATAACAAACACCCTCTTCCAACAACACAAGAGAAGACACTATACATGGACATCACCAGATGGCCAACACCAAAATCAGATTGATTATATTCTTTGCAGCCAAAGATGGTGAAGCTGTATATAGTCAGCAAAAACAAGACTGAGAGCTGCCCGTTGCTCAGATCATGAACTCCGTATTGCCAAATTCTGACTTAAATTGAGGAAAGTGAGGAAAACCACTAGACCATTCAGGTATGACCTAAATTAAATCCTTTATGATTATACGGTGGAAGTGACAAATAGATTCAAGGGCTAGATATGATAGACAGAGTGCCTGATGATCTATGGATGGAGGTTCATGACATTTTACAGGAAACAGGGATCAAGACCATCCCCAAGAAAAAGAAATGCAAAGAAGGCAAAATGACTGTCTGAGGAGGCCTTACAAATAGCTGTGAAAAGAAGAGAGATGAAAGGCAAAGGAGAAAAGGAAAATGTAAGGTATGTTTCTCCATTTCACCTGATGAACCTGTTCTTTCCAGTCTTGATACTCTCCACGTGCTGAGCTCTTAATTGTGTGTTCAGGTTGATCTACATAGATCATTGATAGAAAGAGAAAGATAGCTGTGGTGTATCTGCTTTCTCTTGCTTTTCCCTAAAAATATGCCCCTTTTCAAAGTGTACATTCCTCATTATTCTATGGACAATCTGGTGACTAAGTATCCAAGGAGAAGATGCCTTGATAGGAGACCTGCAGATGCTCCCAAGTCACAATTCAATGAGATGAACATCTGATAGAACTCTGGGTACTACAGCAGATGGATGAAGTCATCTCCAGCTGAGAAATGTAAAGTAGCATGTTCCAGCTCTCCTAGTCACCTCTGCCAAAGCTCTGCCAGCTCAAGCAAGAAGACTATTTTGCTTTAAGGTTTTGGTCGTATTTTAGAACATCTAAGGTAATGAGCAAAACTTAAAAATTATGTTTTTTGAAATTATTAAAATATAATTTTGCAATATATAAAATTATAAACTATACTATGAAATATATTACAAATATATACAATATTTTATAATATATAGATTATAAAATATATAGGCTATATATAAATATATGAAATTATAAAATATACTATTAAAATTGTAAAATATATTTCTAAAACATATTATAAAAATATTATTATATATAATATATTGCTAGAAATTAAACTTACAATGGAAGAGGCACAGTGTGCCAGAGGGGATGGTTTCTGTAAAGCTATTCTACTAGGAGACTAGGTTTGTTCTTTTGCTTCTTTTATCGTAGCCACATTATATGTAAGAGTCATCCACTAATCTTGTCATTGATACTGAGAATTAGAGTCATGCTGGCAGCTTTCACAGAATTATAAATAGGCCACCTCTGTGCTAATGGATATTTTATATCAGCATTGCATTTAGAATTTTAGTCAATTAGAGATCCTTTTGTTACTTGGTCCTAGAGAATAAAAGGAACATATCAATATGAGATTAATCATGGCTAACCCAGGGTTGTTTCATTCAAATTCAATGAGAATTTCTTCTGATCTAGAAGTGATACAGCAAGTTAAGACGGTCTCTCAACGAGACACTTTAGAAACAGTCAGCCTAATACAGAGAATTCACAGTTGTTTACAGCTGGAGAAGTCCCTCATGTAAAACTCTTTTTAATTAATAATCTATGGTTTAAAGAGGGTATGTCAAATGGGGGCATTAAAAAAATTCTGATGCCCTGGCATCTAACAGCTGATATTTTAATTTAGCTCATTTCATTGGTATCTTATAGTCAATTTCCATGAACATTCTCCCAAGAATAGAGTTTTCAGATTACTTTTCATTTTATCACAAGATTATTAATCACAGTTTAAACACGTCATAAATCCCAGTGCAGAAAAGGTTTGCCTGGTTATCAGTTGCATATGGAGGCTTGAAGGGCTGCAGAATGGTTCAAGACCCATGCCATTGTTTCACTACCGCCTGTGTCACCGTATCATCTCATTTCATTACTGTCGGTAAATAGAAGGGGATTGTGAAACAGGTAATGTATCATCTCTATGTACCTCTTATTTCTTCATGCTTTGAGAGGCACTGAATGCCTTTGTTCTAGACTATCTTTTTAAAACTTGCCATGGAATATAGAAGATACCATGTTTTCCTTTGGAATAAGAGGCAGGCATGATGACTGTCCAGCAGAATAAGAAAATGAAGCAAAGGACAGCCATCCTCATTGCTGTTTATGAGTGGTTCACTTACTTCAGTGTTCTGGAAACAGCACGCCTCCTGTGCAGATGTCAGCTGAGCCTCTTTGCATTGCTGTGTGGGACCCTGAACTTGGGAAAACAGAGCAAATACTGGTGTCCTGGCTCCTGCCCTTGCAATGATCAGCTGTCCCTTGTCTCTGTTCCGGGAGTCCCATATTCTGCCAGCAGCCCTGGTGCTGTGGCAGGCCGGCTCATTAGCCTAGGAGTGAAATAAAATCTCAGACCCTCCCCAGGTCCTGACCCCTCCAAACCCTCTGCTCGGCTCTTCTCAGATAATTTCAGTTCATGTTATTATTAGGGTTTGCGATTAGCTGGCAGTCTCCCCTGAACCTCAGTTATTCATCTGCAGAATGAAGACATTTATACCTATCTTATGGCCTATTTGGAGAATTAAATGAAATAAAATATGTAAGAAAATGTTATGGAAAGCAGTGTACTGCTTTTCGTCATTTCAATGACTCCTTCTGTCACTCACATTCAGTTTTCTGTTGTAATGTGCTAGTGATCATTGATGAGTTAAAAATAATTAAAATAATCTGTCACCAGCAGAGTCTAAAGCATCCTTGTGAAGGTATAAAGTTGGGGCAGAACTTTTTGTCTTTTTGTTTCATTGGACAGTAAAGACAAAGAAATGTTTAACTTTTCCATAGTTTCACAGGTTTTAGGACTCAAGATACCTTAGGAAACAGACACAATTAATGCATGGAAATCCACAGAGGTCTCTATTTATGAACATTATTTCCAAAATATCTTTTTCATACATTACATCATTGAACTGTAGCTGTTAAAATTTTTCTAAAAACAACCAAACAAATACTGCTAGATGCTTTCATCTATGATTATATCAGTCTTGACATCTTCACAAAGTGCTAAATTTATGATATATGTAGATATTGGAAATGGCAAGCTGGACTGGGTGGTTATATATTACAGTCTAGTGTCCAAAGCAGAGTGAAACCCAATTAAGTAGCACCCCTTCATGGAGTTCAGTCTCAACTAGCCTTACCTCTGTCAGGCTGTGCTGCCTTTTTCAAGGTTCAGAAATGGGTGATGGGAGATAGGACAGTGGGTCCTTACAGAAGCAAAAGTCTACCTGGGACTCTAGTTGATGTGACTTTCTCCACGTTCTCATTCCATTGATGCTGGGTTTACTTTCTGTAAGCAGTTCCTAACCATGGACATCCTGTCAATAGATAAGATCCCTCCTCATGGCAAATAATATTCCTGCATCTGCTCCAAGGTCCAGTTACCCTCTTGACAAAGAGATTAAGTCCGATCCTTTCTTTTCTCCCCCAGGGAGAGAAGTTGGCAGTAAACACAATGAAGCAGCTTACTAGATGTGTTAACTCTTTTCTTTCTTTCTTTCTTTTTTTTTTAGACACTTGTTTTTCTTTTATTTTAAGCTTAAAAAGTTAGCCATAAAATGTGAATAATGTATGTGCCTATTTTAACTAATAGTCTTATTTTTTCCCCTGCTACTTAGTTTATTTATTTATTTATTTTTTAGTCTTTTTCTTTTTTTATTAGTTTTGCCATACAATGACATGATATCGCCATGGGTTTACATATGCTCCCCCTCCAGAACCCCCCTCCCTCCTCCTTCCCTCCTCTCTCCCCCCGGGAAATCTCGGTGCACCAGCCCCGAGCATCAATCCTGGGCTGGCGATTGATTACACATTTGATAATTAACATGTTTCAATGCCATTCTCCCAAATCATCCCACCCTTGCCCTCATCCACAGAGTGCACGAGTCTATTCTATACATCTGCGTTCCTTTTGCTGTCTCGCATGCTGGGTTCTCATTACCGTCTTTCTAAATTCTATATATATGCATTAGTATACTGTATTGTTGTTTTTCTTTCTGGCTTACTTCACTCTGGATAATGGGCTCCAGTTCCGTCCACCTGAGTAGAACTGATTCAAATGAATTTTTTTTAATGCTGAGTAATATTCCATTATGTATATGTACCACAGCTTTCTTATCCATTCGTCAGTTGATGGGCATCTAGGTTGCTTCCATGTCCTGGCTATTGTAAATGCAGCAATGAACATTGGGGTACACGTGGCTCTTTCAATTCTGGTTTCCTCGGTGTATATGCCCAGCAGTGGGATTGCTGGGTCATATGGCAGGTCTATTTGCAGTTTTTTAAGGAACCTCCACACTGTTTTCCATTGTGGCTGTACTAGTTTGCATTCCCACCAACAGTGTAAGAGAGTTCCCTTTTCTCCACATCCTCTCCAACATTTATTGCCTGTAGATTTTTGGATCGCAGCCATTCTGACTGGTGTAAAGTGATACCTCATTGTGGTTTTGATTTGCATTTCTCTGATAATGAGTGATGTTGAGCATCTTTTCATGTGTTTGTTAGCCATTTTTATGTCTTCTTTGGAGAAATGTCAGTTAAGTTCTTTGGCCCACTTTTTGATTGGGTCGTTTATTTTTCTAGAATGGAGCTGCAGGAGTTGCTTGTATATTTTTGAGATTAATTGTTTGTCCGTTGCTTCATTGGCTATTATTTTCTCCCATTCTGCTCTCTGTTTGCAGATGACATGATCCTCTATATTGAAAACCCTAAAGATTCTACTAGAAAATTACTAGAGCTAATCAGTGAATATAGCAAAGTTTCAGGATACAAAATCAACACACAGAAATCCCTGGCATTCCTATACACTAACAATGAGAAATCAGAAAGAGAAATTAAGGAAACAATTCCATTCACCATCGAATCAAAAAGAATAAAATACTTAGGAGTATTTCTACCTAAAGAAACAAAAGACTTGTATATAGAAAACTATAAAACACTGATGAAAGAAATCAAAGAGGACACAAACAGATGGAGAAATGTGCCATGTTCGTGGATTGGAAGAATCAATATAGTGAAAATGAGTATACTACCCGAAGCAATCTATAGATTCAATGCAATTCGTATCAAGCTACCAGAGGTCTTTTGCAGAGAATTAGAACAAATAATTTCACAATTTGTATGGAAATACAAAAAATCTCGTATAGCCAAAACAATCTTGAGAAAGAAGAATGGAACTGGAGGAATCAACCTACCTGACTTTAGGCTATACTACAAATCCACAGTCATTAAGACAGTATGGTACTGGCACAAAGACAGAAATATAGATCAATGGAACAGAATAGAAAGCCCAGAGATAAATCCACGCATCTATGGACACCTTATCTTTGACAAAGGAGGCAAGAATATACAATGGAGAAAAGACAACCTCTTTAACAAGTGGTGCTGGGAAAACTGGACAGCCACTTGTAAAAGAATGAAACTAGAACACTTTCTAACACCATACACAAAGATAAACTCAAAATGGATCAAAGATCTAAGCATAAGACCAGAAACTATAAAACTCCTAGAGGATAACATAGGCAAAACACTCTCTGACATAAACCAAAGCGGGATCCTCCATGACCCACCTCCCAGAATATTGGAAATAAAAGCACGAATAAACAAATGGGACCTATTAAAATTAAAAGCTTCTGCACAATAAAGGAAACTATAAGCAAGGTGAAAAAACTCTTTTCTTTCTAAATACTGGAAGAGAAAAATGAGAAAGTCATTTCTGGGCAGCTTAACCATTATATTGAGAACTCATCCAGATGTCATTATTGAAACTTTGCTAAACATTTTCTGTATTTCATTTCATCATGAAAATCACCTGGCTACATTGGAGGTATTATTCAGTGTTTGCAAATGAGGAAACTGAACTTAAAAGACGTAAATTTCTTCTCCAAGCTCACATAGGCATTACTGTCACAATCGGTAGTTGAAATCAGATCTCTTTTAACACACAGTCTAAGCACGTTCCATGTATCACACTGATTCTTCTCAAACCACAGTTACTTTGCCTCAAGGATGTGTTGAGAATTGGAAAGTTGACCGTCTGTGGTCTGTCTTGGGGCAGTTTGATTCCCACCAGCGCAGTGACTGTCCTAGCAGAAACCTTCAACTGGTTTGGGGGGGGCAGGTGAAAAACCTCTGAAACCCACCACGGAGACCTTTCTTTGGTGGACCCTCGAATATACTGACAGTGAATCTGCTATTAAGGAAATACTTTAAAATTCTGTCTATATGCCTGACTTCACATACCCTTTTACTCACTTGAACTAACTAAAATGGCAATTATCAAAATAGCGGACTGTATGATCCTTATGATTAAGGACAGAGATGAGAAAGAGTTGGGAGAGTGCTCAGAGAATAATAGAACCCCGTTAGTGAATTCTGCTCCAAAGCTGAATCTGGTAGCAGACGAAGGTTGAATGAGACTCTCATAGAGCCCAAGTACCCTCCTTGGGTGGGTGTTAAGGGCTTCTTCATTTTCAAGAATGCCTCTGTGCTTATTTTTCTTTTTTTCTCTCGCCCAAGTGCACACACGAAAAACCTTTTATTGGCTTTGTATTACGTGCTGAACACTTTCGCTATTACATTTTCTGTGGCTTCCTCTTCCCAGAAGGTGTGGGCCTCTCTTTTCTCTCCCTTTTTGTGAGGGTAGCAAAATCGTTTAGAAGGAAGAGGGTAAGTGTGTGTGTCTTTGCGAGAACTGTATGTAGGGGGATTGTAGGTGGAGGAAGTAGAACAGTTTACAGATTTTGAACATTTGTGTTAAAGTATCTGAAAATATAATTTGAGGGTTCTCAAAAATAGGTTGGTTAGACCTGGTCCTATTTAGCATCCTAGGAATTTGTTATTTGACTTTCTTTTTGCAAATCACATACAATAAATCATTGATGAAAGATAACTAATTTGTTTCTAAATACAGCATTTGCACATTTAGTAGTTGCTTTATAGTGTATGAAATGGAAACATTCGTCCTGTTGTGTCTGACTCTTTGCAACCCCATGGACTGTAGCCTGCCAGGCTCCTCTGTCTGTGGAATCCTCCAGGTAAGAAGACTGGAGTGGGACTGGGTTGCCATTTCCTCTTCCAGGGGATCTTCCCGACAAACATTATATGCAGTTGCAGTTGATGAACAAGGCTGTCTTTTTAAATTTAAAATGTATGTTATTTCTTGGTATACCATTGCATGTTTAATAGTAATTGCATGCTTGTGCGCCAAGCCACTCAGTCATGTCCTACTCTTGTGTGACCCTATGGACTGTAGCCCGCCAGGCTCCTCTGTCCATGGGATTCTCTAGGCAGGAATACTGGAGTGGATTGCCATGCCCTCCTAGAGGGAATCTTCCTGACCCAGGGATCAAACTTTTATCTCTTGATTGCAGGCAGATTCTTTACCACTAGTGCCACCTGGGAAGCCCACTCACAGTATTAATAAAAGCAACAGAATTAAGAAGATTGCAGAAACAGAATATCCTAGAACCAAGAATTATAAGTTGCCATGCTACTTGTTTATGTATTATTGGTTGTTCCATAGTTTATTTATAGAAAGAGTCAGTCTTTGAAAACAGTTATCCAAGGGGTTGATATAAACAGATCCGAGTCACTCAACTTCTTTTTAATCTTCTGGAAAATCGCACATTGAAAAGGAACATGAATTTTATGGTAGGTAGGTGTTTTCTTTTTGAGAACTGATAAGAGAAAGGGCTTTGGCTTGATTGTCATGAGTCATCGTGCCTGCCCCTTCTCTGATGGGTACATTGGTGGGTGCCTTGGGTAAATTATTTAATGTTTTAGAGCTCAGTGTTCTTCACTGTGAAATGTGTTCCTTTTTCTGAAATGCTCACTTTGTCGGGCCACATGGAGGAATGAAGAAGTTGATGCCTGGAATGCTGTTTCCCAGCTTTCCCCATGCTGCCTCATTTTCACCAGGCAGGTCTTAACTAAAAGGCACCTGGTAAGAAAGGCTTGTCCCTCCAGTTCTCCACTGCCCCTTGTCTCCCTGGATCTCCCCATCACAGGCTCTCAGACTTACTACTTTTTCATAGCACTTATTATTATCAGAAATTAGCTTGCTTGTATATTTGTCTGCTTGTTTATCTTCTGTTTGCATCTGTAAAATATAAATTTGTAAGGTTAAAGAACTTTGTTTTCATCTGTATTCCCTAGGACAGACTTCCCAGGTGGTACATATTAAAGAATCCGTTTGTCAGTGCAGGAGATGCAGGAGACCAGGGTTCAATCCTGGGTTGCAAAGATCCTCTGGAAGAGAAATGGCAACCCATTCCAGTCTTCTTGCCTGGAAAATCCCATGGACAGAGGAGCCTGGTGAGCTACAGTCCATGGGGTCTCAAAGAGTCGAACACGACTGAATGAGCATGTATTCCTTAGGACAGTAGCTAAGACAATGTCTGGCATATAGTAAGCTTCCAGCAAATATATAGAGATGGAAAATGGGCATGAAAAAGGTGAAAAGCGTAAAGCACGTGCAAGTTGGCTCTTTGATTTTGTATTAAAGGTACTTCTGTTTTATCTAGACGTGTGTATTGCTAGAGCAGCTTTTCTGCTGTAGGCTTTGTGAGTGCCAGTTTTCTCTTTGTAAAAAAGATGTGTGCAGAGTATTTGCTGAGTGAACTGTGATGTAGACCCAGTACACTTAGCTGTTAATGCAGGAGCCAAGATTGCAGTTTGTAAAAGGAAATAACACAGGACCCTGTTTTGACTGGGCCCAGGGATTAGTATGGAAATAATCTCAATTACTAATGGAACTGAATGGGAGGAGATGATGAGATAAAGTTCTGGTCAATGAGACTTCATCTTCAACTTCAAGGTTGTAATGAGACACCTTGAATATCCAGTTGTACCTGCTGTGACTTAAACCAGTTAAAAGTGGTCTTTCATGGACGTCAGCTGTTTTTGTGAAAGCTAAGGTTTACCTGAGGAAACTTTACTGTTAATAAGTTTATTCAGTACCACCACATGGGGAATATCATTTTGATGGGAGAGATAATCCCCAGCAATTTAACCAGCTAAAGATAGAAACGCCTCAATTCCTGGATCAAAATGTGCATACATTAAAGAAGGACAGAGGAAAATAATCTTTTGCTTTGGAAGGCTGGTTGGTTAACTGCTGCCTGTCCCAGGGAGGCAGTCAACCCTGGTGTTGATGGCAGCTCTGGAATTAAAATAACCAGACCTCAGTCATGGTCAGTCATTAACTCTCTGATCTTGGTTCTATAAGCCACAGTTTCCTCATCTGTAAAATGAAGACAGTGAAGATGACAACCTTGTAGTGTTGTTTTGAAGGTTAAGTGAGTACAAATACATCTATACTAAAAGCATTATCTGACATGTGGGAAGCACTTCACAGTGATGGGCTGTTATTGTGGTCTTCCTCTCTTGCATGTCACCCAAAAAGGGCAAAGAGATCTAACTGCTTCTTTGGTGGCTCTGTGGTTCTGCTGCTGTGGTTCTTTGAAGTAAAATGTTCCCACTGTTATTTCAGAGTTCTGGAGTAGTAGGAATTATCCTATGACTTTGATACAGTGGAGAATAAATCAAATGAAAAGAGACTCAGAGCAGAAAGGAGCAAGGGTTACTGAAGTTGCCCTGGGAGTCTATAGCTTTCCTGGGGGATTAATAAATGTTGCTAATTTCCTGTGCTTCTTTCTCAGAGGAAAGCTAGCATTTTTGAAAAAGTTTTCACCAGACACACTAAAAAAAACCTTGTCTTTTGGGACTTTCATGTGAAGAGAAATTGGAAAACTGATTCATGTCTCTTAATTCTTAGACTTCTATTTTAATTGGAGATAGGGCTTATTGTTTTATTTCAAAGTATTAAATTAGAAGTATCATTTTTATATAAGGAATTTGAAATGGCTCAGGTTTGGGAAACACTCTCAAACTCAGGTGAGGAAATGTGTATATATATCCATGCGTGTGTGTATATGTGTGTATGTTTGTGTATGTATGTAGGCGTCATTGAAACAAGAGGGGAAGACATGGCTTGCTTTTAATATCTGTTGCAGTTGATAAAGTACTCTGATATTTGCCCAGGAAACCCTGTTGCATGAAGGTCTAGACTTTTTTTTCAGGGCATTATTGATTTATTTGCTTTAATCACAAAACATGGTGATGTCTCTGCATCAGCTAGCCCTGAAGTCATCATTGGTTTACCCCCTGAGACATGTGGAGCCATTAGGCCAAAGAAGAAAGTTTTCACGTCTAAAAAATAAATAACAAAATGATTCCAGATTTTGAGGGGGGTGAATATAGAGAACCATGGTTAGGGGTCTTTTAATCTTCAAATTTCATTTAAGTGTTCATTAAGTATTTATTAATGTCCAACCATGGACTGGACTCTTTCCTGGGTTAGAGATCCAAGGATAAGTTAAAAAATGCCTGCCTCTAAGGGAACTCACAACTTGTGGATGGAGGGCAGAGAGAAAAATTGGGAAACAGAAGTACAATAGAATATTCTCAAGTAATTCTCATTCTCATAGTCATTGTATGTAGCTAAGTTTATGTAAGAGCTGGCCATGAGATTCCCTATGCAAATAAATGCTTTTGGGATCTTGTCTACCAAAGCTGCATCTAACAGTATCTCAGGCCTGAATTTTGCTATAAAATTATATATCTATATCTGCATCTCTCTCTCTCTATATATATATATGTATCTATAAATATATCTATCTCATTGTTTTCTTTTGAGGCTTGGTCTCTGGCATCATGAATTATTATTGGGTTTATGTTTTCAGAATATTCTGGTCCAAGATGCTCCCAAGTGACCTATTCTCAGAAAGCTGATTGGGACCTTCTCCTGCTTTCCAGCCAACACTTTGTGGTTTCAGCTAAGCCTTTAATGGATTTTGCTTTAGATAAACTACAAATAGTGAATGTCTGTGCTGAGGTTGAGATATGGTTGGGAACTCTATTGACGGAGCAAAATTTATTGATAAATACATCTTTCCTCCCAAACTGTTTGAATTGTTAGTGGAGGTATGGAATTCCAGTTGAGCTATTTCAAATCTTAAAAAATGATGCTGTGAAAGTGCTGCACTCAATATGTCAGCAAATTTGGAAAACTCAACAGTGGAAAGGGTAAACACTGGAAAGGGTCAGTTTTCATTCCAATCCCCAAAAAAAAGCAATGCCAAAGAATGCTCAAACTACTGCACAATTGCACTCATCTCACACGCTAGTAAAGTAACGCTCAAATTTCTCCAAAGCCAGGCTTCAGCAATATGTGAACCGTGAACTTCCAGATGTTTAAGCTGGTTTTAGAAAAGGCAGAGGAACCAGAGATCAAATTGCCAATATCCACTGGATCATCAAAAAAGCAAGAGAATTCAGAAAAACATCTACTTTTGCTTTATTGACTATGCCAAAGACTTTGACTGTGTGGATCACAATAAACTGTGGAAAATTTTGAAAGAGATGGGAATACCAGACCACCTGACCTGCCTCTTGAGAAATGTGTATGCAGGTCAGGAAGCAACAGTTAGAACTAGACATGGAACAACAGACTGGTTCCAAATAGGAAAAGGAGTATGTCAAGGCTGTATATTGTCACCCTGCTTATTTAACTTATATGCAGACTATGTCATGAGAAACACTGGGCTGGAAGAAGCACAAGCTGGAATCAAGATTACAGGGAGAAATATCAATAACCTCAGATATGCAAATTACACCACCCTCATGGCAGAAAATGAAGAACTAAAGAGCCTCTTGATGAAAGTGAAAGAGGAGAGTGAAAAAATTGGCTTAAAGCTCAACATTCAGAAAACTAAGATCATGGCATCTGGTCCTATCACTTCACGGAAAATAGATGGAAACTGTAAAAAATGGCTGACTTTATTTTTTTGGGCTCCAAAAAAAATAAAATCACTTCAGATGATGATTGCAGCCATGAAATTTTTTAAAAGACGCTTACTCCTTGGAAGGAAAGTTATGACCAACTTAGACAGCATATTAAAAAGCGGAGATATTACTTTGTCAACAAAGGTCCATCTAGTCAAGGTTATGGTTTTTCCAGTGGTCATGTATGGGTGTGAGAGTTGGACTATAAAGAAAGTTAAATACCAAAGAATTGATGCTTTTGAACTGTGGTGTTAGAGAAGACTCTTGACTGCAAGGAGATCCAACTAGTCCATCCTAAAGGAGATCAGTCCTGGGTGTTCATTGGAAGGACTGATATTAATGCTGAAACTCCAATACTTTGGCCACCTGATGTGAAGAGCTGACTTATTTTGAAAGACCCTGATGCTGTGAAGGGTTGAGGGCAGGAGGAGAAGGGGACGACAGAGGATGAGATGGCTGGATGGCATCACCAGCTCGATGGACATGGGTTTGAGTGAACTCTGGGAGTTGGTGATGGGCGAGCAGGCCTGGTGTGCTGCGGTTCATGGGGTCTCAAAGGGTCGGACATGACTGAGCCACTGAACTGAACTAAATTACTTAGCTCTATGTGTGTCCATTTTTGTTCTCTCTATTCTCTCCAATTAGATAATTATTTATTGAGGATCTTGTGATATAGCTTTGCTCTTCTTGACTTAGCCTCAGGGTTTTACTATTGTGGAATTATAGCATGTTTTAATATGTAGGAAAGCAATTCTTGTCTTATTAATCATATTAAAAATTTTTTTTTGAGAAACCCTTTTCCTTTTATTTTTTCAGGTTAATTTTGTAATATTTGGTCAATATAATACTTATGTTTACTCTAATTTCATTAAATTTATAAAATAATTAGAAGATGACTGCATCTTCACAGTATTTATTGCTCAGATTCCTGGAGTCATTTGTCTCTGTATGCATAGTTTCATAGTTTTCTTCAAATCAGGCTTCAGGATTTTGAAACTACTGGCAACAAATTGGAAAATTACTGGAATTATGAAGTCTGTGAAGTCAGAGGGTCTACCTTATCATCTCATGGAATGTTAACCACAATAACAAAATTAGATTTTGGAAAGTAATTTCAAAGGAACTATCTTATTTGGTCCTCTCAGTTATTGTAAATAATATATTATAATGTGATTCTTATAATCCCCACTTTTATAAATTCCTTTTGCCCATGTTGCTCCTTTTTTTTTAAAAAAAATACTTATTTTAAAATGGATGATAATTCCTTTACAGTGTTGTGTTTGTTTCTGCCATATATCAACACCAAGTTGCTCTTTTAAACCCATAAATGTATCTTTAAATCACATGTGAATATTTCCTTCAAAGTCAACTAAAAGTTTACAGTTTTGCAGAGCATTTCTTCTCCTCTTTCTTTTTAATTGAGACATAGTTGCTGTATAACACTGTATTAGTTTAAAGTGTGCAAGGCAATAATTTTATGGAGGTATATATTGCAAAAGGATCACCACAATAAGTTTAGTAATCCCAGGGCATTTCCTGATCTCCCCAACTCACTCAAAGAAGTACTCTTCTCTCCTAAATGCCTTTGTCTCTGTCTCTCATAGGCAATGTGTAATTTGCATTGAATTATGTGCTTGCAAGTCTCTGGGTCACTATAATACCGAGCACCTGTTAATAGAGGGGCATCCAAGTGACCATATTGTTAATGGCTGCCTGACTGTGAGGCTGGAGAAACTGCAGTGCAGGCTGATTTCCACATGCATCCAGGCCACCATGGAGCAGCATTCACGGAGTAATGGAACCCCATTTTAGGCTTAGGATACCTGTCTCTATTTCTGGCTTTATCTCATATTTTGTGTCATAACCTTATCATGTAAACAGTTATGACAGTAATGAGACATCTTCTGAATGAATATAGGAAATGTCACAATAACGCAGTGATCCTTGCTCAAATCTGCCGTTTCTTTTTCTTCTCTTTTCCGTCCCTTTTCTTGCTCTTGTGCTAGATATTTTTATACTTCGATGAGAGTGCTTTGTGAAACATAGATCTGTTTATATAAAGCTTACATTTTTATCACCTTTAAGATGATTAAAAGAGGTCTGCAGCTTGTGTTTCATTTAAAAAAGGCAATAAGATAATGCCTTGTATTGTGAAGTCCATATAGCATCTTAAACACACAACAAAGGATGTGTATATATGTGATAGCAGACAAACATTAAACCATAAATACACACACATAGACTCCTGTAACATTATCCTTCAAATGAACACCCAAAGACTGTGATGGAGTGGACAAATAGATGTAACACAGACCTATTTGTATGTTACGATAAACAGAGGATCCCTCATTTCTTAGGGTTTTTATTGACCAAAATAAAACATATTGCATATTGAAGACAAGAAGAACCATGAACAAGCATTGAAATAGTTATTGAATTAGCATTCCCAAGCTCCTGTGCAGTTTGCAAGGAAAGGAGTGTTTCTCTTCTCATTCTTAAATGTAAAGGGAAATTCACTGCAGTTTGCTTTTGTAAGCATAATGAAGTAAAAAGAGTAAACACAGAGCCCTGACTGGTGGAGGAAATCCTTGTTGCTATTTTGTGGCCCAGTTTATTTGTTATTCTGCTGTATAACCTTCCACCAACACCAGTTTCTTTCCTTTCTCTCCAAACAGAAAGAGGTCAGCATAAACACGCTTGTCAAGGATCTGACAGAACAGATTTATTGTGCAAGTTAGATTTTACTGGAGTGTTCTCTCACATTTTGCCTCCGGTGCTGAATAGTATTTTTCTTTCTTGAAATATATATATTTTCCTTTTCTGAAAGAATGCAAATATAAAACATATAGGTTATTCCATGAACTTTGAAATACTACTTAAAAAAGTTATTACAATGTTCTTCATTGCTTGGAGATCTGTGATGATAATGAAACAAATATGTGAACAGTAAGGCATGTGAGAGCTTAATGGATATACTAAAAAAATAAGACTTTTGCATATTCCTGTTTGAACTCTTCTATTTTTTTCAAATGGACCTCAGTCTGTGCATCAAAAGTCACATGAAAACTGAGGTATTTTCACATATAGGTCAGGAGAAAATATCATTGTCTCTTCCCCACGTATTTATTTATTTATTTTTTAATTTATCACCTACGTAATTCAGGTTAATTATGTTTATGACCCAAATCTTTCAGGAAATGACTTTAATTATCCAGTTAACCTTGTATGTGCACAAAGTTTAAGTAAGGCCCAGGCCCAGAAGCATATATTTTTTTAAACTGTAAACTCAGTTAACCTGTTTGTTGACATCATGTGATTAAAAATACAAAGAAAAATGATCGTTCAACTTAACTGGGACAAATTCAGGCCTTTTGCTGAAATCGGAGACCAGCTACTGCATCAGCCAGTGACCAGGAGGTCGTGGAGGTCTGATCCAGTGTGTCCTGGTTTAGTGCTGCCCTCCTGCCCTGGGCTGAGCTCTGAGTCCTGCACAGTGCTCACTCTCCTCGGGCCGCTGTAGTAACATGCCACGCACAGGGCAGCTTTAAACAACAGAAGTCACTTCTCTCACCGTTCTGGAGCTTGGATTTCAAAATCGAGGTATTAGCAAGGCTGTGCTTTCTTGGCAGCTGTGGGCAAACCCTTTCTCGAGTCCTTGGCGTTCCTGCCTTGCAGCTGTGCCCTTCCAGTCTGTGCCTCTGCAGCCTCTACTGTGTTTGCCTTATGTGCATCTTCATGTGACTGTCACCGTCTCCTTCGTTAAACTGGAGTATAATTGATTTACAGCATTGTGTTAGTTTCAAATGTACAGCAAAGTGATTCAGATGACAGATATATATATACTTATTTTTTACAGATTCTTTTCCCTTAATAGGTTATTCAAAAATATTGAGTATCATTCCCTGTGCTATAAAGTAGATCTTTGTTACTAAATCTATTTTATACATAATAGGGTGTGTCTGTTAATCCCAAACTCCTGATTCAAGCCTGCCCCTTCCTTTCCTTCTTGGTAGCTGTGAGTTTGTCCTCTTTGTCTATGGGTCTATTTCTGTTCTGTAAATAATTTAATTGGTATCATTACTTTTTAGAGTCCACATAAATGTGACATCATATGATGCTTGTTTTTGTCTGATTTAATTCAGTCAGTATGAATCTCTAGGACCATCTATGCTGCTGTAAATGACATTACACCCTTTATTATAGCTAAGCAATATTCCATTGTATATGTGTACCGTATTTTCTTTATCTGCTCCTCTTTTGATGGACATTTAGGTTTCTTTAATGTCTTGGCTACTGTAAACAGTGCTGCAGTGAATACTGGGGTGCGTGTATCATTTCAAATTATAGTTTTCTCCAGTATGTGCCCAGGAGTGGGATTGCAGTGTGAATGTGTTTTTATAAGGATACTTGTATTAAGGGATTTCAAAGGAAATCCACAGTGGATGTTCATGGGGAGAACTGATGCTGTAGCTGGAGCCCCAATACTTGTGTCACCTGATGCGAAGAGCCGACTCGTTGGAAAAGACCCTGATGCTGGAAATGATTGAGGGCAGGAGGAGAAGAGGGCAACAGAGAATGTGATGGCTGGATGGCATCACCAACTCGATGGATTTGAGTTTGAGCAAACCCCGGGGCATAGTAGAGGACAGGGGAGCCTGGTGTGCTGCAGCACATGGGGTTGCAGAGTCAGACACAACTGAGCGACTGAACAGCAAAGTATGATTACACCCATAACTTATTTCTGAATAAGATCACGTTCTGAGGTGCTGGGGCTTAGAAGACACAATTCAACCCACAATATACATCTGTTGTGTTATCAGGATGCTCGTCTACCCACCTCTGCTGAACTGGCTTCACAAAGTCCTCCACACTCTCCTGCCTAATGAGCACTTCTATGTCTCATTAATAACCTCTGGATGGTATGGCCACTGTTGATTACTCTTGGCAACCTGAATTCTCCCCTCTGTCATCTACTTGGCAACATTACTGAACCACCAAACTTGGGTCTGATGGCAGTTTCCAATCCCAAAGAAAGGCAATGCCAAAGAACACTCAAACTACTATACAACTGCACTCATTTCACATGTTAGCATTGTAATGCTCAATATCTTTCAAGCTAGGCTTCATCAGTACTGAGAACTTCCAGATGTACAAATTGGATATGGAAAAGGCAGAGGAACCAGAGATAAAATTGCCAACATCTATTGGATCATAGAAAAAGCAAGGGAGTTACAGAAAAACATCTACTTCTGCTTCATTGACTATGCTAAAGCCTTTGACTATGTGGATCACAACAAACTGTGGAAAATTCTTCAAGAGATGGTGGGAATAACAAACTACCTTACTTTCTCTTAAGAAACCTGTATGCAAGACAAGAAGCAACAGAACCGGACATGAAACAACCGACTGGTTCCACTTGGGAAAGGGATGGTCATGGCTGGTATATTGTCACCCTGCTTATTTAACTTTTATGCAGAGGACATCACGTAAAATGCTGGGCTGGATGAAGCACAAGCTGGAATTAAGATTACCAGGAGAAAATTCAACAACCTCAGATACACAGATGATATCACTCTCCAGTACTTTGGCCACCTCATGAGAAGAGCTGACTCATTGGAAAAGACCCTGATGCTGGGAAAGACCGAAGGCTGGAGAAGAAGGGGACGACGGAGGATGAAATGGTTGGATGGAATCACCGACTCAATGGACAAGAGTTTGAGTAAACTCCAGGAGTTGGTGAAGGACAGGGAGGCCTGACATCCTGCAGTCCATGGGGTCACAAAGAATCAGACACGACTGAGTGACTGAACTGAATGGCAAAAGTGAAGAGGCACTCAAGAGCCTCTTGATAAAGGTGAAAGAGGAGAGTGAAAAAGCTGGCTTAAAACTTGTCATTGAAAAAATTAAGAACATGGCATCTGATCCAATCAGTTCATAGAAAATAGATGGAGAAAAAGTGGAAACAGTAACAGATTGTATTCATTGGACTCCAGAATTACAGCAGAATTTTTAAAATTCAATTAAATTTTTATTTTAATTTTTTAATTAATTTTTTAAATCTTTCTGATTTTTCATTGTTAGTGTATAGAAATGCAAGTGATTTCTGTGTGTTGATTTCTGTATTCTGCAACATTGATAAATTCACTGATTAGCTCTAGTAACTCTCTGGTACTGTCTTTAGGGTTTTCTATGTACAGGATCATGTCATCTGCAAAAAGTAATAGCTCTACTTCTTTTCTGATCTGGATTACTTTTATTGCTTTTTCTTCTCTAATTGATGTAGCTAGGACTTCTAGAACTATGTTGAATAATAGTGGTGAAAGGTGAACATCCTTTTCTTGTTCCTGATTTTAGGGGGAATTCTTTCAGTTTTGAGAATAATATTTCCTGTAGGCTTATCATATATGGTCTTTACTATGTTGAGGTAGGTTCCTTCTATGCCCATTGTTTGAAGAGTTTTCATCATAAATAGGTGCTGAATTTTGTTAAAGGCTTTTTCTGCATCTATTGAGATTATCATATGGTTTTTATCATTCAGTTTATTAATGTGGTGGATCACATTGATTGGTATGCATATATTGAAGAATCTTTGAATCCCTGGAATAAACCCAACTTGATCATGGTGTATAGGCTTTTTGATGTGTTGTTGAATTCTGTTTGCTAAAATTTTGTGGAGGATTTTTGCATCTATGCTCATCAGGAGTATTGGTTTATCAGTTTTCTTTTTCTGTGTTATCTTTGTCTGGTTTTGGTATCAGGGTGATGATGGCCTCATAGAATGAGTTTGAAAGTATTCCTTCCTCTGCAATTTTTTGAAAGAGTTTTAGAAGGATAGACATTCGCTCTTCTCTAAATGTTTGATAGAATTCTCCTGTGAAGCCATCTGGTCCTGGGCTTTTGGTTTTTGGGAGATTTTTGATCACAGCTTCAATTTCAGTACTTGTAATTGGATTGTTCATAATTTATATTTCTTCCTGATTCAGTCTCAGAAGATTGAACTTTCCTAAGAATCTGTTCATTTCTTCCAGGTTATCTATTTTATTGCCATATAGTTGTTCATAGTAGTCTCTTATAATCCTTTGTATTTCTGCATTGTCTGTTGTAACATCTCCTTTTTGATTTCTGATTTTGTTTATTTGATTCTTCTCTCTTTTTTCCTTGATAATTCTGGCTAAGGGTTTGTCGATTTTGTTTATCTTCTCAAAGAACCAGCTTTTAGTTTTATTAATCTGTACTATTGTTTCTTTCATTTCTTTTTTCATTTATTTCTACTCAGATCTTTATGATTTCTTTCCTTCTACTAATTTTTTTTTGTTCTTCTTTTTTCAGTTGTTTTGAGTGTAAAGTTAGGTTGTATGTTTGATGGTTTTCTTGTTTCTTGAGGTAGGATTGTATTGCTATAAACTTCCCTCTTAGAACTGCTTTTGCTGCATCCCATAGGTTTTGAGTTGTCATGTTTTCATTGTCATTTGTTTCTAGAAATTTTTTGATTTCCCTTTAGATTTCTTCAGTAACCTGTTGGTTATATAGAAATGTGGTGTTTAGTCTCCATGTGTTGTGTATCTTACAGTTTTTTTCCTTGTAATTGATAACTAGTCTCATAGCATTGTGGCTGGAAATGATGCTTGATATGATTTAAATTTTCTTAAATTTACTGAGGTTTGGTTTGTGACCTAAGATGTGGTCTATCTTGGGGAATGTTCCACATGCACTTGAGAAAAAGGTGTATTCTTCTGCATTTGGATGGAATGTCCTGATGATATCAATGAGATCCATCTCATCTAATGTGTCATTGACGACTTTTATTTCTTTATTAATTTTCTGTTCTGATGATCTGTCCATTGGTGTAAGTGGGGTGTTAAAGTCTCCTACTATTATTGTGTAACTGTCAGTTTCTCCTTTTATGTCTGTTAGTGTTTGTCTTATGTATTGAGGGCTCCTATGGACTGTAGCCTACCACGCTCCTCCATCCATGGGATTTTCCAGGCAAGAGTACTGGAGTGGGTTGCCATTTCCTTCTCCAGAGGAACTTCCAGACCCAGGGATTGAACCCAGGTCTCTTGCATTGTAGGCAGATACTCTACCATCTGAGCTACCAAGGAAGTCCATTGTTGGGTGCATAGATATTTACAGTTGTTATATTTTCCTCTTGGATTGATTCCTTGATCATTGTGTAATGTCCTTATCTCTTGTAATCTTCTTTATTTTAAGGTCTATTTTTTCTGATGTGAGGATTGCTACTCCAGCTTTCTTTTGCTTCCCACTTGCGGAATATATTTTTCTATCCTCTCACTTTCAGTCTGTATGTGTCTTTAGGTCTGAAGTGGGTTTCTTATAGACAGCATATATATGAGTCTTTTTTTTTTTTGTATCCATTCAGCCAGTCTGTGTCTTTTGGTTGTAGCATTTAACCCATTTACATGTGAAGTAATTATTGATATATATGTTCCTATTGCCATTTTCTTAATTGTTTGGGATTGATTATGTAGATCTTTTTTCTTCTCTTGTATTTCTTGACTATATATGTGCCTTTAACACTTGTTGTAAAGCTGGTTCAGTGGTACTCAATTCTCTTAACATTTTTGCTTGTCTGAAAAGCTTTTTATTTCTCTATCAGTTCTGAGCGAGGTCCTTGTCAGGTACAGTAATCTTGGTTGTAGATTTTTCCCTTTCAGTATGTTAAATATATCCTGCCATTCCTTCTGGCCTACAGAGTTTCTGCTGAAAGATAGCTGTTAAGTGTATGGGGTTTCCCTTGTATGTTACTTGTTTCTTCTCCCTTGGTGCTTTTAGTAGTCTTTCTTTGTGTTTAGTCTTCGTTAGTTTGATTAGTATGTGTCTTGGCATGTTTCTCCTTGGCTTTACCCTGTATGGGACTCTTTGTGCCTCTTGGACTTGATTGACTATTTCCTTTTCCATGTTGGGGAAAATTTCAGCTATAATCTCTTCAAAAATTTTCTGATACCTTTTCTTTTTCTCTTCTTCTTCTGGGACTCTGATAATTTGAATGTCGGTGTGTGTTTTATATTGTCCCAGAAGTCTCTGTGACTGTCCTCAGTTCTTTTAACTTTATTCTGCTCTTCAGAAGTTATTCCCAGTATATCTTCTAGTCACTGATTCTTTCTTCTTCTTCTGATATTCTGCTCTTGATTCCTTCTAGAATATTTTTAATTTCAGTAATTGTGTTGTTTGTCTCTGTATGTCTATTCTTTAATTCTTCTAGGTCTTTGTTAATTGATTCTTGCATTTTACCCATTTTGTTTTCAAGGTTTTTGATCATCTTTACTATCATTATTATGAATTATTTTTCAGGTAGTTTGCCTAGTTCCTCTTCATTTATTTGGACTTCTGTGTTTCTAGTTTGTTCCTTCATTTGTGTAGAATTTCTCTGCCTTTTCATTATTATTTTTTCTTTAACTTACTGTGTTTGAGGTCTCCTTTTCCCCGGCTTCAAGGAAAGTTGAATTCTTTCCTTGAAGAAGGTTGAATTCTTTCCTCCTTTTGGTTTCTGCCCTCCTAAGGTTGGCCCAGTGGTTTGTGTGAGCTTCAGATAGGGTGAGATATGTGCTGAGTTTCTGTTTGTTTGTTCATTTGTTTTTCCTCTTATGAGCAAGGCTGAGTGAGGTGGTAATCCTATCTACTGATGATTGTGTTTGTGTTTTTGTTTTGTTTGCTGTTTAGATGAGGTGTCCTACACAGGGTGCTACTGGTGGTTGGGTGATGCTGGGTCTTGCATTCAGGTGGTTTTGTTTATGTGAGTTCTCACTGTTTGATACTCCCTAGAGTTAATTCTCTGGTAGTCTAGGGTCTTGGAGTCATTGCTCCCACTCCAGAGGTTCAGGGCTTGAATCTTTGGTCAGGAAGAAAGATTCCACAAGTGATTTGCTATGGCATTATGTGAGATTAAAATAAATATCTGTAGACAAGAAACCAAAGATGAATCCCAGACAAATGGCAGTTAGAAAATCAGGCAAATAATAATTAAAATAATGGAATATACACATATACATATACATCCATGAGCAAAGTTGAAATAGTTCAACAAAAATAAAGTACAGTAGATTGACCCAGCTAACAAGGGAAATCAAAAATTATATTTACCAGTTAAGAACAAGACTAACTAAAGCACAAATTGGAAAACAAAATTAAAGCAAGGTGCCAAGTGGGGAATAAAGCAATGAAAACAAAACTAACAAATATGTTTAGAGGAAAGGAAGGAAAGAAAAGAAAGAAAGTATAGATATGCAAAGTTAAATAGAGGTAGATGAAGATTTATATACATTAAAGATTAACTGCAAGGGGAAAATAACTGTAGGAAAGGCAAACAAAGGATTAAATGTAGGAAAAACATAATAGGTTTAAAAATTATACTTTAAAATTATACAAAAGATAAAAGAAAAAAAATTGAAGAAGATAGAAAAAAGGAAAAAAAAGGAAAACTCCTCAGAACTGCAAAAGCCCAACGTAGAGGCAGAGGTTTTTAACAGCAATGAAGATTTTGACTGAATATAGACATATACATATACACCCATAAGCAAAATCAAAACAGTCCAACAAAAATAAAGTACAATAGATGGACCCACTGAACAAATGAAACCAAAAATTATATCTGCCAGAACAAAAATAATGCACAAACTGGAAAACAAAACTAACAAGGGGCCAACTGGGGGAATAAAACAATGACAATAAAGCTAACAAATATGTTGAGAGCAAAGGAGAGAAAGAAAAGAAAAGAAAAGCTAAATAGAGGTAGATAACGAATTAGCTATGTTAAAGATTAACTGCAAGGGGAAAAGAACAGTAGGGAAAGCTAACAAAGGAATAAATGGAGAAAAAAAATAATAGGTTTAAAAAATTAAAATTAAAAAAGTAAAGAAAACTCTGCAGAACTGCAAAAGCCAAATGTAGAGACAGAGGTTTATGACAACAATAAAAAATGTGACTGAGAAAAAAAAAAAAAGCTCAAAAGCTTAATTGGATTTCATAGTGCCAATAAAATTGACAACTACAACAGATGGGGAAAAAAAATCTAAAAGAATCTGCAGAACAAGTGAAAACATAAGAATAATAAATGTTTTTCTTGAGTCACTGCTGTCAGAATCCTTTCCCTCGCTGGGAGTCACAGTCCACCTCACCTCCTTAGGATGCCCTCCGGCACTGTGCTGGTCTCTGGACCTGCTGTGGGGGCAGCTCAGATTCTAATCTGGTCCTACTCCTGTGTGTTCTTGCTTCCAGTGTCCACAGCTATCAGAACTAGTGCGTTTTCTTTTGTGGGAGCTCTCAGTGACCTTTTATATATTCCTTAGACAGTCTGCCAAGTTGATTGTGTGGATTTAATCTGCAACTTATACAGCTAATGGGAAGGTTTGGGATCTTCCTTAGCCACACTGCTCCTGGCTTTCAATTGTGGTTTTATTTCCACCTCTGCATGTGGGTCATCCACTGGGGGTTGCTCCTGAGGCTGCCCTGGAGGACTTGGGTTTGCCCCTGTGAGGGCCAGGGGTGGAGGTGGTGTACCTGCTTGGGTTGCAGGGGTTCTGGCAGCACCAGGTATTCAGGGGAGTTGGCAGCTAGGGCAGCAGGAAATGCAGTGCTCTAGAAGGGCATGACAACCAGTATTGGCCAGTACTCTCCAGTATTCCTGCCTGGAGAATCCCCCTCCCTGACAGAGAAGCCTGGCAGGGCCAGACACTACTGAAGCAACCCTGCACGCATAGATGCAAGTTTTTGCCTGTGACAGCTCTGCCCCAGTGAGAGTTGAGTTGCAGCTGCTTGGCTTGTGGGGACCCTGTTGATGCCAAGTGTGCAGGAGCATGGACTGCCTTCACTACAGGAGTTATGGCCATTTCAGAGTCTTTTTTTGCGCCTCTTGTAGCTAGTGATCAGAAGGCCTCTTTAGCCAGTCTTTCTCCGTAGCTCTGCCCATTCAGGCACTTAGAGGGCTCCGATGCCTATAGTCTTTCTCTGTTGTTCAACGAGTCAGGCACATAGAGGGGCCCTTCTGGCTGAGGCGCATCAGGCACTTAATGGGGGTCCTGTTCTGTGGTCCAGTGTGTCACTCATTTGATGGTCTGGCCTCTGTATTGTTCAGCTGCTGATGCTGGTGTGTGGGGAGACAGAGGCTATGGTGATAGCTCCATCCCCTTTGCATGACTCAGCAGCATCGCCTTGCTTCCATAGCTGCCTGGCTTCCCTCCATAGGCATTTCCCACCACAGTCTCCTCTCTCACATCCCCTCAATCAATTTCTCTACATTCAACAGCAGTCCTTGCCCTGGGATCACTCCACAATCCCCAAACTCCAGCTCCCAGCCTCTGTGGCTTCCATGGTACCTGCATCTCTGTCCAGGATATGTATGGTTGTGGCAAGAACTGTCTGATTCTCATTCCATTTAGGCTGCCACAGAGCAGCTGTTTCCCTCTCAGCCTTAAATGTTTCTCCTCTGACTCAGACAGTTGCCCTGATGTGGGGATCGGACCCCTGCTTCAGTTCCCCCACCCACCGAGGGCAGGTCCAGTCCTACTAACACTCCTGTTTTTCCCCCTAGTTCCTTCATCCTACTGAGTTTTGCATGGCTGTATATATTCTTTTCCACTGGTTGGGTCCTCCTGTCCGCTCTCAGCTGGTATTCTGCATGTACTTCTGTGTCTGAAGGTGTATTTGTGACGTATCTGTGGAGAGAGATGTACTCCATGTCCACCTACTCCTCCATCATCTTTCTCAAAAACTGCCGATGTTGATTGTAGCCATGAACTCAAAAGATATTTACTCCTTGGAAGAAAGCTATGACAAATCTAGACAACTTATTAAAAAGCAAATATGTCACTTTGTCAACAAAGGTCCATACAATCAAAGCTTTAGTTTTCCCAGTAGTCATATATGGATATGAGAGTTGGACCATAAAGAAGACTGAGTGCTGAAGATTTGTGGTGTTGGAGAAGACTCTCAAGAGTCTGTTGGACTGCAAGGAGATCAAACCAGTCAATCCTAAAGGAAATCAACTCTAAATATTCACTGGAAGGATTGATGCTGAAGTTCCAATACTTCGACCACCTGATATGAAGAGACGACTCACTAGAAAAGACCTTGATGCTGGGAAAGATTGATGACAGGGAGAAGAAAGGGGGATACCAAAAGACAGGGAAGCCTGGCATGTCACAGTCCATGGAGTTGCAGAGTTGGAAATGACTTAGTGCCTGAACAAGAACTCTGTAGAGTAAAGCCAGTTTCCTGACCCCAGTAGTGATGAAGAAAAGTGCAACATTTACTGTCGGTGCCGTACAAGCAGTCTGGGCAGGGCACCTCGTGTTCCAAAGACCTGAGCTTCCCGAAGTTCCCTTCAGGGGAGAGGTTTTAAGGGCTCTGTGAGGGAGGGAGGGGGCTACAGGCTGTGTGACCAGCTCATGCACGGTTGTTATATTGGTTGGCATCAGGTGAAGTTTTAAGCATCATAAGCCTTCTGGTTTCAGGCAGTCTAGGGTCTGTGTGCTCATTGCCAGGAGTTTTCATCTAGTGGAGGTCTGCTTCCTGTAGAAACAGCCTGAATGTGTGTCAGGCCTTTATCTGTATCTTTCAAGGAACTGTGAGTTCCGTGATTCTATGTGACAGATTTATAGTATAAATTGTTGCCAATTTTCTGGTCCAACAGCTATTCTTTGTTTTTTGTTTTACTTATTTTTCCATTTCAACTTTACTGAGATATATTTGATATATAAAATTATGAGGTATTTAAAACGTACACCATGGTGATTCAATGCACATTTAAATTAAAAAAAAACTTATTGGAGGATAATTGATTTACAAAGTTGCATAGTTTTCTGCTGTACAACAGTGTGAGTCAGCCATAAGTATACATATGTCCCCTCTCTCTTTAGCCTCCCTCCCACCCCCATTCCATCCCACCCTTCTAGGTTGTCACAGAGACTCAAGGAATACCTGAGAGACTGAAGCAGAAGACTTTTTCTGCAAAGAACAGGGGCTTGTATATAGTTTTAATCCCCCCTTTTTCTTTGCTACTTAGTCTCCAGGGGAACAGGTTCAGGAAAAGAAAGGGAGTAAAGCTTTGGGTAGAGAGATCAGTCATAATTCAGTAGATGAAATTGGTTTTAGGGGAACTTGGTTTCAGCAACATTCTTGCTGTGTAGAACTGTTATCTGAACCCAGTTATCCGAATGATCAGCAAGGTTTAGTTGCCAAAATGACTGATTACCTTCTACCGCTATAGTTAGGTCAAACGGATATCACTTTTTACTTCCACATTTTGTTAATCTGTGGTCTTATCTGGGTTCTCCAAGGTCCTCACTTTTATTTTTCTTTCCTAGTTGTCTTTCCTGAGGTGGCAATATTCACCTGTATACTTCAGCTGCCACTTGTATGCTGATAACTGCCTCATTTGTATGTCAGTCCAAGATCTTACTACTGAAAACTCAACTGCCTACTGGTGGAACTGCACCAGGTACCTTACACTTTTCAGATCTCAAACTGAGGCATCCCTTTAGAGGCATCATTCCAGAATCCTGCTGCTTTTTAGGCTTTCCTTATTCAGTTGATAATTAAGTCTCATCTATTCAGTTTTTTAAACACCCTTGTTTGAACCTTCCTAACCACCCTCAGCTACTGCCTAAGCTCACGTCTCAGTGTTTTATTCCTGGGCTATTGCTATTCCTTTCTTTAGGTCCTTCTGTTTGCCCATAGATCCTACTTTAATTAATTCTCTGCATGATATCTAGGTTGATTTTAAAACAGCATTTTTGAACACATCACTTTCTTGCTTAAAATCCACCACCAGCATACTTTACATTGCTAACCTCTTAATTCCATTTTGGAGCCCTTTCTGTCTCTCTGGCCATGTTTCCTGCATTGATCCGACTCTGCTGAGCTGGGTGCTGTTCCCTGGATGCATGATGCTGTTTCATGCTCTTAGCTTATGCTCCTGAAATTTTCTCTGCTAGAAATAAACTCCCACTATATCTCATTCTTCTAACCTCTGAGTCATTTAAAATTTGTTTAAAATACAGCTTCTTAAGAAAATCTTCATAAATTAAAGAGACCCTACGTAACAATTGAACACTATTTGGAAGATCTGGATTTTTAAAATTCAGCTTAATTTTGATTCTTATCAGTCAATATAAAGATAAGAGACCTCTCTCTGATCTTGGCATAATTAATTGGAAAAATTAGTTGCACTAATAGAGTTTTTCTGTCCCACTATTACTGCTGAGTTATTTTGAAAGCAAAGAGCATGTAAAGGTGAATTAAAGCAGTCCTAGGATTAAGCTGGATTTATGATTCTTCAGCCATTGTTTCCACTGAGTAGCTGTTAAAGCAATTTGGCCTCAAAAATTATTACTTACTGTGAGACAGTTTCATTTCAAATGGAAAAATAATGTACTTAATGGTAAACAGTGGGGTTGATGTAGACTGTCTTGGAACTGAATTGAAAATCACCTCATCAATCATGAATTTTTGGCTGTCATAATGACTGAATTACCTGGGTGAACGCTAGTGTGATGAAAAAGAACCTAGTTATATGGACTGTCTGACCTCTGTGTCATCAATTGTACAACAGTCTGATTGATTACTCTGTGACTGGCCTAAACTATCTGGAAATGATCAATTTTCTGTCATGTCTAATCCTGTCCATATTATAATGCAGGCTATTGCTAAAACTGCCTCTTATTCAATTCTCCATCACCGGTGAACAAGGTCACTGTAATTGGTGATACATGAAGTTTTTTCTCATCATGTGAATAGGGGGACTCAGATTTAAACAGTGCCTTAAAAATGAATCATTTAATTTAATCAGAGTATGTGCAGTTAAGTGTAGTACTTCTTTCGAGTATGACTTGAAAAACCTTGTCTTGTCATTTCAGCATTTGTATTACTGACTTTTATCATGACTTTGAAAATATCAGATGTTTTGTCTTCCGTACCAATTTGACTCTTCTATTACATTCTCTTTATTTTTTTAAATTAATTAATTTATTTTTTGTTTACATTATCATGTTGGTTTTGCCACACATTGACATGAATCTGCCATGGGTATACATGTGTTCCCCTTCTTGAGAAAGTGTTAATTTTTCAAAAATAGACCATTAGAGCCTATTATACAGAGTGGAAAAAGTGTTAATTTTTCAAAAATAGACAATTAGAGCCTATTATACAGAGTGAAGTAAGTCAGAGAGAAATGACAAATATCATATATTAATGCATATGTATGAAATCTAGAAAGATGGTACTGATGAGCCTATTTGCAGGACAGCAGTGCAGATGCAGACATAGAGAACAGATCTGTAGACACAGTGGTGGAAGGAGAGGGAGGGACGAATCGAAAGACTAAGGCTGAAACATTTACATGACCATAGGTAACATAGATCACCAGTAGGTATTTGCTGTATGATGCAGGGAGCTCAAATCCAGTGCTCTGTGACAACCTAGAGGGGTGGGATGGGGTGGGAGGGAGGTTCAAGAGAGAGGAGACATATATATACCTATGGCTGGCTGATTCATGTTGATGCATGGCAGAAACCAACACATCACTGTAAAGCAGTTATTCTCCAATTAACGATAAAAAAGTTTAAAAAACAACAAACAAAATAGGTAAAACTGCTCCAACTAGACTGTGTGTGATACAATAAGAATCACATAATAATATGATTTGCAAGCTACAGAATCTCTAAAAATAGCCATTGGTCTACTGATAATGGATAGAATAACAATAAATACTTAAAAAAGAGAAGCCTCAGCCTTTGAATTTCTGTGAGTACACACTTGCACACTTGTTTTAGCAGTGGGAGCTCAAACATTGGCCATAGGTGAAGAAAAAGGTTAATAATATTTGAGTATTCTAATTGTCAGGTCACTAAAACTAACTTACTTTCATGGACAGTGAATGAAGTTTGAGATTAACTGAAATTTAGTTTTGTATAGTCCTGAAGTAAGGACATCTTGCAAAGTATGTTTATAGCAACAATTCCTTTCAGAAATTCTTCATGGGTTGGCATTTACAATGATGAAAGCATACCGGTAGTTTATCTGTCATAATCAGTCTTCAATTTGCTATTCCACTCATCAGTTGTACTATTGATACACTTTAAAAGAGATCTTATAGAGATAAACTTAAGAATGATTTCAGTTACTCTAGGTAAGAACAAAAGAACTAGAGAAAAAAAATGCAATTTTCCTTCTTATCACATACAGAAACCCAAAGTTCAAGAAGTTTATACCAAAGATACATACAAAGTAAAGTTCACTTGAATTACAAACATTACAGAGGAAGTGAATTCTGAAAAATTCACAATTCAGGAATACATTTAGAATGTAAATTAAAAGGAATAAAGGCTCTCACATGTAGAAAACTTACTTAAAATTACATTACTTTAATGCTCCAGCATGTTTAGTCTTTGATGTATACCCCACAAAATGCATGCATGTGTGCATCAAAAATATTCACATAAGAAGGAATAGAACTTTATTTTTCACGTTAACCCTAAGTTGACCGTGACCTGAATTCCCTCCAAAATAAAATGGATCAATAAATTGTGACATGTTCATACAGTGGAATACTGTACACAGTGGAGAGGAGTGAGTTAAAGCTACGGCAGTAACATGGATAATCTCTGCCATATACTTCTGAGCAAAAAAAGTCTGACAACATAATACAGACTGCATGCTTACAAAGTTACAACTACAGTGATTGTTAGAAGTCACTATTGGTCGCTTCAAAGAGGAGGAAGCAGATAATATAACTGAGAGAGAGCACAGAGAAGGATCCTGGATCTGGGAGGTTGTTGCATAGATACATTCCCTTTGTGATAATTCTGCAATGATTTTATACTTTGGATATCTACATTATGCTTCAATGAAACAGTTTTTAGAATTATATTTTTTAAAAAAGAGATCCTTGGAAATAATCACTCTAATTTGCAAGGAAAGGAGTATTTTTAACAAGTCATGCAGCATATTGCTTGTAAGTAGATTTCCATCTTTATTTTTTTTTTAAAAAAAAGCAAAACTCTGGTCACTATGCTGTAGGTTATAACCACATGGCTTATTTATTTTATAATTAGAAGTTTGTACCTTTCAACTTCCTTCATCCATTTCCTGTTATTTATAATTATAATCTGTATACCTGAGAAATCTGTATGCAGGTCAAGAACCAACAGTTAGAACTGGACATGGAGCAACAGACTGGTTCCAAATCAGGAAAGAAGTAGGTCAAGGCTGTATATTGTCACCCCGCTTATTTAACTTATACGCAGAGTACATCATGCGAAATGCCAGGCTGGATGAAGCACAGGCTGGAATTAAGATTACAGGGAGAAATATCAAAAACCTCAGATATGCAGATGACACCACCCTCATGGCAGAAAGCGAAGAAGAACTAAAGAGCCTCTTGATGAAAGTGAAAGAGGAGAGTGAAAAAGTTGGCTTAAAACTCAATATTCAAAAAACTAAGGTCATGGCATCCAGTCCCATCACTTCATGGCAAATAGATGAGGAAACAATGGAGAAGGGAAACAGTGAGAGACTTTATTTTCTTGGACTCCAAAATCACTGCAGATGGTGACTGCAGCCATGAAATTAAGAGACACTTGCTCTTTGGAGGAAAAGCTATGACCAACTCAGACAGCATATTAAAAAGCAGAGACATTACTTTGCCAACAAAGGTCCCTTTAGTTAAAGCTATGGTTTTTCCAGTTGTCATGTATGGATGTGAGATTTGGACTATAAAGAAAGCTGAGTGCCGAAGAATTTATGCTTTTGAGCTGTGGTGTTGGAGAAGACTCTTGAGAGTCCCTTGGGCTGCAGGGAGAACCAGTCAATCTTAAAGGAAAATCAGTCCTGAATATTCATTGGAAGGGCTGATGTTGAAAGTGAAACTTCAGTACTTTGGCCATCTGATGCAAAGAACTGACTCATTGGATAAGACCCTGATGCTGCGAAAGATTGAAAGTGGGAGGTGAAGGCGATGACAGAGGATGAGATGGTTGGATGGCATCACTGATGCAATGGACATGAGTTTGAGTAAGCCCTGGGAGTTGGTGATGGACAGGGAGGCCTGGTGTGCTGCAGTCCATGGGGTTGCAAAGAGTGAGACATGACTGAATGACTGAACTGAACTGACTATTATAATAAAGATACTGAAGGAAAAACAATACAGGACTGAGAAATAGATGATGCAGATTCATGAAGCAACTAGTGATTTTCAGTTAAATGATTTGAGTTTTATCTCTTAGTTGCTATGATTGTAATCTTTAATTTTAGTGTATCTTGGGGTGGTGGTGGTGGTTTAGTTCTAAGTTGTGTCTCACTCTTTTGACCCCAAGGACTGTAGCCTGCCAGGCTCCTCATCCATGGGATTCTCCAGGCAAGAATATTGGAGTGGGTTGCCATTTCTTTCTTCATCATGTTTGTTGGCTGAATAATAAGTAATTTTATCCATATAAAACATGACAGTGTATATAAAAACACTTTGAAACACTAATTAAAAAATAACACTTCAAATTAATACTATTGATATTTCACTTAGAAATTTCCATTTGTATGTATTTCCAGGAAGACTGGACAAATGATTAGAAAGAACAATTTAGCCATATCCTACACAATTCCTAATCAAATGACATGTTAAAATCCAGATAAACAATAGCATCATCTATTCTTTAATGTGTCAGTCATGTGGCTTTTAAAAGAAGGAGTTCATCTGATATGATTTGTTTCTGGTTCACAGACATATAATATTTTGAAAGTAGAAACAATCAGGCATTATCTTTGAATGTTGGAATGTGTTCTCATTCCTCCAGTTTAATTAATTTTAATGATCTTTAAGAGCTTATGGTACTGTACCTGTCTTAAGTTCCTGCAGAATTGTAAGTAGTACAGACACCATGCCTATAAGTTGTCAGAACTTTAAGCAGTCACATACTGAGAATGTTCTTGGAGGGCTGAACTGGGGGTATGGCAGGTTAGAGACGGAGCTGGTCATTGGTAAGGAAAACAATTAGCAATTGCTAATATTATGGAAATTGGGGGCAAAGCTCAAAGAAGGAAGAGAGGCAAAATCAGGAAAGAAAAATATTATGGTTTTCTGAAAGTTTTCCTGAAGGAGGGAGATATAGAAACCAAACCCTCCCTAAACAAAGCATGAAACATTGCTATGGTATTGGGAGATCCACCAAGTATTTTTACCTCTCTCCAAGGTTCCCTCTGGGTATTGTAATGGGATGAATGTGTTAGTAAGTCTCACCAGGTGGTTATGAAGACCAAAGACACTTTTACTGTGGGTTTTTTTTTGAGACCTCTACCTCTGGGTGACAAGACCTCATGTGCAGTGTTTACTGAGTAACAAAATATCCTTTCCCTAGCACCTTGCCTCTACCTTGTTGTTGTTTAGTTGCTGAGTTGTGTCCGACTCTGTGACCCCATGGACTGTAGCCCATCAGGCTCTTCGGTCTATCAGATTTCCCAGGCAAGAATACTGGAGTTGGTTGTCATTTCCTGCTCCAGAGGATCTTCTTGACCCAGAGATTGGACCCAGGTCTCCTGCATTGGCAGGCAGATTCTTTACCACTGACCTCCCAGGGGAGCCCACCCCTACACTGTACCTGCTGCTGCTAAGTCGCTTCAGTCATATGATTCTTTGTGACCCAGTGGACCGTAGCCTGCCAGGCTCCTCTGCCCGTGGGATTCTCCAGGCTAGAATACTGGAGTGGATTGCCATGCTCTCCTCCAGGGGATCTTCCTGACCCAGGGATGGAACCTTGGCAGGCAGGTTCTTTACCACTACTGCCACCTGGGAAACCCGCTTTGTATCTAGGGACTAATGTGTTTCATAGAATTTCCAAAATGTTTTGAAACAACCCTCCTTCACAGAAAGGAAAAAAAAATGATTTAAAATTCTAAAACTCTCAATGATATCCTCATCAAGCCCACTGAGCATCAGCTTTTAGACAAAGTATGGAACCTAGTCAGGTTACATCTTTGTTTTTTCTCTTCTCTGGTATTTATTTTTAAGCTTTAGAGCTCTTATTTAATGATGAGTGGACATGATGATGTGCTTTGCTAGCCAGATTGAGGGCTTTTCTTTTAATAAAGTTTTATTAAAATTACTAGATGCTAGTAGGTACTTCTCTAAATGTTTCCCAGGTGGTGCACTGGTAAAGAATTTGCCTGCCAATGCAAGAGATACAAAAGACATGGGTTCAATCCATGATCCGGGAACATGCTTTGGATTAGGAAATGGCAGCCCACTGCAGTATTCTTGCCTGGGGAATTCCATGGACAGAGGAGCCTGGTGGACTACAGTCCATGATGGGGTCACAAAGAATTGAACATGACTGAGCACACACACACACACAAAAGTTACTTCTCTAAGTGCTGTATAACTATGTAAAATCTTCAGTATTAGGCAGTGGTAGGCTTTGTTGATTCATCTAGGAAATTCAATCTTTGAACTTTTGAGTATGTTGAATCCTTAAAAATCCTTAAATTTCATTTGAGTCTGTAGCTGTTTGAAGTCTGTTCTGGCACAGCGTGCATGTTGCATATTGTTTTGCTGTCTTGCATTCAGCCCATAAAAACATTGAAAAATTGCCACATGATTTTCACCTTCATACAGACAGACATTGTTCCAGGGACGTTAAATTCATTAAAACGGAATATATGTGTTTGTGTGTCTGTGTGTGACAGGGAGTCAGAGAGAGGTGACAGAGTTGCTTTAAACTTTATTAATAATGATTCTCTTTCATAAAAATTAATGCAGCACAGTTATAGTTTATGCAAAATAATATAGACTGACAGCAGTGATGTGCTGCAGCTGGTTTGTACCAGCTGGTAGGAATGATTGTGAAATCTTCAGGAATTCTGTGAGCTGGTGGTTAAGCATAGCTATTATTTGATAATCACCATGATGTGAGAACTCACCTAGAGCCAGACATCCTGGAAGGTTAAGTCAAGTGGGCCTTATGAAGCATCACTATGAACAAAGGCTAGTGGAGGTGGTGGAATTCCAGTTGAGCTATTTCAAATCCTAAAAGATGATGCTGTGAAAGTGCTGCACTCAATATGGCAGCAAATTTGGAAAACTCAGCGGTGGCCACAGGACTGGAAAAGCTCAGTTTTCATTCCTATCCCAAAGAAAGGCAATGCCAAAGAATGCTCAAGCTACCCCACAATTGGACTCATCTCACACGCTAATAAAGTAATGCTCAAAATTCTCCAAGCCAGGCTTCAGCAATACAGGAACCGTGAACTTCCAGATGTTCAAGCTGGTTTTAGAAAAGGCAGAGGAACAGGAGATCAAATTGCCAACATCTGCTGGATTATCGAAAAAGCAAAAGAGTTCCAGAAAAACATCCATTTCTGCTTTATTGACTATGCCAAAACCTTTGACTGTGTGGATCACAATAAACTGTGGAAAATTCTGAAAGAGATGGGAATACCAGATCATCTGACCCGTCTCTTGAGAAACCTGTATGTAGATCAGGAAGCAACAGTTAGAACTGGACATGGAACAACAGACTGGTTCCAAATAGGAAAAGGAGTACGTCAAGGGTGTATATTGTCACCCTGCTTATTTAACTTATATGCAGAGTATATCATGAGAAATGCTGGGCTGAAGGAAACACAAGCTGGAATCAAGATTGCTGGGAGAAATATCAGTAACCTCAGATATGCAGATGACACCACCCTTATGGCAGAAAGTGAAGAGGAACTAGAGAGCCTCTTGATGAAAGTGAAAAAGGAGTGAAAAAGTTGGCTTAAGGCTCAACATTGAGAAAACTAAGATCATGGCATCTAGTCCCATCACTTCATGGGAAATAGATGGGGAAACAGTGTCAGACTTTATTTTCTGGGGCTCCAAAAATCACTGTAGATGGTGATTGCAGCCATGAAATCAAAAGACGCTTACTCCTTGGAAAGAAAGTTATGGCCAACCTAGATAGCATATTAAAAAGCAGAGACTACTTTGCCAACAAAGGTGTGTCTAGTCAAGGCTATGGTTTTTCCAGTAGTCATGTATGGATATGAGAGTTGGACAGTGAAAAAGGCTGAATGCCAAAGAATTGATGTTTTTGAACTGTGGTGTTGGAGAAGACTCTTGAAAGTCCCTTGGACTGCAAGGCGATCCAACCAGTCCATCCTAAAGGAGATCAGTCCTGGGTGCTTATTGGAACGACTGGTGTTGAAGCTGAAACTCCAGTACTTTGGCCACCTCATGCGAAGAGTTGACTCACTGATAAGACCCTGATGCTGGGAAGGATTGGGGGCAGGAGGAGAAGGGGATGGCAGAGGATGAGATGATTGGATGGCATTGCCAACTCGATGGACGTGGGTTTGGATGGACTCTGGGAGTTGGTGATGGACAGGGAGGCCTAGCATGCTGCGATTCATGGGGTCGCAAAGAGTTGGACACAACTGAGCGACTGAACTGAACTGAATTATAGATTTAAAAATTGTATTGAAGTATAGTTGATGTAGAATGTGTCCATTTCTGCTATTCAGCAAATTGACTCAATTATACATATATATATTCTTCTTTTAATTTTTTTTATGATTGTTTATTACAGGATTTGAATATAGTTTCCTGTACTATACAGTAGGACTTTGTTGTTCTAAATGATACATTTAGAATTAAATAAATTGTATTAAAAATAAAAGTAATCAGTATTAACAATCTATCACTTCCTTATTATTTTACTATATTTTATTGTTCTTGGTGCTCTTAAGTTCATTTACCTGTAACGTTGCATCTTACCCTGGAGAAACTACAAAATAGTATTCTACTGTGCACATTTTCTGAACTCTGCTGAGATTGATAGCTTAACATTAGCTGTGGGAATTTTATACTTCAAAAATAGGCAAAAACTACAAATCAGATTTCCCCCTCCAGCTTCAAGGCAGGTTTTCCCCCTCTAATTTTACTTACTGACTTACTTTTGGCTGTGCTGGGTCTCTGTTGCTGTGCGGGCCTTTTCTCTAGTTGTGGCTCATAGCGGTTCCTCTCTCCGTTTGCTCTTGGGCTTCTCACTGTGGTAACCTCTTTCGTTGTGGAGCAAGGGGCCTAGGGTGCACAGGATTCAGTAGTTGGGCCATGTGGGTTTAGTAATTGTGGCTGTCAGGCTGTAGAGCGCAACCTTAGATGTTGTGGCCCATGGGTTTAGTTCCTCTGCAGTATGTGGGATCTTCCTGGCCCAGGGATCGAACCTGTTTCCCCTGCATTGGCAGGCAAATTCTTTACCACTGAGCCACCAGGGACTCCTGAGGCTGTTGTTAAACACTCACCAGCACCTGAATAACTCCCAGGCAAGGCTCCACAATCCTTTCTTTCTGTTTCAAAGGGTAGAATCACAACCTCATTAACTTTCATTACCTCTTAGTGGAAATTTGTCATTTCTCACCTTGTAGGACTTGAATGAAGCAGATGGCAAATCTGAGAACTAATTAATTCCTATTCTCGCAGTTGTATTTTGAGTTTAAGAGAGTGAATGTGGGACATAGATGAAACTACCGCTTTCCAACTCAGGCCACAAATATGTGGAATTTACCCGGTCTCAAATCAAGGGTGTGGAGAAAGCAAACACAAACCTAGAATGAAAATGGGCATGAAAAGCTTATTTATTGTCCTGTCAATTGTGAAGCTTCTTGTAAAGACATGGATTAAATGAATATTCACCCCAGATAAAAACTCATTCAATGATTGCCCCTGGGGCTTTGTCACTGTGAATATAAGAAATCAGTAAGTGTGCATTTGAGGGCAATTATGTATTTCTAACAACTCATTGAATATACAGTACTGTGTGTCTACACTGCACAAGATGAAAACAAAATGGTGAGTATGTCATACATATTGTAAGACATTTTTAGATATATTACAGCTAAGTGTCATAAATTATTCTTCACTTGACACATCCTAAAAGAACTTGCCTGCCAATGCAGGAGACATAAGAGATGTGGGTCCGATCCCTGGTTTGGGAAGATCCCCTGGAGGAGGAAATGGCAACCCACTCCAGTATTCTTGCCTGGAGAATCCCTTGGACAGAGAAGCCGGGCAGGCTACAGTTCATAGGGTCATAAAGAGTTGGACATGTCTGAAGTGACCTAGCACACGCATGAAAACTCTTTGTAATTATTACTTCACACTTAGGGAGTCCAGATGGTTTTCTTATTGAGGAAACCAAGAAGAGAAGGCTAAGGGAGCTTACAATCTTGACAGGAAACCTCAAATAAAATATGAAAAAGGAATAAAATGACATTTTAGAAGAAAAGCAGTTTTGTGATATTATAATTGGCTGAGAAAAATATTTTACAGTTCGTATTTTGTTCTGCATAGAAAGACAGTCTGTAAAACTTCTGTGTCTGTTTATTCTACAGATCAGAGGTTAACCAAGCTTTTCCGTAAAAGGAAGGCTAGTAAATATGTTAGAATTTGTAGAGTCTAGAGTTTCTGTCACAGTGGTTCAGCTTTGCTGCTGTGGTAGTACTGAGACAACTAGAGATAAGGTGTAAATGAACAGGAGTGGTCTTTCCTGTAACTCCTTTCTAAAAGATAATTTTATTTATTTTGGCTACACCAGGTCTTCACTGCTTCTTTCGCTAGCTGCCGCGAGCAGGGGCTGCTTTTCAGTTGTGGTGCAAGGGCTTCTCACTGCAGTGACCTCTTTTGCTGTGGAGCAAGGGGTCCAGGGTGCATGGGCTTCATTGGTTGGGCCATGTGGGTTCAGTATTTGTGGCTCCTGGGCTCTGGAGCACAAGCTCAGTGGTTATGGCACACAGGTTTAGTTCCTCTGTGGCCTGTGGGATCATCTTGGACCAGGGATTGAACCTGTGTCCCTTGCATTGGCAGGTAGATTCTCCATCACTGAGCCTCCAGGGAAGCCTTCCCATAAACTCTTATGGTGACAAGATTTGGTCTGTGGGACTGTAGTTTGTTAGGCTTTGATCTATAGCAACAGGGATTTGATAATCACTCTAATCAGCTGATAGTTCTCCTCTAGGACTTGAGCCATTTGATCAGAAGTTCTGTTCTCATCACAGTGACTGGGGAACTCCCAAATGTCCCTGCATTTGTGTTATGAAGACTGATGTGGCAGGGAAATAATATTGTACTCTCACTGTCAGGCGCGGACTGAGACCTTTATCTAGATGTCTTTTACTGCAAAATATGTCCCCAGCTATCTGCAGGTGCTCTGTGAGAATATCATGTACTGTCTGGATAATCTCAGCCTTTGAAGGTGCTTTTCACATTTACAGCCACAGTGTCAAACAGGCTAGCTGGAAGACAACCATGAAATCTCATGCCTAGGAAAGATGACTGCACTGATCTGAGGACCTTTGTTTTTAAACATGAGATTCTAAGAGTAAGTGAGATAAAAGTTTGGAAACTGAAACTAACATAATTAAACATACAGGAACAGAACGTACTTGGCATTAAAAATAAACAAATGTAATTTAGCTGCTGGTACCTGGACTGTAACGGTGTGAACCAATTAAAATAGCATACTTCTTGAGTGTTGTGGTTATTAATGTTCCGTGTCGCCTTGACTGGACCTGGGGATGCCCTAACATTTGGTCCATTATTCTGGGTATTTCTGTAAAGGGTGTCTTGCGATGAGAGTAACTTTTCAGTTGATAAACTGAGTAGAGCAGATTGCCCTCCATAATGTCAGTGTGTATGTTATTATGTGGATTAGTTGCTTGGTTGTGACCAACTCTTTGCAACCCCATGGAGGTATAACCCAGCAGGCTCCTCTGGCCATGGGATTTTCCAGGCAAGCATACTGGAGTGGGTAGCCATTCTCATCTCCAGGGGATCTTCCTGACCCAGGGATTGAACATGGGTCTTCTACATTGCAGACAGACTGTTTACCATCAGCCACCAGGGAGGCCCAATTATGTGGGTGGGCCTTGTCAAATCAGTTGAAGCCTTGAGTAGAACAAAAGGTTAATTAACCTTTCCTGAGCAAGGAAGAATTGTTCCTGCCTGATAGCCTTCAAACTGGGACACTGACTTTTTTTCCTGCCTTTGGATTTAACTGAAATGTTGACTCTTCCTGGGTTTCCAGCCTACTGGCCTTCAGACTACAACTACAGCATTGGTTCTTCTGCTTCTCAGGCTGGAACTAAACCATCAGCTTTCTTGGGTCTCCAACAATTTTCTGGGATTCACCCTGCAGATCTTGTAACTTGTCAGCTTCTTAAATTGTATGAAGTAATTCCTTATAATAAACCTCTTCCCATGTATATTCTGTTTCTCTGAAGACCCTGATGAAGATGAACAGTTTCCTCATCAAGATTTTTTTCAAGAAGATTGCCACATTGCACCTATCAATTCAAAATTACTGTGTCATACACTCCAACCAACTGTAGCCAGTTCCATTCTTTGCAAGACTCACCTTAATATCACGAAGCCCAAGTCATACCACTCTAAATACTAGAAACATTGTTCTCTAACTGTCCCCTTACGGACACTACTGTAAGTCCATCATGATGATATTCTTTTATGTTGTAGATCTAATAATCATAGCTTTGCTCAAATCTGTCTTTATTGAAGGCCCTAATAAGATGACAGGTGCAGTTTACTGAACATGAATTTGAATTAGTTACACCTTCATCATTCAACAAATATTTATCATAAGGCAGGACTTCTACTCAGTGGCTGGGAGAATTCTGATCAATAAGAGAAATTCAGGCCTCATGTTCGTATCATAACAGTTTAGATCCTGTGACATCCCCTCCATTATAAAGATTTCAGTGGCATAAACCCAAATCTGTATGTCACCCAGCCCTAACTTTCTTTCCACTGGTAGTTGACAGTTTTTCTTGAACATTTTTGTATAGGAACTTGTCAGCAAATAGGGTGTGCTCACATATAATAGCACCTGCTTGTCACATGTCAAGAATGTACTAAAACCATTACTGAGTTCGGTTCTGTTAGACCATTCTTCCTAATCCATTCTTGAGATTCCTGTTTCCCCCTGGCCCATCTTACCAAACACTTAAGAAAGGCAATGGGGATTCACTTTACTCACACATAGACCTGGTGACTTATGAGTCTG
The DNA here is from genome assembly GCA_007570785.1 of Antilocapra americana. Classification (NCBI taxonomy): domain Eukaryota; kingdom Metazoa; phylum Chordata; class Mammalia; order Artiodactyla; family Antilocapridae; genus Antilocapra; species Antilocapra americana. The sequence goes on along the minus strand of ML660211.1, from coordinate 1,346,564 downwards.
AGCAGCCTCCCTGGATTTTGCTTGGCCCATCAGTAAGATATAAACTGGGCTCCCTAGGTGGCTAAGTGGTAAAAAATCCACCTATCAGTGCAGGAGATGGAAGAGACGTGGATTCGATCCCTGGGTTGGGAAGATCACCTGGAGAAGGGAATGGCTACCAACTCCAGTATTCTTGCCTGGAGAATCCCATGGACAGAGGGGCCTGGTGGGCTACAGTCCATGGGGACACAAAGAGTTGGACATGACTGAGCGGCTGAACACACACACATACAAGATATAAACTACAAACCTTAGATTTAACCAAATACCACTTTGGCTACAATACATCACAATTCACTGGTACTTAATTTCTGTGGATATACTTAAGATAATAAAAATATCCCATTAAACCAATGGCATAGTTTTGTTGCTGTTAGACTAAAGCAAAAAAAAAAATCAATCCTTTATTAAAAACAAGAATATGATTTCATAGAGTAACATAGAAAATAAAGCTGACATTTATAATAATCAGAGTATCCGTTTCCAGGCAAATACCTTTCCTACTTTGTTCACCAAAAGATCCTTATGGAAAGCAATAGGTGTTGGCATGGAAGAAGCAACTCCTTTGCATACCTGCTGCATTCATTAAAGAAACTGAAGTTATTAAAATATATGGAGCTGTGCCGGAAGTGAGACACTCACTGCTGAGAGATGGCTCTTCAAATCATCTACTCATTTCACACATGTGCCTCCAAACCCTCGAGTACACGACTGCTCTAATGCAGCTAACTGTGCCTGTGTTACGTCCTTCCTCAAGACAGGCGGCCAAGTACACACCTAGCCAATTGAGCAAGACAGCAGTTATTCCAATATACATTATTTTTTCTGGAAGCTCTCTTTTTGGAACATAGTTTTTGGGAAACCTCCTGAGGGATGACCAGTACTTTATTGTCCCCACCTCCCACCCTGTCCCACCCATCTAGGCTCTGTCACAGAGCCCTGGGTTGAGCTCCCTGCTTACAAGGCAAATTCCCACTGGCTGTCCAGTTTTACATATGGTAATGTGAATGCTTCAGTGCCGTTCTCCCTATTCGTCTCACCCTCTGCTTCCCCTGCTATGTCCATGAGTCTGTTCTCTGTCTGTGTCTTCACTGTTGCCCCACAAATAGGTTCACTGGTACCATTTTTCTAGATTCCATACATATGCATGAAAGACCAGTTCTTTTCAGCTGATGTTTGGTTTTGCTTCTGCAACAGTCGTGCATGGCACCCCTGTGCTCAAAGCCAGTGGAAGCCAGTCCTCTTTCCAGTCTTCAGGGCTCAAACATAACCAAGCATATCTGGCTTCATTCTCTCCTAAAATGAGTGTAACTAATTAGAACAGCAAAAATGTTACATTTTATTACAAGCTTGTGTTAATGCAGTTGCTTTTGTTTGCTATTATTCCTTAATAAGATACAATAAAATCACCATAATGCATGTAAACAACTAACCTCTCTGGGATAAAGCTGGATTAATGACATATTTTGTGTTTATAGAAACAAACACCATTTAGCAGCCATGCCTCTCCAGAGATTTTTCTTAACCAGGAACCAGGTACTTATTTTAGACCTGAAAAGAAAACATAGTTAATAATATTGAAAGGTTATTAGTGCAAAAGGATACTTATCATCCTCATGGAATGGAGAAAAGCAGGTTCATTTAAAAGAATCATAAAGAAAATCTACATATTTATATGAAACCTGGGACTGTTGGCTTTCTATCTCTCAAGGTTTGGAGTTACTTTTAATTATGAAATCCCTTGTTAACTAGGATCCGACAAAGGAGGAGAGAAAGTCGTCATTTCTAAATTGAAAAGCTGAAGTGTTTGCTCATCACATTCTGAACAGCAAGTTAGGAAGCATTCACATGGTGAGATGGTGTTTTCAGCCTAATTAACTTTGACTTACCCAGAGGGATGGAATTGGAAGGAGGTGGGAGGGGAGTTCTGGAAGGGGAACACATGTATACCCATGGCGGATTCAGTCAATGTATGGCAAAACCAACACGATAATGTAAAGGAAAAAAAAAATATATCAAAAGGGTTTAAAAATAAATAAATAAATATATAAAAGAAAAAAAAAAGAGTTGTAGATGAACAGATTTCCCCCTTAATGGGAGATATGCCTCCCTCATGCATACTCATCTGATTGGATTAAGTAGTATCCTTTAAGATGGACAAAATCATATCTTCCTCTGTGGTTTTTGCTCACAATCTTCTCATTTTTAAATGAAAATGACTTTTTTTAACTGAAAGCAGATTTGGAAATTCAGGAATAATATTTGGCCCAGGGCGTTAGTTTCCTACCGCTGTTCTCACAAACTATCGTAGATTTATCTTGTGTTTCTGAAAGGGGGAAGTGGGACTTGGAAATCACTGGGCTATAATCAGGTGCCAACAGGCTTGCATTCCTTCTAGAGATTCTAGGGGAGAATGTATTCCTTTCTTTCCTTAATGTCTTAAGGCTGCCTTCATTCCTTGGCTTGTGGGCCTTGCCTCCATCTTCAGTGCTAGCAATTCCATCATTCAGACTTCTGCTTTATTGTCATATTTTCTTTCCTGATTCTGCTATTCCTACCCAGTTTTTGTAGGGATCCTGATGATTACCTTGGATCCACCTGGATAATTCAGGTAATCTTCCCTTCTTAAGACCTTTACCTTAATAAACTGTTGTGTTCCATGTATGGTAACGTATTCATACATTTCTGGGATTAGGACATGGACATCTTTGCTACTGCATGCATGCTCAGTCCCTCAGTTGTATCTGACTCTTTGTGACTTATGGACTGTAACCCACCAGGTTTCTCTGTCCATGGGATTTATCCCAGGCTAGAACACAGGAGTAGGTTGCCATTTCCTTTTCCAGGTGATCTTGACTCAGGAATCGAACCTGTATCTCCTGCACTGTATGCAGATTCTTTACCACTGAGCCACCTGGGAAGCCACACATGGACATCTGTGGGAAACTCCTATTCTGATTACTATACCCAGTCATTGATTTATTTACTTAGTTGCTCCCTGTATTTACACTATTATTTTCTTTTTTTTAAAGTGCTTTTGTCAGAATGTGACATTTATCTTATGTGGGTTTTTAGCTGTTTTCTGGTTAATGTATCATTTCCAGTGGATCAACAATATTATGATTCAGTCAGTTATCTGCCTCTTAATTTTCATTATTCATTTGTCAAACTATTTATTTACTGTGCTTTTGGTGCAAGAAACTGGTAAAAGGAAATGAATCAGTGATGACTCACATCAGATTCTTAAGATGCAGACTGGTCCTGCTTTCTTCCTTGTAAATTATTAAAAATTAGTTCTAAGATACAAAATATAGGCATTTCTCTTCCCCAGGTACTTTGATTTGTGGGGTTACTGGTTAATGTGATAAAGGAGAGATAACTTAAGTAGATGTTAAAACTTAATTTTTTTTAAAAAAGTAACAGTTTATTACAAACTTAAAAGAAGCCTAATTTAACATCTACAGTATATTACTTTTTCACCACCATTATTAATTCAAAATTCATTTTTTTAAAAACTGAGTTTATCATGGCCAGGTCAAAAAAGATAATCCAGTAGTAGGTAAACATGAGACTCTAACACCAAAGACTCTCAGTGAAATGGGAACAATAAGTAGCAGTGCTTCATGGAAAGAGGGAGGGGGTCTGCCCTGTGTTTAGCCAAACACAAGATTGTTATTTTAATATCTCACAAGCTCTAGTTTTATGTTTCCCTCTCATAGAGATAATTTTTAATATGCTTTGATATGTTGTACAATGCAGTAGTGTTTCCTGAAGGGCTTAATGCATTTTGCAGTGTTCTATGTGTTGAATTTAATAAGGAGGAATTTGTGAGAAATTTTGAATTTTAAAGCGGAGTGTTCAGGGGTTATGTAGGAATTCTTTGAGTTAAAATCAAATGTAAACTGATTGAAGCACCTTCTCTGATAAAACTGTGAAGTCTGGCGCTTTCTCTTTCTTTCAAGTTCATAGCTTTGTCTTCCAGTTACTCCACTAAAAGCTTCCAGTTCAATGGATGAACTTCTTTTACTTCACTAAGAAAAGGTCAAATCCTGTTTCCCCCTCCAATCACCTCGCACCACTCACAAGCTCCATGAAGCAGAGTGAGTTATTGAAAATCCTATTTTACCTTGAGATGCTGCTGTCAGTGCTTTCAAGGCTTCTAATCAGAGCTGGCACTTTCCTGTCCCTGCTGATTCTTTGACTGCTGAAATCATTCCCTTTATCCTTCGTATTTCAAGCAGCCTCAAGAAGACCTTGCCTCTGACTCTTACTGTATATTTACATGTTACTATCTGGGCATGTGTTTCAGTGGACTGACTTGAGGATTGTTGGTGTTTGATGAAATTGTAAAAATGTGAAATAAGTCAATGGAAATTAGTATAAGGAAATGTAGTCAAAGATACACACAGCACTTAGGAGGGGGGTTCTGGAAGGGGAACACATGTATACTCATGGCGTATTCATGTCAATGTATGGCAAAACCAACACAATAATGTAAAGAAAAAAGTCTTTCATTCTTTTTTTTTTCTTTTTTAAAACCTTTTTATTTTGTATTGGGGTATAGCCTGTTAATAATGTGATAGTTTCAAGTGAGCAGTAAAGGGACTCAGCCGTTACAAATATACGTATCCATTCTCCCCAAACTCCCGTCCCAGCCATGCTGGCACATACATGGAGCAGAGTTCTATGTGCTCTACAGTAGGTCCTTCTTGGTTATCCACTTTAAATATATCAGTGTGTACGTATCCACCCCATGCTCCATAACTATCCCTTCCCTGCATCCTTCCCAGGGATCGAACCATGTCCCCTGCATTGCAGTGCAGACTCTTCCCCATTAGACCACCAGGGAAGTGCCTTTATTTTTTAAGGATATCCCTCAGGAGCACTCTGCTCGCACCTCTTCCAACCTGGCGCCTGGTCAGGCCTGATGCACGACTGTCATCAGGGGATTTCAGCTCTACTCTCTGAGGATTTGACTTGTTTTAAATCTATTGTTTTAAAATGTTTTCAATCTTATGTTTCTTCTTTGGTTTTCTGTTTTACTGTTTGGAATATGTAAGAAATTTATATTTTATTTTATGTTATTTATTTTTTTGAAAAAAGTCTTTCTTGAATTTGTTACAATAAAATAAAAAAAAGAAATGTTCAGAGAGAGAAAAAATATAAACTATATGGAGATGTCTGGTATTATCAAGATGAAAATATTTTCATTTCCAACTTGACTGGTTTTTTCACTTTATATTTTAAACCCAAAAAAATAATATAACTTTAATGAAGAAAAATAAAGTGTTATATGTAACTAAAAAAAAAAAGTACTTTGGATGATGTTTTAAAGTAGTGTCTGCATGGAAGATTATGCAGACAGTTAATTGGAATTCGTTTTCTAATTTATAAAGTGCTTCATGTATGGAAGGTGTTATTAGCTAATATATACACAAGATTGTGTTGTATGTAAATAAATGGAGTGATTGTAAATTGTCTGCATTTTAATATAGCTTTCTGCAGAGGTTAGACTAGCAGGAATGTGAAATGGTGTTGAGTGACATGGTGTTTATGACTCAAATTTTGATTGAAAGTTTTTCTTTTTTGTAATGTAGGCAATTGTGACATTAATGATGCCAATGTAGGAGTTTTCTGTGGTTAACTTAAGCTATGTGTTTCCAGAAAGTCCCTACTCTTCAAAATAATTAACAAGTATGCTTTAACCAATTGGTAGTAATGCTTTAACCTCAGTCATGATCATTGAGCAACCTCATGTTTGCGGTCAGGAGATAATCATATTTTTCAGCATTAAAACTCACAATCCTTTATAAATTGGGTAAAGATTATCATTAAGGATTTAACAGGTGGTACACATAGAGGAAGATTTAAATCAATAACATTTAGCTAAATTCAACCCTAAAAATCTACAATTATTCTTCATCTAAACCCATTCATGTCTCCAGACTTTATCAGAAACATCTTTCTATAATGCACTCCAAACGCTTATCATGAAACTGTGGATTTTCTGGGAGATGGAGTAACTCTGCTGTGTTAGCTGGGATTAAGCTTCTGCCACGTCAATCACAGTACAGGTTGAGCCTCTGTTTCTGTGGTCCTGCTGTCATTTTGTCTAGTCTTCTAAACACGTTGCAGAAACAAAGCAGAAATGAATTATGAAAGTAACTATGACATGTAAAAAATGTGAATACATGGCCTGGTGTAGACACTCTCTGGATGTCTGCCTGGGATCTGTCGTTAACTGTCAAGAATGGTAGGTAAATTTATCCACTATCTTAAATACTGGATTTATTATGACAAACTTCCAGTCATGATTCATATAAGTTTCCTTGTGACAAAGTTCATATAAATGCATTACTATTATTTTAATGTCATCTCATGGCAGTGATGTTATTTTTCTGGACAAATTCTGGAACATGAGACTTTAAAGAGATGCTAAAATACCCTTTTCTACTGAAGTGTAAGGAGTGCAGGCTTCCAATGAAACAGTCATTCAGATGAAAACTGGGATTACTTAGTCAATTGCCAGGATAGTTAATTAATAATGTATTGATAGGAGGCATTTCATAGTATCGAAGAAGGAGTGGAATTAGAATTTAAGGATTTTGTTTGTAGTTTAGTTTGGCCGCAAATTAGCTCCTGTTTGTCTTGGGACTTGTCTGAAGCTACATTTCTAAGTCATGGGATGTTCTTAGTGATATCAAAATAAGTGTGTTTATCATTTTTGGATGGTTCTGGTCTGTATTATCACATACTTGGCAGTAATTAATAACCAGTTGCCATGACTCCAGTTTTTCTTCTGCTGCATCCTATATGCTGCCTTCAGAACAAGCATTGCTGAAGATTTTATTTTTCTATTTCCTTCTGAAGTTGTTAGTGATTCCCTGATGACTGTAGAAGAAACTTACCACAGACTCATTCTTATCTGCTTTTTTAAACTTTTCTTGCTGAGTTCTCTAATACATGTTTTTTTCTGCTTCAGTCCATTTACTAAAAGGAAACCAATCCAAAGCAAACAAACCTCCAACCAACCAACCAACTGGCCAGACAACACAGAACTAGCACTTTTGGCTTTATAGCTTGGATCAGAATGACTTTGTTTTTCTTCCCGTATAACTAATCTTATTTCTCCTTTAAGGCCTCACTTGGCATTTGGACCTACAAGAAAATTTTCCAGATCTTTCCAGAATGAATCCTGTACTTCCAGAGTATGTTATACTATTGATTTGTGCTGTTCTCTTGTATGAAGACTCTATTAAATTCTAAACTGACACTTATATGGATTCTTTACTTGTTCATATGCTTATTTCTCTTATTTCCAGCTAGGATATAGGCATTTTGAGGGAAGAATACATATATGTCTTTGTATTGTGCTTGGTACATAGTGTGTATTAGTAAAAATAAAAAGGCCCTCAGTAAATACTTGTCAAAAGAACCTATAATTTGGAATACTTTTGTTTCCATAGAATTAAAGCACATTTTTCTGATGCAAAGATAAAGTAGAATGAAACAACGAAAATTTTATTTTTTCCAGCAAGGTACTGTGAAGTAGAATTATGTGGCTAAGAAAATGCTAATAGGATTTACGTGTTAGATCCTAAGATCAATAATAATACTATTCCTTCACTGTGTTCTTATTATTTGAGATGCTGTCCATCAAATTCTTATTTACTATATAAGAGCACTAGCTTGGTGAAATACATCTAAATCTGGGTCCTCTGGTTTTTGCTTTAAGCCCAGTGTCATATCCAATATAAGCACAAACATTTATACAAAGATTTGAAATATAGTATCTGTGTATCTCAAAGCTGTCTTGAAGATACTGAGAAGTATCTTCACGTACACAGCAATAACACACAAACATTTTTAAAATTGTATTCTAAAATATGTTTCTTAGAAAAGCTTTCTAAAATTTCTCTTTAACTATCTGGATATTCTCACTCTTCAGGAGTTTTTTCGGTGTTTTTTTTCTTCTCTTGTCTTTTTCCAATACTCTGTTTTTAGGCATTATTTTAATCAGGACCACAGATTTCCTGGAGCAGATCAACACAAAAGAATTCTGCTGAGCAGTCTGAGGAGAAAGGAGGCAGGGAATACTTCTACTTTAATGTTTTTGCCATGTGTTAGAGATTCTTCATCATTCCTGTGTTAGAGATGCTCCTTCCTCATGTTAGGGACTCAGGCAAGTGAAGGTTAGAGAGAATACAGAAATAGCCCAAGGTCACCGTCCCATTCAGTATTGCTCCCTGTAGGAGCCCAGAGCTCAGTGGTGCACAGTAACCACTGTGATCGCCATGCCATCTCCGTGGGTCAGGAAGCCGGGCAGTGCTCAGCAGGGCCCTGGTGGCTGGGGCCTCAGCTGGGAAGGTGTGAGTACCGGGGTTGACGCATTTGGGCTGTAAACGTTTGGAGACACCTGCATTCACATGAGCGGTAGGCATGCCACTGATGTTACTGTTTTGGCTCTCAGCGGGTCTTTTGGCTGGAACACTGACCCTAGTCTCTCCAGGGGCTTTACATGCCCTGGTTCAGGCTTCCTCACAGCTTGGTGGCTGGGTTCCCAGAACAAGCACTCCCAGAAAACAGCAGAAGTGAGCGCCATTTTTAAGGTCATGTCTTGAAACCTGCAAGTGTCACTTCAGCAGTGCTCTATTGCTTGAGGCTGTCATCAAGGTCTGTCCAGGTTCAAGGGGAAGGGGTCCTTACTGCTAAGTGCCTGGATGTCAAGGTACATTGTGTGAAGAGCATGAGGGGTAAGAAATATTTCAGTGGTCCCAAAATACAATCTTCCAGAGTCACAAAGGCAGTCAGAAGCTGAGTAGGGATTGGAACCAAGGTTTTCTAACTCCGGTTCCGATCACTTTGATGATTATTCTCAAATCCATTCCTCAGTGTAAATAAGAATTCTGTCACAATGTAGAATTGTATTCACTGCATTTTAGATATCAATAAATAATTCAAAAGGAAATGCATTTACAAAAATGCTGGATTACACCAGAAAAAAATTTGTATAAAGCCATTTTAAATGTACTGTTTTCCAAATAATATTGGGGAAGATTTTATCTCCTTTCAAAACCACATCTTTCTAAAGTGAGTGTGGGGGTTTGGCTTACACTGAGTTTCTCTGATATTTCTAAATGAAATGTCAAATATAATTTAATGCTTGAAACTTGAAACAGGCCTGACTACATTTAGAGTTTGACAGCTTGCTGTGTTTCTATTAAGCTGTCTCACCATGGGGAGCGATATTATGTTTAATGTAGAAGCTAATTAGGTGATATCTGTGGATCTATCTATATATTTATGGGTTATTGATTATTAATAATAACTTGTATTTGAGTGCTTTCTATGTGCCATGTTCATAGTTTATCATTTTGAATACATTTAATAACTATGTGTGGAAGATATTATCCCTTCCTTTTGATAGATGGAGAAGCTTACAAGTGTTTTTTTTTTATTTTTCGTCTAAGGTCACACAGTTGGTCAGAGCACCATTCTTAAGCTCTATTTTATCCTATTTCTATCATATGTGAAATATAACAATCCCATTCATCATTTGAATATCTAAACTCCAACTACTCCCAAGGTGACCGTTTGAGAGGGTCCACCCTGGCTCATCCTGCCTGGAGCAGCAAAGGCGGTATGATGTTGGTAAAGGTGCAGAGCTGAGGACCATGTCTGTGAAGGCACTGCAGTTTAGTGAATGTGTGGCAAATGCCATTTCTTTGGTTACTCCCAAAGATCTGTAGGTTATCATTCTCCACCTTTTATAGATGAGGAGTGACTTCAGAGCTAAAATAGGACATATTTTGTCACTTTGATTTCAGTACAGGGAATCATGCATTTAAGTACTTCACTTCTTGCCCGTTAGTGCTTTTTGCTGTAATGCGAGTACACACACACACACACACACACACACACACACACACACACTCTCTCTCCTCTCTTAGTGTGTGGGGTAAGAATATGTGGAAGGAATGATAGGAGTAATTGTTTCCTTTAATGATGGCCTTTCAGTCTTATAAAATTTGTGCTCATGGAAGACTGACATACATGTAGCTAATGCTTTAGGTTAATCGGAATGCTAACCTCTTACGTTACTGCAGCATCTGGTGAGTCATGAACATTAACATCAGGATGAATGGAACCATTCCTTCTTTATAGTTTCTGAGAATAAATATAGACTCAATTATGTAAGTGATGTTCAGGTTAAGGAAGTTGTCTGTAGAACAGGTCCCGTGAAACGACCGATTGGATTTTTTCTTCTTCTACATAGTACAATGGAGAGCTTCCTGCATATCTAGTTTTAGTGAATTTCCCCTTTCTTCTCCTTCAGTTCAGTTCAGTTGCTCAATCATGTCTGACTCTTTGCCACCCCATGAACCGCAGCACACCAGGCCTCCCTGTCCATCACCAACTCCCGGAGTCCACCCAAACCCATGTCCATCGAGTCGGTGATGCCATCCGACCATCTCATCCTCTGTTGTCCCCTTCTCCTCCTGCCCTCAGTCTTTCCCAGCATTAGGGTCTTTTCCAATGAGTCAGCTCTTCTCATGAGGTGGCCAAAGTATTGGAGTTTCAGCTTTAACATCAGTCCTTCCAGTGAACACCCATGACTGACCTCCTTTAGGATGGACTGGTTGGATCGCCTTGCAGCCCAAGGGACTCTCAAGAGTCTTCTCCAACACCACAGTTCAAAAGCATCAGTTCTTCAGTGCTCAGCTCTCTTTATAGTCCAACTCTCACATCCATACATGACCACTGGAAAAACCATAGCCTCAACTAGACAGACCTTTGTTTACAAAGTAATGTTTCTGCTTTTCAGTATGCTGTCTAGGTTGGTCATAACTTTCCTTCCAAGGAGTAAGTGTCTTCTAATTTCATGGCTGCAATCACCACCTGCAGTGATTTTGGATGGGCTCAATAAAGGAGAGAAATGGTATGGACCTAACAGAAGCAGAAGATATTAAGAAGAGGTGGCAAGAATACACAGAAGAACTGTACAAAAAAGATCTTCACTACCCAGATAATTGCAATGGTGTGATCACTCACCTAGAGCCAGACATCCTGGAATGTGAAGTCTAATGGGCCTTAGGAGGCATCACTATGAACAAGGCTAGTGGAGGTGATGGAATTCCAGTGGAGCTATTTCAAATCATGAAAGATGCTGCTGTGAAAGTGCTGCACTCAATATGCCAGCAAATTTGGAAAACTCAGCGGTGGCCACAGGACTGGAAAAGGTCAATTTTCATTCCAATCCCAAAGAAAGGCAATGCCAAAGAATGCTCAAACTACTGCACAATTGCACTTGTCTCATATGCTAGTAAAGTAATGCTCAAAATTCTCCAAGCCAGGCTTCAGCAATACATGAACTGTGAACTTCCAGATGTTCAAGCTGGTTTTAGAAAAGGCAGAGGACCCAAATTGCCGACATCCGATGGATCATCAAAAAACCAAGAGTTCCAGAAAAACATCTATTTTTGCTTTATTGACTATGCCAAAGCCTTTGACTGTGTGGATCACAATAAACTGTGGAAAATTCTTCAAGAGATGGGAATACCAGACCACCAGACCTGTCTCTTGAGAAACCTGTATGTAGGTCAGGAAGCAACAGTTAGAACTGGACATGGAATGACAGACTGGTTCCAAATAGGAAAAGGTGTACATCAAGGCTGTATATTGTCACCCTGCTTATTTCACTTATAAACAGAGTACATCATGAGAAACGCTGGGCTGGAAGAAGCACAAGCTGGAATCAAGATTGATGGGAGAAATATCAATAACCTCAGATATGCAGACGGTATCACCCTTATGGCAAAAAGTGAAGAAGAACTAAAAAGCCTCTTGCTGAAAGTGAAAGAAGAGAATGAAAAAGTTGGCTTAAGGCTCAACATTAAGAAAACTAAGATCATGGCATCTGGTCCCATCACTTCATGACAAATAGATGGGGAAACAGTGGAGACAGTGGTGACTTTATTTTTCTGGGCTCTGAAATCACCACTGCAGATGGTGACTGCAGGCATGACATTTCTTCTCTTATGGGTTGTTTTTATTGATTCTAAAATTTGTGTCCAGTGATCTAAACCATAGACGTCTTTCCTTGGACCATCCATGATTTAATTGATGTTGTGTGTGTGTGTGTGTGTGTGTGTGTGTGTGTGTGTGCGTGCGCACGCGCATGTGTGTGTGAGTTGGTCAGACATATCTGACTCTTTGTGACCCCATGGACTAAAGCCCACAAGGCTCCTCCATCCATGGAATTCTCTAGGCTAGAGTACTGTAGTGGATTGCCATTCCTTTCCCAGGGGATCTTCCCAAACCAGCTATCTTACCCAGGTCTCCTGCACTGCCTGCAGATTCTTTACCATCTGAGCCACCAGAGAATCTGTTAGGGAATTATTTTCAGAACATTTTGACTATTAATATTTAGGTTAACTTCATGGATTAGCCGGACAGCCCAGCACTTATTCCTTGCAGATGATACTATGATTTTAATATTTTTGGAGTTTTTAGCTCAAGATAATCATCTTGTGCTGCCCTCTGGAATGGTGCATGAGGTTTTTGCATAAGGACATACTAAGAGGATCAGAACTAAGTTTGAAAATAAGAATATTAAAAGTATGATGGACTGAGTGATATGGTTGAAGTCTTGAAGTGAAGAGGTAAATTGAATCCATGTGAGGTTTCTGCATCAGGCAGTTAACACAGATACAAATTAAAAGTATAATCGGCAAACATTTTAAAATTAAAATTAAGAATATTAAGTAAAAGATATTTTAACATTTTTATTTATTTACTTTTATTCTTGGCTGTCCTGGGTCTTTGTTGCTGTGCAGGCTTTTTGTCTATTTGCCGAGAGCAGGGGCTACTCTCTACTTGTGATGCGCGGGCCTCTCACCGTGGTGGTTTCTCTTGTTGCAGAATAGAGGCTCCAGGACGCGCAGGCTTCAGTAGCTGCAGCTCCTGGGCTCTGGAGCACAGGCTCAGTAGTTATGGTGCATGGACTTAGTTGCTCCACGGCACGTGGAATCTTCCCAGATCAGGGATCGAACCCGTGTCTTAGGCATTGGCTAGTGGATTCCTTACCACTGAGCTACCAGATAAGCTCCCCGAAGCCACCCTCCCTGCTCAAAAAAACACAGTCTCATAAGAAATTGTTAAACAAAAGCCAGTTGCTTTCAGGGCATACTTCTAACTTCTGGAGGTTGACGTCATGGTAGGTAATCATTGTGTTTCACTGCACATCATCTCTTGGTGACGGGGGCTGAATATTCTGACCAGTTGCCTGGCATGACATTGCTTATTGTACTCACCTGCCTTGTCTTCTCCTTTATTTCCTATGTGGCAATATTCATAGGTTATCTGTAGTCATTTATTATCTTTGATTCTTTTTTCTTAGCAGTTCTGATAGAAAAATGCATGACATTTTATTATTGGCACAAAGATCAGTATTTTTTTTTAATTCTAAAAATGATTATTGGGGAACTCTATTACTAAATTTAAATCAATCTAGCATATTTAATCTATGTTTTTCTATACCCAGTTCTATAGCTGTATCTATGTTTGTGCTGCTGCTGCTGCTGGTAAGTCGCTTCAGTCATGTCCCATTCTGTGCGACCCCATAGACGGCAGCCCACCAGCCTCCCCCGTCCCTGGGATTCTCCAGGCAAGAACACTGGAGTGGGTTGCCATTTCCTTCTCCAATGCATGAAAGTGAAAAGTAAAAGTGAAGTTGCTCAGTCTTGTCCGACTCTTAGCAACCCCATGGACTGCAGTCCACCAGGCTCCTCTGTCCATGGGATTTTCCAGGCAAGAGTACTGGAGTGGGATGCCATCGCCTTCTCCGATCTATGTTTGTAACATTAATTATATTGCTATGCAACCTATTTCTTTGGTTTATCAAGCAGGTTTTCTACTTTACCCTTAAGGCTTATGTTCTGATCTGATTTTTCTGCATTATTCCTTCTACTGACTCTGGCTCACTGAATGCCTTGGGTGAGCATGTATATCAGGAGACTCAGTTTTGGGACATTAGACATACGAAGCTGCAGAATGTGCCAGTAAGGAGCTAATAGTCTGGCTGAAGGGCCGTGAGTGATGAAGCGAGGTCTGCCAGTTTACTGTGCTCCATTTTGTCTGCTGACCTTGAGGAAGTTCAGCGTCCTGAACAGGTCGTTCAGCACTCACCCTCTCAGTCCAGCACCCACCTTGCTGTGACCTCCAGTGCTAATGCAAATGTGGCAAGTTCTTTGCATTAGTTTGGCACTTGAGGAAAATCTAGCTATAATGTTGAGGACTGGCAAAGATATTAAGGCCATTTCTGTTCCCATTAAGGGAACAGATTTCAGACTGTAATACACAGAAACTGTGCTAGTCTAATCTCACAGGAAGATGGATTTTATAGAGAAGGCAAATAATACATATGGAACAAAACAAATACTGAATCAAAATAAGTTCCATTGACTTGTTCAAAGGCTTCCTGGTAAGTGGCAAGGAAGATAGTCACATGTTGACAATTGGGGATGAAAGCTGGGACACAGCAGAAAATTATGCTCGAATCTTCTGACAGGATATTACATTTGCTTCACTTGCTCCTTATGTCTGAGACATAATTGAATGCTCCTTAATATGCCTTTCTTCCCCCAAGCAAATGCCCTGACCCAGTTACAGAATATTTGTGGCAATTTTAGATGAAGGGTTGAGAGAGAGGGTTATGAGTCTGAGATAGTAACAGAAAATTTAATTTACTTTGCAGATCTCCGTGCCTGTTTGAAGTCTTCTGGCATAGTTGTGATAGAATTTTGCTTAGCCCGAGTCGTTATTTTAGCTTGAAAAATAACATGTTAAAATAAGTTCACTGGGCTGATCTTGGGTGAAGGATTTTATTTGAAAATAAGGATTAATCCAATCATAACTAATTTTTAAAGTGCTCCAAAATAAACTAGAGTTGTATGTTGTATCTATTGTTTCATTTAATATAAGTACACAGATTGGATTGCAACTTTATGTGAGACCCCTTGGGAAGTGCTTTAAAGAATGAAATACCTCCTGTACAAAAATCAAAAACAGAATCATTTAATCTTCTGTGAAAAGCCCATCCTTTGGCTCATATATATATATATATATATATATTGCAATTAAAATTATCTGAGACATTAGTTGTTGTTGCTGTTTAGTTGCTCAGTTATGTCTGACTCTTTTGCAGTTCATGGTCTGCAGCTTGCCAGACTCCTCTGTCCACAGAATTTCTCAGGTAAGAATACTAGAGTGGGTTGACATCTATCCTCCAGGGGATATTCCCGACCTGTGTCTTCTGCATCGATAGGTGGATTCTTTATCTGTGAGCCACCTTGGAAGCCATTACTATCCATTTCTAATTTCCAAGTAGCTATGTGTACATAAAATCTTAACATTACAAATAAAATACAGACTTCAGATACTGGGGACTTGGAAGGAATTAAACCATGCACGTATGCGCACTAAGAAAATTTGCACCTCAGCTTGAGAAAGCTTCAAAATTGTTCTGAAAAGTGAAATCTAGCACACAGATTGGTGGGAGAAAAGGAAGTTAGCTGAAGTTATTTGTTTTTTAGGGAGTCAGGGTAGTGTGGAATAGTCTGTTTCAAATTGTAATGTCTTTACCTGGGAAATATGTAATTCACAGGGGAGCTTGCTCAAATGCAGATTTTAATTCAGTGGATCTGAAATGAGACTGGAGTGTTTCTAATAAGCTCCCAGGTGAGGCCAGGGCGGCTGGTCTGAGGATCATATCTGAGTGAAAAGGAGCTGCAGAGGAAACTTTTCTTCCCTTGTGGCTCAGATGGTGAAAAATCTGCCTGCAATGCCGGAGACCTGGGTTCAGTCTCTGGGTTGGGAAGATCCCCTGGAGAAGGAAATGGCTATTTACTCCAGTATTCTTGCCTGGAGAATCCTGTGGACAGAGGAGCCTGGTGTGCTATAGTCCATGGGGTTGGGCAAGACTGAGCAACTAACACTTTCACAGAGGAAACCACCTATGCAAATACAGAGGTTAAATCCTAGTTGTGTTTACTAGCTGATCTTAACCTCTCTGAGCTCCAACTTGCTTACCTGTCCAATTGAAACTATTCAGTAGGAACATTGTAAATACACAGCGTTAGTAAAACATGTTTTTTGTATTCCCACTATATGCCATGCCAGTAACTGTAAACATAGGCGATTTGAAATATAAACACATAGAACATTATTAAAACCATTTACTATTTTTTGGTAGGATGTAACTATCTTTTGATAAGTTTTGAATTGTTGCAAATACAGGAAGAAATAGAATAAATAAGTACTGAGTAAGCTGGGTGGAAACAGAGTCCCAGTAATCATAGAGATTCATCTAGAGTTGTTCTAGGAGCCTGATCCTGCCTGGTGGCCTGTGCCTCACCTGGAAACTCGTAAGAAATTCAGGTTCTCAGATGTCATCCCAGATTTCCTGAATCAGGAGTGGCCCAGCCTCCTGGGATCCAACAAACCCTCTACATGATTCTGATGTATGTGAAAGAGTGAGACCCACTGAGGAAAAGTAGGAAGCCCTTTATTTGGGACTGTGGGTTTAAGAAGCCATTCGTGGCTGTGCTCTGCGAAGTGACCCTATTCTGTATTCTGAGTCTAGGTCTTCACATGAATAAATGGTTCAGCTCAGAAAGTATTAAATATATGTTACTTATGAAACAGCACGATGTTAAACAATCAGGAGTCCAGGCAAGAGATACAGATGAGGTTGAATACAAGGGCGTGTGTGCGTACTCAGTCGTGTCCGACTCTTTGCTACCCATGAACTGTATCCCACCCATGGGCTGTAGCCAACCAGGCTCCTCTGTCCATGGGATTTTCCAGGCAAGAAGATTGGAATG
This sequence comes from Antilocapra americana, assembly GCA_007570785.1. NCBI lineage: Eukaryota > Metazoa > Chordata > Mammalia > Artiodactyla > Antilocapridae > Antilocapra > Antilocapra americana. The sequence goes on along the minus strand of ML660211.1, from coordinate 1,329,642 downwards.
GGTTGCCATTTCCTCTTCCAGGGAATCTTCCCAACCCAGATATAGAGCCTGTGTCTCCTGCATTGGCAGGTGGATTCTTTACCACTGAGCCACCTGAGAATCCCAGATACAAGAGCAGAGAATAAAAGAAAAAAAAAAATAAAAGAATTGGCGGAGACGAGGGGTCAAGAGAGACTGATCTAAACAGAGTCAGGTCACTGACAAGAAACCACAAGGTTTGACATCAAAAGAACAGCGCAATATACCCTGTGCCTTTGGGTATCTCTGTCTTACAGTAATGAGCTAGAAATTGTAACCCTGGCAAAGGAAGCTTCAAAGAAAGCACCTCAATTTTCAACCTATATTATAGTGTAGAAAATGATACAATCTAAAATATCCATAAATTCAGGAGCCTTCTGTGAACCAGGAGAAAAAAAAAATAATGCTTCAAATTTTGTAGATAAGTAGTCACTAGAAAGTTCAACTACAGATGCACCTGTAAATTCAAGTCTGTGATGTCTGCATTTTAAAATCTCTCCCAGGTTCTTGAAATCTGAGTTTATCACACACAGCTTTGACTAAGGCATCTACTTATATCTGTCTATCTTCACCCACAAGGCATGACATTGAACATTTCTTAAAATAGAAAAAGGAAACCAGCTTTATGGAAGATGATGTAACGTCTCCTGGTTTCTGAACAAGATGTTTTACATTTCAACAAGGTCTAAGAAATCAGAGTATCACTGTGTACAGGCTGTGATTTGAGATAAGCTCTGTAACCAAACATTTTAAAAGTGCTCGTATTTAGTTTGTATCAGGTCAGGGGAGAGGAGAGGAAGAGAGAGGGAGGGAGAGATGAGGAAGAGGGAGAAAAAGAGAGATAGAGCACTATGTCTACTGTTTTATATTCATTCAGTGAGTTGGAAAATAATACTGTGTGTGTCTTAGTTCAGTGAGCACTATAAAAAGTAAGAACTCTGTGGCCGTGTGTGAGCAGGTAAGATGAGTGACCTGTCAAAGCCTTGGAGGTGCAGCTCAAACCTATTCTCTGCAGACCTATGGGGCATCTCAGTACTGCTGGTGTGTTTCTAAGAAAGATGCCCAGGGACTTTGCTAGTGGTCCAGTGGTTAGGAATCTGCTTTCCAATGCAGGTTATGTGGTTCAATCCCTGCCCGGGGAACTAAGATCCCACACACTGCAGGGCAACTAAGCCTGTGCCTCACAATGAAGAACCCGCATGCTGAAACTGAGAGCCAACACAGTCAAATAAATAAAAAATACAGTAGTATGAATTAAGAAAGAAGCCCTGAACGATGCGGATGATGATAGAATCACACCAGGATTGTGTGTCGGTGACTCAGCAGCATTTTCCCCGTAGTATGTTCTTGTCATTTTCCTTAGTGATGTGTTTCCTTGGTGATATGTTTCCATTTTTCTAAACAGAACAAGAAAGGATGAGGGAGCAGAGGCTTAATTGGGAAATCTCTCTATCTCTAAACACTTCCTTGAACCTTGCCCTAAGGATGGGTGAGGGGTATTTTTCTAGTTTCGTAAAAGAGAGTCCTTTCTCCTTTGACCAGCATGAACGAGAATCTTCCTTTTTTAATTGGAGAAGAGATGCTTGTCATGAATGAGGCATCTTTTTGGTCTAGGGTGTCTAAATTCTTGTTTTTATACTGTAGAAACAAGCCAAATTTTACTAATATACTGTATGAGTTTATGAGTTTCATTTCACTGGATCAGTGAGATGTTTATGTTAATTTATGTTAGTTTTTGTAAATTTTGATTTATGTTAATTCTGTATGCTGTCATACAATGAGATCAGAATTTGGTATCTTCATTTTCACCTTTATGTCTATTACCAGTATACTGACTGGCACTCAACTTTAATGAAATGAATAAACAAATCAATGAGTGTTTAGTGTTTCTTAATGTTTTATTGTTCTTGTTGGAGTAAAGTCGCTTTACAATGTTGTGTCAGTTTCTGCAGCACTAGTGTTCCTTAAAAGGACATTGTAGTGTCAGCGGAGGATGGATCATACCTGGTTTTAAATAGCAATTGGGGTGAATTTTGAGAAATTGAAAATCACATTATTTGGAATTGAAATGAGTAAAACAAAAACTGATAATAATGAATTATTAATTAATGGTATTGTGGATATTTGTTTAAGCAATGTAAATTAAACTGCATTCTATTTGTTAAAAACAAAATGGGTTAACTGATTTTCCAATGGTTCTAATCTAGTTAGTCTCAGAACTGATACTAGAATAAATTGTTTGGAATATTCTTGTCAAAGAAGGTTGCAAACATTTATGAAAATAGAAGAGATAGTATGATGCTGTGTCTCCATCAGTGTCTTCAAGCATATCCTACTCACTTACTCAATATTGGCTCTATCAGTGCCTGCTTCTACCTTCTGCTGTCCCCAGATTATTTTTAGGCAAATCCTAGGAATCGTATCATTTGTAAACATGTTAGTATTTAGCTTGGAATGTTGGAGACAACATATCCACAGTACCATTAATTGATAATTCATTATTATCAATTTTTGTTTTATTTTATATTGGATTCAGTCCAGTTCAGTCGCTCAGTTGTGTCCCACTTTTTGCAACCGCATGAACTGCAGCACACCAGGCCTCCCTGTCCATCACCAACTCCCAGAGTCTACCCAAACCCATGTCCATTGAGTTGGTGATGCCATCCAACCATCTCATCCTCTGTTGTCCCCTTCTCCTCCTGCCCCCAATCCTTCCTAATGTCAAGGTCTTTTCCAATGAGTCAGCTATTCACATGAGGTGGCCAAAGTATTGGAGTTTCAGCTTCAACATCAGTCTTTTCAATGAACACCCAGGACTGATCTCCTTTTGGATGGACTGGTTGGATCTCCTTGCAGTCCAAGGGACTCTCAAGAGTCTTCTCCAACACCACAGTTCAAAAGCATCAATTCTTCGGCACTCAGCTTTCTTCATAGTCCAACTCTCACATCCATACATGGCCACTAGAAAAACCATAGCCTTGACTAGACAGACCTTTGTTGGCAAAGTAATGTCTCTGGTTTTTAATATGCTGTCTAGATTGGTTATAACTTTCCTTCCAAGGAGTAAGCGTCTTTTAATTTCATGGCTGCAGTCACCATCTGCAGTGATTTTGGAGCCCAGAAAAATAAAGTCTGACACTGTTTCCACTGTTTCCCCATCTATTTGCCATGAACAGACTGGACCAGATGCCATGCTCTTAGTCTTCTGAATGTTGAATTTTAAGCCAACTTTTTCACTCTCATCTTCCACTTTCATCAAGAGGCTCTTTAGTTCTTCTTCACTTTCTGCCATAAGGGTGGTGTCATCTGCATATCTGAGGTTATTGATGTTTCCCCCGGCAATCTTGATTCCAGCTGTGCTTCCTCCAGCCCAGCATTTCTCATGATGTACTCTGCATATAAGTTAAGTAAGCAGGGTGACAATATATTGGATTGCAGTTGATTATAAATATGTTTGTTTCAGATATACAGCAAAACGATTCACTTATACACACACATGTATATATTCTTTTCAAATTTTTTCCCATTTATTACAGAATATGCAGAGTCCCTTACGCTGTACAGTGGGTCCTTGTTGGGTATCTATTTTATATAAAGTAGTGTATATATCAGTCCCAAGCTCCCAGTTTACTCTACCCCATCTTTCCCCTTCAGTAGCCATATATTTATTTCCTAAGTCTATGAGTCTGTTTCTGTTTTGTAAATAAATTCATTTGTATCCATCTTTTTAGATTACACACATAAGCAATATCATATATTTGTCCTTCTCTATCTGACCTTATTATCATTTAATATCCAGTCAGTGTTCACATTTCCTTGTTTTGTCTTATACCTTTTTTTACATTTCATTTGTTTAGTTTGGAATTCAAATATGATCCATATGTTATGATTAGTTTTATCTCTTAAGTATCTTTTAATCTACATATTCTTCCTCTCTACCTCCCTGACCTCTAATCTTCCTTTGTTTTTTCAGTTGTTATTCATGAAACTAAGTCATTTGTCCTGTTTTTCCAAGTATGGAATTTGCTGGCTGCCTAAAATACAGTTTTCTAACATAAAATTTGCTATTTATACCTAGTTAAAAAAACATGGAATGAAAGATACTTGTATGTTGAAAAATGTTTCCATAATGCATGCTCTTTTAAAGTTTGAAAAGTTGTGTTATCATATTTGCTTCTATTTGAAATTCAAAAAATGACATCTCAAGAAAGTTTTACCACAGGATTCTGTAAATGATCTTATTAATTTTCTAAAGTGTTTGTTTCTCTTTCCTCTTTGGTATTTGGATTAAACCCAACTTTTAATTAATGCAGAAAAAATACAAATCAGAACTGTGACAGGAACTTTCATAATGCTTAAGTGTTTCTTTACTGATTAGGGCAAATCCAAAGTAGTTATATTAATTTTTGTAATTACTCAGTTTTTATTAATCATTTAGAATAGGAACCAAAAGGACATGAAAATCCTGTCTTCTAAGGGTTTATGTAATAAAACTCTTAGTAATGCTAGTTGGTGATATTTCTGGGTACAGGAGTACCATTATTGCCCTTTCTGGTTTATTCTCCATAGGCTTCTGAGGATATTCTTAGAGATACGTAATGGTAAATTGAAGTTGACTCATGAATTTTCACCTTATTGCATAAAAAAGGGATTGAAATATATGCTATGAGAATGTGGAATATGAACTTTTTATCATACATAAATTAGCTAATCCATCTAAATTGTAATAATATCTGAACAGTTAGTTGGTGGTACACTGAAAATTTCTTTAAAAACAAAGTTGTTGTTATTCAGTCATTAACTTGTGTCTGACTCTTTGGAATCCCATGGACTGCAGTACACCAGGATTCCCTGTGCTTCACTACCTCCTGGAATTTGCTGAAACTCCTGTGCATTGAATCAGTGATGCCATTCAGTCATCTCATCCTCTACTGTCCCCTTCTCCTCTTGCCCTCAATCTTTCCCAGCATCAGGGTCATTTCTAATAAGTCGGCTCTTTGTATCAGATGGTCAAAGTATTGGAGCTTCAGTGTCAGCATCAGTCCTTCCAATGAATATTCAGGGTTGATTTCTTTTAGGATGGACTGGTATGATCCTGCTGTCCAAGGGACTCTCAAGAGTCTTTGCCAGCACTACAGTTTGAAAGCATAAAAGCATAGAAGTTACCTCCCTCGTTAGAGGTTTCTGTTCTCTTTGCTCTGTTGCTGACCTGACTTTCCTCTGAGCACTGTTTACTAAATGTTTTCTTCTCAAAAGGGGTGTCTGTTTACTGGCCACCTTATACTTTTTCAAAAATAAAATTATAGAATGCAAAAAATTTAATTATTATAAGTCATTTCATTTATGAAAAGGATAAAAATTACTAGTTGAATTCTCTGATTCCAACAATTGTTGTATTGTGACACTGGAACCAACCAGACCACTTAGAGTTGAATTCTTAGTAGCTTAGGGTTCTAGATGGATTTATACTCAAGTGTAAAACTTTGAACTATTACTGTAATAATTTTGAATGTTATATTCCTTTTGGAAATTATTATCAAACCCTTTCCTGATGACTTTGCATCTTGAATGTCATGCTGTTTCCAGTGTTAAACTTCTCAGCTTCATTTTCTGTAAGACTTCCAGAGACCTTTTACTAAATATAAAAATTTTTATATCACTCCTTCAGTGATTTTCTTCAGCCTTCAGGATAAAGTCCCAGCTCCACTCTGTGACAGATGATGCCCTTATGCCCTGCCTTTGTGGACCCCTCCATCTGTACATGGAGACCCCTCCATCTCCTCAGCCCTGGGTTCTTGTCACCCAGACCCAGTCTTCTTTACTCATTTTTTTCTGTCACACACAGTGTGGAAATTGCTTTGAATACCTTCTTTTACTTTTGGCCTTGGTTAAAGCCTAATCATCTTTTAAATATGGAAGATTTAAACAGGTAGTCCTCCTCCTCTTCCCTCTTCCTTCAGATACCACAGACCCTGATGACCTCTATCATGTCTCCTGTGATACTGTGTATAATAAGCTGTGTGTTTGTCAACATTCAAGGTGGTAAATATTGTGGATATAAACCACTTGTCATCGTTTCAGTGTCTATCATGGTATTCTTACACAGAATCGATCAATAAATAGTGCTGGTTTTGAATGAATAACTAATGTTGTGATTATTGGCATTTACTGAAGAACATAAGATTATATTATATCAAATGCTGTGTTTTTTCCAGCTATTGAGTTTTCATGGTATTGAAATAAAGTGAAAGTGAAAGTCTCTTAGTCTCGTCTGACTCTTTGTGACCCCATGGACTATACAGTCCGTGGAATTCTCCAGGCCAGAATACTGGAGTGGGTAGCCTTTCCTTTTTCCAGGGGATCTTCCCAACCCAGGGACTGAACCTAGGTCTCCTGCATTGCAGGCGGATTCTTTACCAGCTAAGCCAAAAGGGAAGCCCAAGAATATTGGAGTGGATAGCCTATCTCTTCTCCAGGGAATGTTCCCAACCCAGGAATCAAACTGAGATCTCCTGTGTTGCAGGAGGATTCTTTACCGACTGAGCTATCAAGGAAACCCCCTCCTCTGATTGGCCACTGCTTGCTCCTCCAGTGTATCTGTCTGTAGTAGCTACTTTTTTTTTTTTTTGACTTGATAATTTTTGTATGTATTTTGTTGTTTTCTTCTCAAGAAAGAATGTGAGAATATTCTATTTGTTGCTAGAACTATTTGTTTCTAAGTGCATTAATTAATTCTATTCAAGAGCTGCTTAATTAAATGCTATGACTAATTTTATAGTACTGTTGGTTTGATATATGTTCCTTGAATTCTTGATTATCATTTCAATCTAATCAACCATTGTTTTCATATTATTCAATAATAGCTTCTATTACTTTTCTAGGACATGCAAATTGCTGTCATGTGCTCTGAGCATGAGCTTACTAAAACAAGTTTAACCAGGTCTATTTCAATGTTAAAAGCAAAGGAGATAAAGAAGTTGTGGTTCATATACACAACAGAATGTTACTCAGCCATAAAAAGGAATGCATCTGAGTCAGCTCTAATGAGGTGGATGAACCTAGAGCCTATTATACAGAGTGAAGTAAGTCAGAAATAGATAAATATCATACTCTAATGCATATATATGGAATCTAGAAATATGGCACAGAAGAATTTATTTGCAGGGAAGCAGTGGAGAAAGAGACATAGAGAATAGACTTATGGATATGGAGAGAGGGGAGGAGAGGGTGAGATGTATGGAAAGAGAAACATGAAAACTTACGTTACCATATGTAAAATAGATAGCCAATGGGAATTTACTATATGTTTCAGAAAAGTCAAACAGGGGCTCTGTATCAACCTAGAGGGGTGGGATGGGGAGGGAGATGGGAGGGAGGTTCAAAAGGGAGGGGATATGTATATACCTATGGCTGATTCATGCTGAGGTTTAACAGAAAACAACAAAATTCTGTAAACCAATTATCCTTTAATTAAAAAAATAAAGACAGTTCATTTGTAAAGTGGAAAAAAACCCCAAAGCAAACCCAACACAATTAAAAAAAATAGCACCAACCTGTAATTCTGTTTATAGAAAGATGGATACATCATATTATGTTATATCAAATGTTTAGAATATTTTTTACAATGAGAGTTGGAATGATTCTTATCTTTAGAGTTCATAACAGCCAGTTTTCTCAGTAAAACCATAGGAGGGTTGACTCTTTTCCTCCTAGCTTATAGTTGAGAAAATTAGTGTGCAGTAAACTAAAGAGTTATATTGACCTCTCAGTTTTGGCCAGTTTTAGGGGTAACACCACCTCTTTTCATTAACTGTGTTTTAAAGGCAGTGATCATTTAACTCTCCTCTCTCCAATAATCTGTTTTTTTTTTTTTGTTTTAAATTCAAATATCATATATACTTTGTCACACAGTAGAGTTAGGTGTCACTTTCCTTGGGGTGGGGCGTCTCCTTTCCTTGCTGGGACTATGGAATTAAATTATATTGATCTTATAAAACAGTTAAATATTCTCAGCAATGTGACCTGGATTGACAAAACTGAAATGCAAGCTGGGCATTTTGACGTGTGCAAAAGGAGTGTGGGGAGAGTGTCCTCTAAACTTGTTTCGCTCAACCTTGAAAGCAGGTTAAGTGTTCATTCTCTGCCTCAAATAAAGTGCACCAAGTGTACACAGTATTCCTGAAAGCTTCCTAATGAACTGAAAAACAAACAGTTTGAGGTGGGAACAAATATATTTCATCAGCCCCCTGCACAGCGATGATTTACCTCAGCTTGTCATACCTACTTGATTCTGATTAGAAAAAGGCAAAGGAGCTGTTTTAACCTTTCTTGATAAAGAAATTGCACTTGTATTACATAAAATCTCAGACCGCTCATTGTCTGAATTTTATACATTCACTGTTAACGTGAGGCTAGACGGGTACATGAGACAGTTAAATTGAGGAATGTATTTCAGAGGTCATGCCCGGATAGAGAATTCATCCTTTTAAAATGACTCAAATGACAAAGATGATAGGATTTGATGTGATGACCTGGCTAAGAAGGCTATCAAAGCTTGTGATTTAAATGTTAGTCACTCAGTCATGTCCAACTCTTTGCGACCCCATGATGGTAGCCTGCCAGACTCCTCTCTCCATGGAATTCTCCAGGCAAGAATATTGGAGTGGGTTGCCATTCCCTTCTCCAGGGGATCTTCCTGATTCAGGGAACCAACCTGGGTCTCCTGCACTGCAGGCAGATTCTTTACCTTCTAGCCACCAGGGATGCCCTGATTAAAGTCGTCTTCCTCAAATAGTTCCATTCTTTTTTTTGATATTTCTTGTAGTTGAGTTAATAAAAGTCACAATGGTGGCTGATGTTTCAAGAAAGAAAAACAATATCTTAGGAGAAAAACAGAGGCAATGCAAAAACATTTCTGAATTAAGTTTCTTGTGCTACAGAAGACAGATGAAGGGTAGCAAGACAAAAAGGTAAAGATACCAGGCTCTCCTTGTATCACTGTTCCCACTGAAGGTCTGAATAGGAGAGGGTCAGCTTGAGGCTTGTTGATATACCATAGGGTGTCTGTTAACAAGCTAGCTTCCTACCGTCTGAAGGCATCTACTAGGAACAGCAAGACTTTGAGAAATGATCTACATAATTTTAATCAAAAGGATATTCTACCTGACTGGATTTCCCTGGTGGCTCAGCTGGTAAACAATCTTCCTGCAATGCAGGAGACCATAGTTCAATTCCTGGGATGGGAAGATATCCTGGAGAAGAGAAAGGGCTACCCACTCCATTATTCTGGCCTGGAGAATTCAATAGACTGTACAGTGAAAGAGGAGAGTGAAAAAGTTGGCTTAAAGCTCAACATTCAGAAAACTGAGATCATGGCATCCGGTCCCATCACTTCATGGAAGATAGATGGGAACAGTTGAAACGGTGTCAGACTTTATTTTTTGGGCTCCAAAATCACTGCAGATGGTGATTGCAGCCATAATATTAAAAGATGCTAACTCCTTGGAAGGAAAGTTATGACCAACCTAAATAGCATATTAAAAACCAGAGACATTACTTTGCCAACAAAGGTCCGTATAGTCAAGACTATGGTTTTTCCAGTAGTCATATATGGATGTGAGAGTTGGACAATAAAGAAAGCTGAGTGCCGAAGAATTGATGCTTTTGAACTGTGATGTTGGAGAAGACTCTTGAGAGTCCCTTGGACTGCAAGGAGATCCAACCAGTCCATCCTAAAGGAGATAGGTCCTGGGTGTTCATGGGAAATACTGATGTTGAAGCTGAAACTCCAATATTTTGGCCACCTGATACGAAGAGCTGACTCAATGGAAAAGACCCTGATGCTGGGAAAGACTGAGGGCATGAGAAGGGGACGACAGAGGATGAGATGGTTGGATGGCATCACCAACTCAATGGCCATGGGTTTGGGTGGACTCCAGGAGTTGGTGACGGACAGGGAGGCCTGTGTGCTGCAGTTCATGGGGTTGCAAAGAGTTGGACACGACTGAGCACCTAAACTGAACTTATTCTGCCTGTCTAGTAATGAACCAAGATGATTTTTATAGTTAGTATGATGGTTTATGTTTTATAAAGTAAGTTCAGCATGTAATCTCATTCATGTTCACAGGGACTTTTGGAGATACCCTCATCCTTTACTGATGAGGTTCACAAAGATTAAGTTGAATAACTAGAACATGAAACTGGATTTTCAAATTTCAGATCCAGAGCAATTCTAGCATTTTGTTGTCTTGATTTCTTACCTGAAGGCCTTAGTGAAAATCATCTTGACAGAGAGCATCTGTGACTAGGCATTAATATCCACTATTATATCTGTTACTGGTTCTTGGAACTACAGAGTGTGGCTTTTTCTCTTTCTGCACCTGGCATTTCAAACTTTGCATTGCTGAGTGTAATATAAAGATGTAATATGTCGTTGGTTCTCCCTAACATATTTTAATATGATATACTGATATCTTCTGTAATGCTACTGTCTAATTTGTTATTAGGATTTGTGTGTGTGTGATTCAGTAATTCACTTTCCTTTGGAATTTTCTGATTAGGAAGAATTTGGTTTCTGGTTACAAAATTTTGGGATCTTGTGTGTGCTGTGTGTGCTCAGTTGTGTCCAACTCTTTGCAACCCCATGGACTGTAGCCTGCTAGGCTCCTCTGACTGTGAGATTCTCCAGGCAACAGTACTGAAGTGGGTGGCTATTTCCCTCTAGGAGATCTTCCCAACCCAGGGATCGAATCCGCATCTTCTGTGTCTCCTGCGTGGCAAGCAGATTGTTTTTGTCACTGAGCCGCCTGAGAAGCCCTTGGGATGTTGAGGGCCCTGCTGAAGAAAGGCTCTTAATGGTCATATATTTTTATCTGAAGAAGACAAAATATTTTTTCATTGGATTATTATTATTTTGGAATTTAAACATGCTTTTATTTGGTAATAGTTCTGTGGATCAGAAAATTGGGCTGATGTAAAAAAAATCACTGGAGTGTAGTTACTTTACAATGTTATATTAGTTTGTGCTGCACAGCAAAATGAATCGGCTATATGCATACATATATCTCTTCTTTTCTGAATTTCCTCCCCATTTAAAGGGTCAGCACAGAGCATTGAGTAGAGTTCCCTGTGCTATGCAGTAGGTTATTATTTACCCATTTTATACATAGTAGCAATGAGATATATATATATATATATGTATGTCAGTTCCAAACTCCCAATTCATCTCAATGCCCTTTTCCTCCTTGGTGTCCATATGATTGTTCTGTATGTCTGTGTCTCTATTTCTGCTTTGCAAATAGGTTAGTCTATACCATTTTTCTAGATTCCACGTATATGCATTAATATACAATGCTTGCTTTTCTTTTTCTGACTTAACTTCACTCTGTATAACAGTCTCTGGGTCCACCCATATCTCTGCAAATGGCATGATTTTGTTCCTTCTTATGGCTAAATAACATTCCATTGTGTCTATGTACCACATCTTCCTTATCCATTTCTCTGTTAATGGACATCTTGGTTGCTTCCATGTCCTGGTTACTGTAAATTGTGCTACAGTGAACACAGAGGTGCAGGTATCTTTTGAAATTATGGTTTTCTTTATGTATATGCACAGAATTGGGATTTCTGGGTGATATTAGTATTATAGTCAATGTCTGTTTATAGAGATACACATGTACAGATACACACATATATATATAAATATACATACACACCCTGATAATCAAGATGGCTGTGAGGAATTCTACATTATTTTTAAATAACATATGATATGTATATGGAACATTTTTATAACCCCCCCCACATAATCTCTGTTTCTTCTCTGTTTCATTCTTAAGAGTTTATTCAACTTTATTAATCTTTAGGCAGAATATTTAACATTTTGAAGGTATATATTTTCCATAAAGTAATAAAATCTATAATGTCAATAATATTTCCACATAGATTTTTTTGAAACTTGGAAACATGAAAGTAAATTTCAATTGAAATTTATTTGTAAAAATAACAGGAACTTTTTGAAAAGGTAGAGTAATACAGGCAAAGAATGGTTTTAAAACTATAGAATATTGACACTAGCAGAGATAGTGGAACAAGGTAGGGTCCAGAAAAGGCCACTATGAATATTCATGATTATGTAAATGGCATTTCAGTTCAGTAGAGAGAAGATGGTTCACTCAGTAACTAGTATTGGGAGAATAGGGGTTCATATGGAAAATTAAGATGAATCTCAATCCCTGCAGCAAGTGGGACTTTTGCTTCTCACTTGTACTATCTTATCCTAGTTCACATTTGTACTCTGTTCACGTTTTATTTTAAAAAAAAATTATTTAAAAATTAATGACCTCATAATTTGACTCTCTTGTGTGAATACCAATTTATGCTATTGTTACCATAAAACGAGTGATTTGTTATTCTAATGTTTCATATTTCACTCTATGTAAACATTGAGTATACATTTTAAAATGTGGACTTTTAAGTTGATAACAACAAAAGAATGCCTTGCTTAGAAAATGAACTGTTATGCAAGTACTTTTAACGATTAGTTTTAGTTCCCTAATTTTCTTATGATGTTTCTCATTGATGGCTTTTGATTCTGCTTTAAGTCTCTGATTTTATAAAGCTCAACTTTCTCTAATGCTACAGTGCCTGTGACCTTCCTTGCAGGCAGCGATACTTCTGTTCACCGTTTGGACTGTGGGTTCCTTTGCTGAGCTGAACTTTGTACAGCGGTGACTAAGTTATCAACATGGCACAGCTTCTGTTACAGGGAAGGAAGGGTCAAAGAGGACCCTCCCTCCCTCATGGGCCTCAGTTCTTGCTGAGGACACAAAGAAGAATCTGAAGTCTTACCCATGGAAACAATTTTATTAAAGAAAGAATGGAGGGAACACCTCAAGGGAGAGGTGGGCCAGGCCAAGAGAGGCACTGGTGCTGGAATGATGAGGTATGGGTTTTTCAAGACAGGGCTTTTGCATATTCAACTAGGTGGGCGTGGACTGGCAGGTTTGATTGACATTTGCAAGTTACACAACAACAGGCTCTATTGCAGATGTCTTTCGCACAGTTATGTCTGTTATAACCGGATATATGTATGTATAGAATGTTTATGAGCTCTTAAGGGCTCCTGGCTGCTTAAGGTCACTTGAGGACAAAGCTTTGCCTCAAAGGAAGGTGTCTAGGAGCTGGAGAAGCCCCTGTGGTTAGTTTGTAGCTACTCTGTGCCTAGGGTGCATGCCTGGAGCTGGAAAAGTCTCTGGTTATTTTGTAGCATATCCATGAGCTCTCCAGATGCATTTGGGGCTTGTCTGAGGTGGGGTTTAAAGATAAGCATGTGTCATTTTTGGCTAGGCCACCCCTTTTGCTCATGCCTAACTTCCTACCTAATACTTCAGTAAAATCTAGATGCCAATAGTAGCACATTAGAAACACAATGTCTTCATCTAATAGTAATTCGAAATGAACTTGCATCCTTGAGATTGTTATACTATCTCAGAACACAAGAATCCTAAATGGAGGGCAGCAATTTCTAGAAATGAAATATTCTCTGTCTGTGTTCTGGTGATATAGCTAAAGGGATGCTTTATAATATCTCTAATTCAACCTATAGATAAAGTTTTCTGTGAAATGAGATATATAAATATATATGTGTATATGTCTTTGTGTGTTTATTGCCTAAAAGAGCATTTTACATTATGAAAGAGGGTTAATAAATATTCATTATAAGAATATTATAAGAATATCATCTCACATGCTAGTAAAGTAATGCTTAAAATTCTCCAAGCCAGGCTTCAGCAATACATGAATCGTGAACTTCCAGATGTTCAAGCTGGTTTTAGAAAAGGCAGAGAAACCAGAGATCAAATTGCCAACATCTGATGGATCATTGAAAAAGCAAGAGAGTTTCAGAAAAACTTCTACTTCTGCTTTATTGACTATGCCAAAGCTTTTGACTGTGTGGATCACAATAAACTATGGAAAATTCTTAAAGAGATGGGAATACCAGACCACCTGACCTGCCTCTTAAGAAACCTGTATGCAGGTCAGGAAGCAGCAGTTATAACTGGACAGGGACCACCAGACTGGTTCCAAATAGGAAAAGGAGTACGTCAAGGCTATATACTGTCACTCTGATTATTTAACTTGTATGCAGAGTACATCATTGAGAAACGCTGTGCTGGAGGAAGCACAAGTTGGAATTAAGATTGCCAGGAGAAATATCAATAACCTCTTGTGCAGATGACACCACCCTTATGGCAGAAAGTGAAGAAGAGCTAAAGAGCCTCTTGCTGAAAGTGAAAGAGGAGCATGAAAAAGTTGGCTTAAAGCTCAACATTCAGAAAACTAAGATCATCTGGTCCCATCACTTCATGGCAGATAGATGGGGAAACAGTGGCTGACTTTGTTTTTCTGGACTCCAAAATCACTGCAGATGGTGACTGTAGCCATGAAATTAAAAGATGATTCCTCCTTGGAAGGATAGTTATGACCAACCTAAATAGCATATTAAAAAGCAGAGACATTACTTTGTCAACAAAGGTCCGTATAGTCAAGGCTATTGTTTTTCCAGTGGTCATGTATGAATGTGAGAGTTGGACTATAAAGAAAGCTGAGCACCAAAGAATTGATGCTTTTGAACTGTGGTGTTGGAGAAGGCTCTTGAGAGTCCCTTGGACTGCAAAGAGTTCCAACCAGTCCATCTTAAAGGAAATCAGTCCTGGGTGTTCATTGGAAGGACTGATGTTGAAGCTGAAACTCCAATACTTTGGCCACCTGATGCGAAGAGCTGACTCATTTGAAAAGACCCTGATGCTGGGAAGGACTGAGGGCAGGAGGAGAAGGGGATGACAGAGAATGAGATGGCTGGATGGCATCATCGACTCCATGGACATGGGTTTGGGTGGACTCCGGGAGTTGGTGATGGACAGGGAGGCCTGGCATGCTGCGGTTCATGGGATCGCAAAGAGTTGGACATGAGTGAATGACTGAACTGAAATGAACTGAAAAGAATATTTGAAATACAAAGTAGACTGGTGGCTGATAATAGGGTTCAGACAAGCACCCAATTTTTCATAAGTTTGGGATTTGCATTGTTTTATTTAAGTCTTGAACTCTCATATTTACTCCTTCCTGATAATTTTTTCTTCTTTCACCTAACCTGCAACCTCAGTGTACCTTTTCAGTTACGTGAAGGAGAAACAAGAAGAGGTACATGCTGAAATCTTAACCTGCTTTCATAAGACCTCTGGATAGTGTGAACTTTTCGTGGAGAATAGTTAATAAAAGGCAAACATTTCAGATTGGATTGAGAATAAGGTCAAGTCTACTGCTTCAAATAGATGTCAGCTCCACATGGACTTACCTACCAGAGAAAAGAAAATCTACTTTCCAAATCCATATCACATACAGATTTTACAGATATATGATGTGTGTATGTGTGTATATATGTGTGTGTGTGTTCATGTGTGTATAAAATTAAAACTTTTTAAAGGTCAGTTGAAGGTTCACAAGGAAAGTTTGTAAAGCTACAAAGACTCTCCCTGGCCCCTCATTCACAGCTTCCCCATTGTCAATATTCCCTGAAGTGTACATTTGTTACAGTTGATGAATCTACATGGACATATCATAATCATCCATGGTCGGTAGTTTATCTTTGGGTTCAATTTTGTTCTTCATTCTGTGGATTTTGACAAATGTATAATAATAAGCATCTACCTTTGGGGTTTCCCAGGTGACTCTGTGGTGAAAGAATCCACAAACCAATACTGGAGATGTGGGTTCGATCCTTGGATCAGGAATATCCCTTGGAGAAGGAAATGGCAACCCACTACAGTATACTTCCTTGGAAAATTCCATAGACAAGGAGCCTGGCTGGCTGCAGTCCATCAGGTTGCAGAGAAGAGTTGGACATGACTTAGCGTCTAAACAATAACATCTGCTCTTATTGTATGATTTGTTTTCACTATCATAAAAATCCTCTGTGCTTTGTCTGTTCATTCCCCTACTACTCCAGTCAATGACAACCACTGATCTTTTTACTGTCTTCATAGTTTTTTCTTTTCCAGAATGTCACATAGTTGAAATATAATATGTAACCTTTTCAGATCGGCTCCTTCACCTAGTATTATGCATTTAAATTTCCTCTGTGTCTTTTAGTGGCTTGATAGCTCATTTCTTTTTAGTGCTGAATAATACAGGCATACACCGGCAATAGTGTGAGTTTGGTTCCAGACCACTGCAAGACAGTGAATATTGCAATAAATGAGTCCCATGGTTTTCTTGATTTCCCAATGCAAATAAAAGTTACATTTACATTACACCATAGTCTATGAAGTGTACAATATCATTGTGTCTACAAAAATTAGGTATATTATTAAAAATTCTTTCTTGCTGATAAATGCTAGCTAGCATCTGAGTCTTCAGCAAGTCATAATCTTTTCACTGAATGGTTATTTCTGCTGACTGATCAGGGTGGCATTTGCTGAAGGTGGGGGTGGCTGTGCCAATCTTAATATAAGACAGCAGTAAAACTTCCTTCACTGATTTACTTTTCCTTTCACAAACAGCTTCTTTGAGGCATACAGTCTGTTTGATAGCATTACACTCACAGTCGACCTCCTTTCAAAATTGGAGTAAATGCTCTCAAACCTGGCATGAAACCTAACCAAACCTGGGTCTGCTTATCCAATACACAGCAAAGCCAATCTATAGATACCATTTTGCTCATCCATAAAAAGTAACTCCTCATTCATTAAAGTGTTATCATGAGATTGCAGCAATTTAGTCACATCTTCAGGCTCCACTTCTGCTTTTGTTGCTGTTTCCATCACATCTGCAGTTATTTCCTCCACTGAAATTTTGATCCTCTCAAAGTCCTCCAGGAGGTTTGAATCAACCATTTCCAAACTCCTATTAATGTTGATATTTTGGTCTCTTCCCATGAATTATGATGTTCTTGATGGAAGCTAGAATGATGAAACCTTTTCCGAAGGTTTTCAACTTGCTTTGCCTGGATATATGAGAAGAATCACTATCTCTGGTGGCCAAAGTTTTACCAAATGTATTTCTTAAATAATAAGACTTGCAAGTCACAACTGATCCAGATCTATGGCTAGAGAATGTATATTGTGTTAGTAGGGATGAAAATAGCGTAAATCTCATTATACATCTCCATCAGAGCTCCTGAGTGACCAGATATATTGTCAATGAACAGTAATAGTTTTGAAAGTAATCTCTTTTTTTTTTTCTGAACAGTAGGCCTCAACAGTGGGCTTAAAATAGTCAGTAAACCATGTTGTAAATAGATGTGTTGTCATCTAGGTTTTCTTGTTCCATTTCTAGAACATAGGCAGATTAGATTGAGGATAATTCTTAAGGACCCTAGGATTTTCAGAATGGTGAACTAGCACTCACTTCAACTTAAAGTCACCAGCTGCATTAGCCTCTGACAACAGAGTCAGCCTGTCCTTTGCATCTTAAAAGGTAGACATTGACTTCTCCTTTCTATATATGAAAATCCTCAATGGCATCTTCTTCCAATATAAAGCTGTCTCATCTACAACTGAAAATCTGTTTTCTAGTGTGCCATGCTCAAGTAGCTTAGTTGTGTCTGACACTTCATGACCCCATGGACTACAGCCCACCAGGCTTCTCTGTCCATGGAACCTTCCAGGCAAGAATACTGGAGTAGGGTGCCCTTTCCTTCTCCAGGGGGTCTTCCTGACCCAGGGATTGAATCTGCATCTCCTCCTTGGGAAGCAGATTCTTTACCACTGAACCACCTGAGAAGCCCATTGGTGTAGCCGGCTTTGTCAGGTATCTTAACCAAATCTTCTGGATGACTGGCTGTAGCTTCTACACAAGAACTTGCTGTCTCACCTTGCACTTGTATGTTACGGAGATGGCTTCTTTCCTTAAACCTCATGAACAAGTCTCTGTTAACTCCAGATTTCTGCAGCTTTCTCACCTCTCTCAGCCGTCACAGAATTGAAGAGAGTTAGGGCCTTGCTCTGCACTGAGCTTTGTCTTAGAGGAATGTTGTGGCTGGTTTTGTCTTCTAGCCAGGCCACAAAAATTTTATCTGTATCAGCAATATGTCTAATATGGAGAAAATTAGTTATTAATAGATGAGTTAGACCAACTAAGTCTTAGATGAAGAATATTCAACTTCTAGCTTGAAGAGAAGGAATTCAAACCTTGGTAGCCTAGAAGCAAAGCAGACTGAAGGATTTGATTTTCCTTTCTCCTTTTTTTACCGAAATTTCAAACCTTGAATATTCAACTTCTAGCTTGAAGAGAAGGAATTCAAACCTTGGTAGCCTAGAATCAAAGCAGACTGAAGGATTTGATTTTGCTTTCTCCTTTTTTTACCGAAATTTCAAACCTTGATGTGAGAAAACATCAATTAATTGTATGGTAAGTAAATGAAAATCAAGAAATGTGCTCATGAGCTGATGGCAGCACCTGTGCCAGATGTGTTTCTTGGATCAGCTTGGGTTGTTTAACAAAGTACCATAGACAGGGTGGCATAAAAGTAACAGAAACTTACTGCAGTTTTGGAGGTGAGGAGTCTGAGATCAGAGTGCCTACATGATTGGATTTTGGTGAGTACTGAAGAATTGCTGCTTTTGAACTGTGGTGTTAGAGAAGACTCTTTTTTTTTTTTAATATTAATGATTACTTTATTTATTTTTTTTTAATTTTCTTTACTTTATTGTGTTGGTTTTGACATACACTGACATGAATCCACCATGGGTATACATACGATCCCCCTCCAGAACCCCCCTCCCTCCTCCCTCCCAATTCCCTCTCCCTGGGTCATCCCTGTGCACCAGCCCCGAGCATCAAACCTGGGCTGGCGATTGATTTCACATATGATAATTAACATGTTTCAATGCCATTCTCCCATATCATCTTGAGAGTCCCTTGTATTGCAAGGAGATCCAACCAGTCCATCCTAAAGGAAATCAGTCCTGAATATTCATTGGAAGGACTGAGGCTGAAGCTCCAATACTTTGGCCACCTGATGCAAAAAACTGACTCACTGGAAAAGACCCAGATGCTGGAAAAGATTGAAGGTGGGAGGAGAAGGGGGAGGAAGAGAATGAGATGGTTGGATGGCATCACTGACTCAATGGACATGAGTTTGAGTAAACTCCAGGAGTTGGTGACGGACAGGGAGGCCTGGAGTGCTGCAGTCCATGGGGTCACAAAGAGTTGGACATGACTGAGCGACTGAACTGAACTGAACTGAACTGAGAGCCCTCTTCCAGACTGCAGGCTGCTGACTTCTCCTTGTATCCTCACCTGGTAGAAAGAGTGAACTAGCTTTCCTCTTATAAAAGCACCAACCCCATTTACTAGGGCTCCACCCTCATGATATAGTCACTTCCCATAGTCCTCACCTCCATATATGATCACAGCGGGGTTTAGATACCTACATGTGAATTTATGGGAATAAAACATTCAACCATTACCAGGGATGATGGAATCCAGTTGCATCCAGGATTCAGGACACATCTTTATGTGGGGAAGAAAACGCAAGCATCTGAAGAGAGAAAGTTCCAGCTGAGAATGATGTGACTAATAATTCCACATGGTGACCCAAAGGATGTTGTGAAATCTGTTGAATCACAGCAGCACTTTTTCTCCTTGGGGATAGAGGGTTGCATGGTGGGCAGAGAGCAGATGGAGAAGAGCTATGAGCTTTCCTTTAAACTGTGGTCCTCATTCATTTTTTATTTTTTTCTATCCCAACACACAAGAGCATTATTATACTAGACCACCAGTAAACAGTGGACCTCAGTGGCAGGGAAGGACATAAATCGCTCTGTTTCGGAAGTGAATTGGTCTACGAGGAAGGGATGGGTAAGTAGTTGGAAGAAACCCCTTCCTATCCAGAGGTTCTGGTGCACTGTGCTCCCTTCTGACTCAATAGGAATCCTGCCTTAAGATTTCCTTCCCAGGAAGATGTAGTGTAGGAGGGAGGATCAACGTGAAAGAAGTAAAATATAGTCTCTATAGGTCCATTCTGGCTTATGTAAGACATTGAAATGAAGAGGAATATATGAAAAAAATAAGTGATGACATGTAATGTGGTTCAGTCACCAAGTCATGTCCAGCTCTTTGTGGCCTCAGGGACTGCAGCATGCCAGGCTTCCTGTCCATCACCATCTCCCAGAGCTTGCTCAAACTCACGTCCAGTGAGTCAGTGATGCCATCGAACCACCTCATTCTTTGTTGTCCCCTTCTCCTCCTGCCTTCAATCTTTCCCAGCATCAGGGTGTTTTCCAGTGAGTCGGATCTTTGCATCAAGTGGCCAAAGCATTAGACCTTCAGATTCAGCATCAGTCCTTCCAATGAATACTCAGGGTTGATTCCCTTTAGGATTGACTGGTTTGAACTCCTTGTAGTCCAAGGGACTCTCAAGAGTCTTCTCCAGCACCACAGTTTGAAAACAGCAATTCTTTGGTGCTCAGCCTTCTTTATGGTCCAACTCCCACATCTGTACATGACTAGTGGAAAAATAATAGCTTTGATTAGGCAGACCTTAGTTGGCAAAGTGACAGCTCTGCTGGTTAATACGCTGTCTAGGTTTGCATAGCTTTTCTTCCAAGGAGCAAGCACCTTTAATTTTATGGCTACAGCCACTGTCTGCAGTGATTTTGGAGCCTGAGAGAAGTGACATGGAGGTAAAATGTAACTAAAATGTAAAGACAAATATCCTTGACTACCTGTGGTCTAAAAAATGTAGTAGTCTTGCTTGCAGTAGTAGAGGGTGTGTTGGCATTTGTCAGTGATCAGTGGATGGATCACTGAACAAGTGTAATTTCTCTTGAGTGCAACATATCCATCAAGCAGGCTCTATGAGAAATTTGATGATTCTGTGAAGTCTGGATAAAGACTTTTATTCTGTGGTACCATTGAAATATTTAAAATATTCTCATTTTTTAAATTTAAATTATTATTTTTTACCTATAAACTAGTATTTTTTGTTTTATTAATTTTTAAATTAAGTGTAGTTAATTTATAATACTGTGTTAGTTTCAGGTGTACAGGAAAGTGATTTAGTAATATGTATATGTATATATACATAGACATCCATATTGGCTTCCCAGGTGGCTCAAGTGATTAAGAATCCACTTGCCAATGCAGAAGATTCAGGTTTGATCCTTGGGTCAGGAAGATCCCATGTAGAAGGAAATGGCACCCCACTCCAGTATACTTCCCTGGAAAATCCCATGGACAGAAGAGCCCCATGGGTTCATGAGGTCACAAAGAATTGGACATGACTGAGCACACACACATACATTCATATATATATTACTTTCCACATTCTTTTCCATCTTCGGTTACTACAAGATATTGAATATAGTTCCCTGTTCTATGGTCCTTGTTTTTATCTATTTTATATATAGTAGTGTGAATATGTTAATCCCAAACTCCTAATTCACCCTTCCTGTTTGGTAACCATAAATTTGTTTTCAATATTTGCCTATTTTGATCATCAAAATATTTTACAAAGACAGTTTCACCTTTTAAAATTAGGAAAGTACTAGTAAAAATCACACACACACACACACACATCTGCAGTTATAATTCAGTGGTTTATACAAGTTCTTATTCTGCAATAAAGTGGTAATATGCAGATATTGTAGGACTGCCCCAGGGAAAAGTTAGTAATACTGGGATATTTCCTGTGTTCCTCTGGATTTATCCAGTAGTATGAAATTGAATCATTTTGAAATATCAGACAATTTGCAGAATGATTTCCTCTTACTGTAAGATTCTTCACCAGAGCATCCCACCCAATTCTTGGTTGATATTATTTCAGTGACTTTTCAGAAGGGAATGAAGCAGATTCCTTTCTGTGTGTTTATGGACCAGAAAGGACAGATCTCTGGGCAAAACAAGATGACCTTAAAACCTAGAGCTTTACATGTAGAAAAGTGCCAGTATTTACAAACTAACATGACTTTGGAGATTTCTCTTCAAGCCTAACTCATGTAAATGCTACATAGTAACTGATTAGTATTTACAAAATAGAAACCTTTTATTCATGTAGTTTTTTATTTTGCTTGTTCATCAATTCAGAGCACACTCTGGTATTCAGCTGTTTTATATCCTTAGGGTGTAATGGTGAATAATGTTTACAAAACATCTCAAAGTCACCGGAAAATTGTTAGGTTCTTTGTGTCATCAAAGAAGCATAATACTGTATTCAAAATAATTGTGTCAAATATGCTTATTATGTTAATCTTTTTATTTTGACAATTGTAGTTGTTAGAAAGGACTTAACAGAAGTTCTCTACATCTCAGTCATATCACATAATACAATTTACTGTGCTGACTTGATTTACTACATTTATATGTTTTTATATCTTAGTCCAAGAGTGATTTTCTTTTGTATATTACTAACAAAACAAGGCTTTCCACTTTGAAGTAAGAAAATAGAGGCTAGTAAGGCCAGCGTGTGGAAAAAAAAGGTGAAAGTGTTAGTTGTGGAATTTTGTACAACTCTGAGAGTCCATGGAATGTAGCCCACCAGGCCGCTCTGTTCATGGAATTCTCCAGGCAAGAATACTGGAGTGATTTGTTATTCCCTTCTCCCAGGGATCTTCCTGATCCAGGGATCGAACCCAAGTCTCCTGCATTGCAGGTGGGTTCTTTACCAGAGTCACCAGGGAATATTATATTATCTTATAATAAGCTGGAAAAAAATTATGGACCACTAAAAGTGTTATGTTGCATAATTTTAAAAGTGTTTATATATGCAACTAAAAGGAATTTAAATATATCATATACTTTAACCTTTCAGGAACAGATACTGTTTAATCATATACCATTGACATTGAAGAATAGCAGCAACCCTAGAAAAAGTAAATCTTGCTTAAACACATTTGTAAGGGGACTATTAATAGGGCCCTCACCCAGTCCTTACTCTGCATGCTAAAATCTGGTTAGCAGTAATCAGATATGGTTTATTTGTATCATGTGGAGGATTAAAAGAGTGCTTCATAAAAATGCATCATACAAATAATGAAGGACTTGTGCAGAATACATGAATTCACAGTGTAGGATGATACAGGCAGTTTCTCCTACAGTTAAAGTAAACATAGTCATATTCAAGTACACACCAATCACATTCAGTGAAGCTTTGCTATTCTCTTGGGGCTTCTCTTGTGGCTCAGAGAGTAAAGAATCTGCCTGCAATGTAGGAGAACTGGGTTCCACCTTTGGGTCAGGAGTATTCCCTGGAGAAGGGAATGGCAACCCACTCCAATATTCTTGCACGGAGAATTCCATGGACATAGGAGTCTGGTGGGCTGTAGTCCATGGGGTTGCAAAGAGTCAGACACGACTTAACGACTTTCATTTTCACAGCCAACTGAGGTGAAGTCAAGCTTTGGAAACAGGCAACTGCCAATGATCAGTTGCTCAATTCACCAGAGATCATTTGGTTCTTGTCTTCTGTGTAACAGAGTCTGGCCTTTTCTCTGCTCCATGTCATCTTCACCCCAACATCAGGCTGACTTAATGATTTTTGTTGGAATATTGCTGGGCTCAAAGCAAAGGAGAGAAATGTCAAACCGCGAGCTTAAAGGTTTGGCTCCAAGGTAACGTACACTTCTCCTTGGTATGTCATACATTCCACATCTGGGTTCAACAGCATGGAGGAGAGTACACTTCCCTAAGGAGGGAGTCCATGGTGAGGTGGAAATTCAAGAGAGGAGCCACAAATGTATGGGGCAATAATACACTCTTGTGTAGGTTTAAATTTCTGGTTTATCCTCATTAAGGAACTGATAGAAACCCTAGGGCTAGGTATGGCTAAATATGATACAAAGAGTGATTTCAGTTTGTGAATCCCATGCTTTTACTATGGATAGCTTGTCCTTAGTGAATTTTTAAAATTATTTTTTCATATTATTTCAGGAAACTCTCATAACTGTGGCTACTCAAAGTTTATGTTATTCATCAAATGCTTAATAAACACTCTAATGTATTCATGAATATGATAAAATTCTTACCACCAAAACCTCAACATTTAGTTGAGAACAGAGATAATTATTTTATCAAATATCCTCAAATATTTTGAGGATAGTAAAGTGGAAATATAGATTTATTTAGAGAAGGAACTTATTTAACTTATATGCAGAGTATATCATGAGAAGCGCTGGGCTGGAGGAAGCACAAGCTGGAATCAAGATTGCCAGGAGAAATATCAATAACCTCAGATATGCAGATGACACCACCCTTATGGCAGAAAGTGAAGAAGACCTAAAGAGCCTCTTGATGAAAGTGAAAGAGGAGAGTGAAAAAGTTGGCTTAAAACTCAACATTCAGAAAACTGAGATCATGGCATCCAGTCCCATCACTTCATGGCAGATAGATGGAGAGACAGTGGAAACAGTGGCTGACTTTATTTTTCTGGGCTCCAAAATCACTGCAGATGGTGATTGAAGCCATTAAATTAAAACATGCTTTCTCCTTGGAAGAAAAGCTATGGCCAACCTAGACAGTATATTAAAAACCAGAGACATTACTTTGCCAACAAAGGTCTGTCTAGTGAAGGCTATGGTTTTTCCAGTGGTCATGTATGGAAGTGAGAGTTAGACTATGAAGAAAGCTGAGTGCCGAAGAATTGATGCTTTTGAACTGTGGTGTTGTAGAAGACTCTTGAGAGTCCCTTGGACTGCAAGGAGATCCAACCAGTCCATCCTAAAGGAGATCAGTCCTGGGTGTTCATTGGAAGGTCTGATGTTGAAGTGGAAACTCCAATACTTTGGCCACCTGATGCGAAGAGTTGACTCATTGGAAAAGACCCTGATGCTGGGAAAGATTGAGAGCATGAGGAAAAGGGGACAACAGAGGATGAGATGGTTGGATGGCATCACCGACTCAATGGCCATGGGTTTGGGTGGACTCTGGGAGTTGGTGATGGCAGGGAGGCCTGGCGTGCTGCGGTTCATGGGGTCACAGAGTCAGACACGACTGAGCAACTGAACTGAACTGCACTGAACTGAGAGAAGGAACTGGCCACCCACTCTAGTATTCCTACTTCGGAAATCCCATGGACAGAGAAGCCTGGTGAGCTACAGTCCCGTGGAGTCAAAGAGTTAAGCACCACTGAGTGTCTGAGCATGAGCACGTAGGTTTATTACTGTATTCTATACTATTGTTAAATGTACTTTATGTAGATTTTCTCATTTAATCCAGCAGTGTTTCCAGGAGGAGGTAATTTTTTTTTTCATAATGACAGGCTTAGAGTGGTTAGTGACATGCCCAAGGTCATAAGTGGTTAGTGTTTATGTCAAACCAAGTCATCTGCTCTAGAGCCTAAACTCTTTTATAACACTATACTGTTAGCACCTCTGTTTTTTCCTCTGAAAAGGTATTACTTTTAGTCTATGTGATCCTGAAGTTATTATCTACTCTGAGTCCTGCATCTGAGTTAACAGTATCAAGGGCTGTTTTTGCTCACATTTGGTAGCCTAAGTGTCTTCTACTTCCAGGTCAAAGCTGAATGTTTGTCCCATTGGAGATGTATCACTTCCTGCACATCTTTCTTCAACTTCTGCAGTAGCAGAAATTCAAGATCTGCTTCAAAGTGGATCTGTTTATGATCAGTGTGCTTTATTCTGTGGGAATCATGATGTAAGGGACTTAGCATGCATGCGTGTGCTTGCTCTAAAACCAGAATGAATTTAAAACTAAATGATAAATAGATTTAAATACTTACAGTGGTTTTAGGTACTCTCACTTAAATCAGTAAGCCTCAACAGCATGGAAAATAAATTTATCCAAAATATTTCTATTGTTGAATATAGTGCAATCCACTTATTAATGAAGACTTTGTGCAGTTTTAAAATAATCTTTGTTAAGCTCCCGTGCTCTGAAAAGACTGATCAAAATTATTAAAAACTCAAAACTACTTTTGTGAATTCTAAAGATCTGAAGACAGTAAAAATCTAGTTAATTTCATTTTTAAAAGATGAGGGAATTTGTTTCTCTTGGTCTCAGAAGTAACTACAAGCATTCAGATTTTCCCTGAATTTAAGGAAGACTTATTATTATTTTTTTTTAACATTAGAGTTTTTCTCTAAGCAC
The DNA here is from genome assembly GCA_007570785.1 of Antilocapra americana. Taxonomy (NCBI): domain Eukaryota; kingdom Metazoa; phylum Chordata; class Mammalia; order Artiodactyla; family Antilocapridae; genus Antilocapra; species Antilocapra americana. The sequence goes on along the minus strand of ML660211.1, from coordinate 1,303,518 downwards.
TTGAATTGTTTTGGAGGTGGGGAGTTTTAAAGTCATTGTAGACTACAAATACAAAGTAGATGTCTACTTTGCAGAGAGGTGATGGAGAATTTGTAGCATTAGATAGAACCTAATAGATATTGATAATATCTGCTTGTAGCCTCAGCTTGTAACTCTTGAAGCATGACTCATATCTTTGATTCCTTGACATCCTAATGTAAATTTATTTCCCAAATTCAAATTAGTAGTGGATATTTGTGTGACAATTTCTTGGGGGGAGAGAGGAGAAACTGTGTTACCAGCCATACAGCAAAGAGCTTTATGAAATCTTTATTTGATATCTTATTGTTCCAAAAGGACTTTTCTTGGTAGCTCAGCTGGTAAAGAATCTGCCTGCAATGCAGGAGACACCAGTTGGATTCCTGGGTTGGGAAGATCTCCTGGAGAAGGGATAGGCTACTTAGTTCCTCAGGCCTTACTTGACAGGGTATCTCCTGCTCTCTGCCTTCCTTCCTTTCCCAGTCAGGCATCTAAATTTTCCTTGGTCTGGTTCATCTGTTCATCCTCTGCCACTTGGTATTCTCTTCAAGTTTCTAACTCCTCCTTTTTACAATCAGAGCAATTTGGCTCTTTATTATTGCTCTAATACTATCCCTGTCCTCTTGGCCTTTGCTAACAAAGCATCTTTTGCCTAGAAGTTTCTTCCTTGAATGCAGTGGAGCTTATCAAGAACAAACATAATTTCCCTGTGTTATACATACTGACATGCAAGTATGTACACTATGGGATGAGAACTTCTCAAAAATAAAAAAAAAACTGATGAAGATGCCATATGGATAGAGGAAGAAAATTGCAAGTACAAAAAAGGCATTATTTCTAAAGTTAATAAGCTGAAATATTTGCAGCTAGATCTGTTTTTGGTGATGGAAATAAATCATGCATAGAAGGAAACTAGAAGATCTGACACCAATATCCTTCTCTCATGTTGTTGCAAATATGACATAATATTAAAAAAAAAACATTGTTTAAGATGTACCTTACTCTTTATGTGCAGTGTATCCACAGTTCCTAGAAATCACAAGAAGAATGTAGAAAGGAAAGACTGGATATTGTTTTCTCTTATTTCTATTTAACACAGGCTATCATTACTCCAACAGTCCATCCTTTGTTGTATCAAGTTTTGGTATCTTCAGTTCAGTTCAGTTGCTCATCATGTCTTACTCTACTATACCATGGACTGTGGCAAGCCAGACTTCCCTGTCCATCACCAACTCCTGTAGCTTGCTCAAACTCCTGTCCATTGAGTCAGTGATGCCATCCAACCTTCTCATCCCCTGTCATCCCCTTCTCCTCCTGCCTTCAATCTTTCCCAGCATCAGGGTCTTTTCCAATGAGTCAGATCTTTGCATCAGGTGGCCAAAGTGTTGGAGTTTTAGCTTCAGCATCAGTCCTTCCAACGATTATTCAGAACTGATTTCCTTTAGGATGGACTGGTTTGATCACCTTGTAGTCAAAGGGACTCTCAAGAATCTTCTCCAACACCACTGTTCAGAAGCATCGATTATTTGGTGCTGGGCTTTCTTTATAGTCCAACTCTCACATCCACATGACCACTGGAAAAACCATAGCTGTGACTAGATGGAACTTTGCTGGCAAAGTAATGTCTCTCCCTTTTAATATGCTGTCTAGGTTGGTCATAGCTTTTCTTCCAAGGTACAAGCATCTTTTAATTTCATGGCTGCAGCCACCATCTTCAGTGACTTTGGAGTCCAAAAAAGTAAATTCTGTCACTGTTTCCATTGTTTCTCCATGTATTTGTCATGGAGTGATGGGACCAGATGCCATGATCTTAGTTTTTTGAATGTTGAGTTTTAAGCCAACATTTTCACTCTCCTCTTTCACTTTCATCAAGAGGCTCTTTAGTTCTTCTTCACTTTCTGCCATAAGGGTGGTGTCATCTGTGTATCTGAGGTTATTGATATTTCTCCCAGCAGTCTTGATTCCAGCTTGTGCTTCATCCAGTCTGGCATTTCTCATGATGTACTCTACTTATAAGTTAAATAAGCAGAGTGACAGTAAGCAGCCTTGTACTCCTTTCCAGGTTTGGAACCAGTCTCTTGTTCCATGTCCAGTTCTAATTGTTGATACTTGACCTGCATACAGATTTCTCTAGAGGCAGGTCAGGTGGTTTGGTATTCCCATCTCTTGCAGAATTTTCCACAGTTTTTTGTGATCCACACAGTCAAAAGTTTTGTTAAAGTCAATACAGCAGAAGTAGATATTTTCTGGAAGTCTCTTCCTTTCTTGATGATTAAACGGATGTTGGTAATTTGTTCTCTGGTTCCTCTGCCTTTTATAAAACCAGCTTGAACATCTGGAATTTCATAATTCACATACTGCTGAAGAACAGCTTGGAGAATTTTGAGCATTAATTACTTTGCTAGCATGTGAGATGAGTGCAATTGTGCGACAGTTTGAACATTCTTTGGTATTGCCTTTCTTAGGGATTGCAATGAAAAGTGACCTTTTCCAGCCCTGTGGCCTCTGCTGAATTTTCCATATTTCCTGGCATATTGAGTGCAGCCCTTCACAGCATTGTCTTTTAGGATTTGAAATAGCTCAACTGGGATCCCAGTAACTACTCTAGCTTTGTTCAGTGATGTTTTCTAAGGCTCACTTGACTTCACATTCCAGCATTTCTGGCTCTAGGTGAGTGATCACACCATCATGGTTATCTGGGTCATGAACATCTTTTTTGTAGAGTTCTTCTGTGTATTCTTGCCACCTTTCTTAATATCTTCTGCTTCTGTTAGGTCCATACCATTTCTTTCCTTTATTGTGCCCATCTTTGCATGAAATGTTCCCTTGGTATCTCTAATTTTCTTGAAGAGATCTCTAGTCTTTCTCATTCTATTTTTTTCCCCTCTATTTCTTTGCATTGATCACTGAGGAAGGCTTTAATATCTCTCCTTGCTATTCGTTGGAACTCTGAATTCAAATGGGTGTAACTTTCCTTTTCCCCTTTGTGTTTAGTTTCTCTTCTTTTCTCAGCTATTTGTGGGCTTCTCAGACAACCATTTTGCCTTTTCGCATTTCTTTTTCTTGCGATCGTCTTGATCACTGCCTCCTATACAATGTCACGAACCTCTGTCCATGTTTCTTCAGACACAGTGTCTATCAGTTCTTATCCCTTGAATCTATTTGTAACTTTCACTGTATAATTGTAAGGGATTTGATTTAGGTTATACCTGAATGGTCTAGTGATTTTCCCTACTTTCTTCTATTTAAGTCTGAATTTGGTGATAAAGAGTTCATGATCTGAGCCACAGTCAGCTCCCGGTCTTGTTTTTGCTGACTGTATAGAGCTTCTCCATCTTTGGCTGCAAAGGGTATAATCAGTTTGATTTTAATATTGACCATCTGGTGGTGTCCATGTGTAGAGTCTTCTCTTGTGTTGCCGGAAGAGGGTTTTGCTTTGACTAGTGCATTCTCTTGGCAAAATTTTGTTAGCCTTTTGGTACTCCACAGCCAAATTTTTCTGTGACTCCAGGTATCTCTTGAATTCCTGCTTTTGTATTCCCTTCCCAAATAATGAAAATCACATGTTTTTTGGGTGTTAGTTCTAGAAGGTCTTGTAGATCTTCATAGATCCATTCACTTTCAGCTTCTTTAGCATTACTGGTTCAGGCACAGACTTGAATTACTGTGATACTGAATGGTTTGCCTTGGAAATGAACAGATATCATTCTGTCATTTTTGAGGTTGCACCCAAGTACTGCATTTCAGACTCTTTTGTTGACTATAAGGGCTACTCCATTTCTTCTGAGGGATTCTTGCCCACAGTAGTAGATATAATAGTAATCTGAATTAAATTCACCCATTCCCGTCCATTTTAATTCACTGATTCCTAAAATGTCATTGTTCACTCTTGCCATCTCCTGTTTGACCATTTCCAGTTTGCCTTGATTCCTGAACCTAACATTCCAGGTTCCTATGCAATATTGTTCTTTACAGCATTGAACTTTACTTCCATCACCAGTCATATCCACAGCTGGATGTTGTTTTCACTTTGGTTCCATCTTTTCTGGGGTTATTTTTCCACTCTTTTTCAGTAGCATATTGGGCACCTACTGACCTGGGAAGTTTATCTTTCAGTGTCGTGTCTTTTTTCCTTTTTATACTGTACATGGGGTTCTCAAGGCCAGAATACTGAACTGATTTGCCATTCTCTTCTCAAGTGGACCATGATTTTCTTTTAAATGTAGTGCCACTTGAAATTCAAAATATTTCATCATTATATGAACTATTGAATGTACACTACGGTGTCTTTTAAGTCTTGTACTTCTACCAGTCTGATGATCTTTCTCAAGATTCATGAGGTAATGTACAAAAAAGTTACAGTAACATAGTTTTATTAAAACTAAAAGTGTTCTCAAATTGACAGAGTTATGGAAACAAAAAATAATAACCTGGTCCCTATTTCTTTCATATTTTATGAAATTAAAATACTACAACATGTCATGGGATGATGTTCTATCTCTTGAAGGCTATCGTACAACTTTAATATAATAGATAAATAATCTAAATTCTTTGATTTTTAGTTTATACTCAATTATAGATCTTTTCTGTCTTAAATATGTGTTAATTTTCCATGTGGACCTTACCTTCTCAGTCTTTAAAGCATTTTGAGAACATATGGTTTCATTAAACTCTCCTTATTGAGAATCTTTGCAGAGTAATTAATATTTTAAAATAATTTGTTACCTTATTTTGGAACATTTCCATTTTCTTTACCTTATGATATGGTAACATATTTGAAATAAAAGTTAAACAAGAGCATTTCAGTTTTTTTTAACAGGTATGAGTTGTTAATTTGGGACATATGAGCAATGTCAATAAACTTCAAAAGATGAAATGAGTTGATAGCAAATAACAGTCTTAAGCAATCTTAATTTTGGAAAATTTAACAAAATAGAGTGTAATATTTTATCCTTTAATAATGTCTGTTACTACAACATTGTTTTAAATAAATTTAGGAATCCCAGTATAGATTCTTAGAACATTTTAGGAATTAGAGAAGTAATTGCATTTCAGTAAAGCCCATGTCATGTTAATTTTTATGATATTTTATATAGTACATTTACTACATGCAGTGTTCTATATATGTAATGAAAATATGAAGTGAAATGTATATTTCATGATTAACTCCTTCATTAAAACATTAGTGTTCAGAACCTTCAGGAATTTCAAATTATCATAGATAAATTTATTTTCTATGCAGAGAAGGTGTGGTTTTTAAATCAGACTATCTAAAATTAGTAAATATTAAGATTTGTTTGCTACATTATAAGATTTTATTTCATATTTTAGAGTATAGTGAACATAGTTCATATTTTATTTGAGTCTGAAATTTATTGTAAACACCCCACTTTAATTTACTACTTTGGGAGCTTTCAGATGTAGACTGTAGATTTGGTTGGGCCTTCATGTGTTGACCAGGTGTTTATGCCAACTTTGGGTTTAAATCTTTCCAAGTGATTCTTCAACATAAAAGTTAATAAAGTATTATTTTATTGATTGATGCTGCTGGGAAAAATTATTGAACATAATCAGATGTGAACCAGTTTTATCTAAATTATAAAGATATTCCTTTGTAGACTCAAAGAGTGCCTGACCCCATGGAATGTGCTGAAGTCAAGATTTACTGAATGAGTAGGTCAATGCACTGTACATTTTTTAGTCAACTCAGTTGTGTCTGACTCTATGATACTGTAGCCTGTAGTCCACCAGGCTTCTCTGTCCATGGGATTTCCCAGGTAAAAATACTAGAGTGGGTTGCCATTTTCTTCTCCAGGGATCTTCCCAACCCAGGGATTGAACCCTAGTCTCCTGCATTGGCAGGCGGGTTCTTCATCACTGAACCACCTGGGAAGTCCGGATCAATGTATACCTATTCTGTAGAAATACTTCAGCCATTTTTCTTCCATGCCATTTTCAGGTAATGGATAGATAGCTATTTAACTTTGATGATTACTGTAATTTTCTTAATTATATGTTTTGCCTTTTATTCAAACTATGTGTTGCTTTGTTATGTTCCTGTTTGTATATGGCAATACACAATGTGGAACTACTGTAGAGTTTTAGAATTTATTTTGTCTTTCATTTATTCACTTACTAAGCATATATTCATTATTTTCTATTTGCCTGATCCTTTGCTAGAAGGATATGATACAAACATGAGACCTACTCTCAAGAAATGAGAGCAATAGAAGTGTTCACATTTGTCATAATTATAAAACAGTCTATGATATACACAGTAAAACCCAGGCACAGTGTACTTTGGGACATTACAGATAGGGTGACTTATGGTCACCCATGCACTGAGTAAGAACAAACATTGAATGCGCAGAAAAGTGGGAGTGAAGAAAACTATAAAGGGTTGGTGTTAAGTCTGAAGAAGGGCATATGGCTATAAGAAGATATAAGTGATGAAGAAACAGACTTCCTAGAGGATACTGCAGAAGGGAACTGAGTAGAGAGTGATCTCTTTCTATCAATAGCTGACAAAGGTGTTCAGAAGATTTTGCTTTGGATATAGCCTGGGAGAAGGAGATCAAATATTCTAGGGCACTGGCTAGCTTCTGTCCTTCAATGTTTATTCTGTTTCTTATTTAATTAAATTAATTTAATTTATACTTAAATTGTTCTTGGCCGTGCTGCATGGCATGTGGAATCTTAATTTCCTGACCAGGGATCAAACCCAGGCCCCTTGCATTGGAAGTGCAGAGTCTTGACCACTGGACCACAAGGGAAGTCCCATATATTTCTATTTCTTCTAACCAGTTATGAACTTTAATGACATTTTAGTCTTTTAGCATGAATACTTTCCAAGTGGGCCCTCCTCAACCCCTCACTCTTTACCATTTAGGTTGACATTTGTTTCAACCTTTGCATGCATGCTAAGTCACTTCAGTCATGTCCAACTCTGTGATCCCATGACTGTAGCCCACCAGACTCCTCTTTCCATGGGATTCTCTAAGCAAGAATACCAGAGTGGGTTGCCATGCCCTCATCCAAAGGGATCTCCCCAACCCAGGGATCAATCCCACGTGTCTTATGTCTCCTGCAGTGGCAGGTGGGTTCTTTACCACTAGTGAATGAATCTGAATTCTGGCATGCATCCACAATGGCAAGTGCAAGAAGCCAGAAGGCACAGCTGTGTAGGTGGGATGGGGCAGGGGGTGTTTCTTATGATTAGCTGTTAATTTACTTCAGTGAAACTCAATCATTTACAACATGGAGATGTCTCAGCACAGTCTCACTGTGTGCATTGCTCCCTCCTGGGTTTTTAGTGCTTAGCATTAATCCTTTTATAATGTATCTCTTTCTCTTCATCTGATTGCTAGGTTTGCTGCTGTTGAAAAAAGTGGAAAGTGAAGTCGTTCAGTTGTGTCCAACTCTTTGTGACCTATTGCGCTCCTTTGTCCATGGGATTTTCCAGGCAAGGGTACTGGAGTGGGTTGCTATTTCCCTCTCCAAGGGATCATCCTGACCCAGGAATCGAACCGGGTCTCCCACATTGCAGGCAGATGCTTTACCCTCTAAGCCTCTAGGGAAGCTGCTGTTGTTCAGTCGCTAAGTCATGTCCAACTCTTTGCAACCCCATGGATTGCAGCACACCAGGCTTCCTGGAGTTTGCTCAAACTCATGTCCATTGAGTTGATGATGCCATCCAAGTATCTCATGCTCTGTTATTGCTTTCTCGTCCAGCCTTCAGTCTTTTCAGGTGTCAGGGTCTTTTCCAGTGAGTCAGTTCTTCACATCAGGTGGCCAGTGTATTGGAGTTTCAGCTTCAGCATCAATCCTTCCAGTGAATATTCAGGGATGATTCTCTTTAGGATTGACAGGTTTTATCTCCTTGCAGTCCAGGGGATTCTCAAGAGTCTTGTCTAGGACCATAGTTCAAAGGCGTCAATTCTTTGGTGCTCAACCTTTTTTATTGTCCAGCTCTACATCCGTACATGACTACTGGAAAAACCATAGCTTTGACTATATGGACCTTTGTTGGCAAAGTGATGTCTCTGCTTTTTAATATGCTAAGTTTGTCATAGCTTTTCTTCTAAGGGGCAAGTGTCTCTTAATTTCATGGCTGCAGTCACATCTACAGAGATTTTAGAGCCCAAGAAAATAAGTCTGTCAGTGTTGCTAGTTTTTCATTATCTTATTTGCCATGAGGTGTTGGGACTGGATACCATGATTTTAGTTTTTTAAATGTTGAGTTTTAAGGCAGCTTTTTCTCTCTCCTCTTTCACCTTCATCAATAGGCTCTTTAGTTCCTTTTCACTTTCTGCCTTTATGGTGGTGTCATCTGCATATCTGAGGTTATTGACTTTTCTCCCAGCAATCTGGATTCCAGTTTGTGCTTCATCCAGATGGGCATTTTGCATGATATACTCTGCACAGAAGTTAAATAAGTAGGGGGACAGTATACAGGTTTGACATACTCGTTTCCCAATATTGAACCGGTCCATTGTTCCATGTCTGGTTTAGTTGCTTCTTGTGTTAACTGTTTATTCATGTCTTTTATACATTAATTCTTTTGTTGGATTTTTTTTTTTTTTTTACTGCATCTCACTTTATTGCTTACTTTATGTGTTAAGGAACTTCACCCTTTGCCATAGATATTTTTCCCATTTAATGGTTAGGGTTTGGGGTTTTCTCATGGCATTTTGCCCTATGGATGTTTTCATTAATTTTTATGAAGTTGACATTATCCATCTTTTTGTGACTTCTGGACTTTGACGTATGGTTATGTCAAATGTGGACTCCTCACTAGGCAAGTATAAAAAAGCCTGTTAACCAAGTAATGTTAGGCTAATTAGTGTGGTTAATTAACACAAGAGGAGAGAAGGGGAGAACACCAACTTGACAGAGTAAAGTAGTATCTCAAAATGAGGAAATTAGGGCACAGATCTGTAGGGTTTCAGGGCCTGCAAGGATGAATGTAAGGCAAGTCTTACACGACAAGTGTTGGTTGAGGTTATGCAAAATACATGAGAAAATTGCTTTTGGTTGATGAGAATGACAAAATGAGGATCTTGAAGAGAGCCTTGGTAAGCAAACTGTTAATATTGATGGGAAGGTGAGATCTTAGTCTTAGATCTGGTATTTCCTGGAGAAAGCAGCTAAGCTGTTTTTGCCTGCTCCTGATATTGTTTAGTGCGAAAACAGTAAATTATCTCCATTCTCTATCATTCAACATAAGCATAGGGCAAAATGTTAGATTCATTTCTCAGTTATAAGGAAATATTACCCTTTTCCCTCATTTTACCTTTCTTTACTTAAAAGTGAAAGTTTAGTCACTCAGTCGTGTCCGACTCTTTGCAACCCCATGGACTGTAGCCTACCAGGCTCCTCCGTCCATGGGATTTCCCAGGCAAGAGGACTGGAATGGGTTGCTGTTTCCTTCTCCAGAGGAGCTTCCCAACCCAGGGACTGAACCTGGGTCTCCCACGTTGTAGGCAGACGCTTTACTGTCTGAGCCACCGGGAAAGTCCTGTATATATGACTTAACCTTATATTTAATTCTTTGTTATTGATAAACTTTATCCTGAAGACTGTGGATTTAGCTTTGTTTTCACACAGAGTCTACTTGGTTATCTCAGTACTCTTTATTAAACAATTTAATGTTCCTCCAGTGATTTGAGATTTTATTTTTATTATATATAAATTTCCACACGTTTTTGGTTCTCTTTCTGCACTTTACCCTCTGATTCATCCAACTGTCTACCTTCATATCACCAGCATGCTATATGAATTCCAGAGTCTGGGTATGTTTTGAAGTTTGTTAGTGGTTATTCTCCCTTGAAAAAAACAAAGTATTACTTTCTTTTCAGAGATATTTCTGGTTATTCCTATTTGCTTATTTTTTCCATAGGAGCTTTAGAATCAGCTTTTTTCCCCTGAAACTGATATTTTCTTAGACATTTTAGAATAGAATCAGAATACTTTCTAATAAAGTATTTGTATTCTATGGGAAATAAAAATTGAGTTAGTTTAGAAATTACTTTAGAAAAAATTGGCTGATTTTTCACAAAGTCAACTCATTCAGACAATGGGTACACTACAATGATTTGATAGCTTTATACAGTACCTGCTTCTTTTTTCAGAACTTTTATTTTTGGTTGACTGTCTTTTCTAGTTGGTGTTATAAATGAGAGCTCTTCCTCTAGCTGTTCATATTCAAATTTATGATTGATTTTATTATTTAAAGCTATTATGTTTTGTCAATTATTTACCCTATCATGTTACTAAATTCTCTCATTGCTTATGTAATTTTTATGTTTATGCTTTTGATTCTCAAAATAGACAGTGATTTTACTAGCAAATTTTACATCTTGTTTTAGTTTTACATCTTTTAAATACATGTACCTTTTTTTGGCTAATGGAATTGACTAGGACATTAAATACAATGATAAATAACAGAGGTAATGGTGGACACTTTCTTGTTCTTGACTTCCGTGGGAATGCTTCTGGATTCTCCTCATTAAGCATAATCCTACTTTTAAGCAGAGTGTCAGTATTCTATCATGTAAAGAATATTTCTATTTCTGTTTCAATGCCTAGTGACTGTACTAGGTTATGTCTTCGATAGAAAGTATTAGGTCCAAATTTCCTCTGCCATGTGTCCTTTTTATTTATACACAATCCAGCCATGTGTATTGCAGGATTCAAGTTTTCCTTTCTTTGAGGGAGACATTTTTAAATTATAAATTACATATTTTTTCCTTCTCTGTACTTTTCATTTGCTTTGAGAATACATTTATATATTGAATCTGCTTTGCATATCTTTTACATATCTATGTCTTTTTCTACTTCTTTCAGTTACTTATGTTTCTTCATTTGCTTAATTTTTTCCAGAATTATGACCATTTTGTGCTTCCTCCAGTATTTATTCTTCTTTATGCACTCTCCAATTGTTATGATTATTCCTGTGAATTTCTGTGTTCTTTGTTCAAGTCCTTTCCTATCAGTTCATGTCCTTCCCTTTGTTTTATTCATTATCTCCATGCCGAGTTCCTGTATGCTAGTTTTGTGGTCTCCTTTTACTGGCAGCTTCCATATTTTTTTTAAAGATGACATGTATATTCAAAAATTTTATCTGTTCTCTAATATACTTTTTCTCTTAAATGTTTTCCCACTGTAGATGATTTAACTACTGTTTTTTTTTGTGGTTTTCTTATAGTATCTCTGCATTGAATCTATACCATGATATTATTATGGATTTCCCTTTCATAGTTTTTGAAAGAGGTTCCTTTGGGGATGGGGGTGGATAGCTTTCTAGTCTCTACAACCCAGTCCTCTCTTCTTCCCCCAATCCTGTGACACAGGGACAGAGTGATTCCTGAATATAGGGTTTGTGTGTGTGTGTGTGTGTGTGTGTGTGTGTAGGTGAACCTCTACCTCTTCTATCCTCTGTGAGTAGACTACTTATAGGAAAACTAACTTTTGTAACTTTTTTTCTTCCTTCTTTAAAGACTATAGCCCTTCTTTCCCAAGATAGACTCTTTAAAAAGTGTATTTTTATTATCACAGTTTGAAATCTTCCACCTGTGATTCCCTTAACACTCCCTTGAAACTCTCCTAATGGGTTCTGACCATTCTGAGATAACATTATGCACTCCTTCCTAAATTTTGAAGTCTCAGATTTAAATACCTAAAGTTGGTATTTGTGATACTTTAATAATTTGTAGCTTTATACACTTTCCAGAAGAAGGAAAAGCTTTGAATTAAGATGGTGTCATGTTTAGGTCAGAAATCTGAATGGCCTTTAACGAATTCTAAGAGAGAAAAAAATTAGAAAATTAGGTACTCATTACTTAAAAGATGCTTCAGCTTAGGATGGGTTAGGAAATATTATTTGTAGCTCAGTTACAAATTACTTTTTAAATTTTTTACGTTTTGCACTATTAATATTTCTATAGATTACATAAAATATCACTTATGGCGCTTTGCCACCTGCCTCTCTGCACATACCCTTTGCCAAGTTCTCTGACACTCTTCCTATCAAGAAATGGAGTCTATTTCTCCACCCTCATCCATCCTGGCTAACCTTGGATCTAGTTTTGCCCAACAGATTAGAGCAAAAGAATTCCTGGCTTCTGCCTGCATTCTTGTGGAGCTCTGTCAGCGCCATGTGCAGACACCAGGCCAGCCTCTTTGAAGGTGACAGAGAGGCCCAATTTAGCTAGAGCATTAACTCCTAGAAAAGTGACTGACACTGTTTAGACTGTCCAGCTGCAGTTGTATTGAACAGATGACTCCAAGTGAGACAGCAAAATGTCTGCCCAGTTGAGCCTAGCCCAAATTGCTGACCTGTTGAATTGTGAACAAATAAAATGGCTGTGATTTTCAGCCTATGTATTTGGGGATTTCGCTATAGTGCAATAGAATATTGATGTAATAGTTCAATATATTTAATAAATATTTCACCATATCTATGCTGTCATTAGACATGGCATGAAAATAATGATAAAATAGTGCTCATGCGTTGTTATTTTTAAATAATAGAGTATATACCACATTATAGAGTAAGGTTTGAGTGATGTGCAGAAAATAAGCTCTTTGATACCACATAAAGACCCTGATGCTGGGAAAGATTGAGGGCAGGAGGAGAAGGGGGCCACAGAGGATGAGATGATTGGATGGCATCACTGACTTGATGGACATGAGTTTGGGTAAACTCCAGGAGTTGGTGATGGACAAGGAGGCCTGGCGTGCTGCAGTTCATGGGGTCACAAAGAGTTGGACATTACTGAGCGACTGAACTGAGCTGAACTGATTAATATATTAAGAACTGCTTTATCTTAAAGATTCAGTGCTCTAAATATTGCTCTCAATCCAGTTCTGTGGTTGGAACTCTGTGGCAGTACCTGTAAATGTGTCAAAATTTAATACCTTACCTAATAAATTTTAGAAGTGACTAAAAGTATTCCAGAATTATAGAATAAATATATATTTACCAGTTGGAATATATAGTGTATCACTTTTTAAAATTAATTTATTTTTTATTGAAGGATAATTGCTTTACCAGAATTATGCTCTTTTCTATCAAACCTCAACATGAATCAGCCATAGGTATACATATATCCCTTCCCTTTTGAACCTCCCTCCCATATCCCTCCCCATCCCACCCCTCTAGGTTGATACAGAGCCCCTGTTTGAGTTTCCTGAGCCATACAGCAAATTCTCATTGGCTATCTATTTTACATATATGGTAATGTAAGTTTCCATGTTACTCTCTCTATACATCTCACCCTCTCCTCCCCTCTCCCCATGTCCATAAGTCTATTCTCTATGTCTGTTTCTCCACTGCTGTCCTGTAAATAAATTCTTCAGTACCATTTTTCTAGATTCTGTATATATGTGTTAGAATATGGTATTTTGATAAAGTCCACCATGAGTATTTTTCTTTTAAGGTTTGTACTTTTTGTAAAGTCATATCTAAAATATCTTTGGTTCCCCCAAGGTTGCAAAAATTTTCTCTTATGCTCTAATTTTTTTAGTGATCTCAACTTTTCACTTAGATCTGTGATCCATTTTAAGATAATTATTGTGTATTGTGTGTGGTAAAGGTCAAAAGGCATTTGTTTTTTCCATATGGTATTGTGTTGCTTAAACATCTTTTATCTGAAAGCTCTCTGCATTGAATTACCTTTCTACTTTGTTGCAAGTGAATATGTATGTAGAGTGAATTTCTGCATTCGCTAAGAGCACAGGTCATTTTTTTAAAAGTAGTTATCATCTGTAGTTCACTTTTATTCTGATTACCTCTAACACATAACTGTAGTTTAGTCATACTGCATGACTGAGTAGCTAGGGGAATGAGAACTGGAAAGGAGGTATTGTAAAGACTGAGAGATGGTGGTGGGGCAACCCCAGACAGGAATGAAGGCACAGAACATTCATGCCTTGAAAACCAGCCAGCAGGAGAAGGATATTCCGTGAGAAAGGTTCTCAACAAATTTTAACTAAATAATGAATGGACTGATAGATGAATAAATTGGGAAGTGGAGTAGCAAGTTAAGTTTTCTGTTCTTATAAATTACTACTATTTAGTCCTACTTTTTTCTTAAGGCTTTCATTCTAAGATCTATTTGGTATAGTGTATCAATAACTAGAATAAATTTAGATACCATGTGATAAAAGTTTCTCATTTTACATGTTAAGAAAACATTCTACTCAGTAGGGATAGAGATAGTGTTCAAGGCATACAGTAAATGGTCAAAGCAGAATCTTGATTCAGATCTTTGGACTCTTTGTGCAGGGTTTGGGTTCTTTTGACTGTACTAAATGTTTTGTTTCACACACCAAAAATTATGCTTTTAAATGAATAATGGATTCAACTCTGATAGGCCAAAAATATTTAAAAATCTATAAAGGAAACATTTTAGAAAAAAAATTTCCAGAGAGTAAATGTTTTACTAATTGTTAAATCCAATGCTTTTTTCCATCCAAGATCAGTTTGGGTCTAAATAATATTTCAAGACTTCATAGTGCAGCATTGGGATATAATGCTTAATTTTCTAGTGTTCAAATCAAGCAAGAGATACATGAACAGTCCCTTCTGTATTTTTTTTAAACAGGGCTACTCTTGCAGATATCAAAATCTGTTATATTTACTGAGAAAAATTTTTTCTCAAGAATGTGGAATTAAGGCTGCTTTCTCAAAGCTAAGTGACATAATCAATACATAATGAGTCAGAATAAAGATATTCAATGTTAGCTTTAAGAAACAGTGACTTTCACAGTCAAAACCAGGCATGACACTAAATTATTTTGAGGTCAGTAATCTGTTTAAAGAATGAATGTTCGTCATTCAGGAGAAAGGTTAGTAAGTAGAGGAAAGACAGGGGGAAAAAGTTAGGGATGCAGATGCATGCAAAGAAATCACAGTGGTACTTAGAGAAGAGAACGTTCTAATTTTTAAAATTGTCTCTTTTTTTGTTAAGAATATGTAAGTTCTCCTTTCTTAGTGAATTTCAGCTATACAGTACAGTGCTATCAACCACAGTTAACGTATTATTATATATTAGATCCTCAGACCTTATTTATCTTATAAATGAAAGTTTGTCCCCTCTCACCAACCTCACCCCACCCCTAGCTCCTGGCAAATAGTTTCTACTCTGTTTCTGTGACTTCATTTTTTTTTTTTTAAGATTCTACATTTAAGCAATACCATGTGATATTTAACTTAGCATAAATGTTCTTCACGTTTGTCCATGTTGCTTTAAATGACAGGATTTCTTTATTTTTTTAAGAGTGAAAACTGTTCCATTATATACACATACCACAGTTTCTTTATCCATTCATCCTTTCATGGACACTTAGGTTGTTCCCATAGCTTGGATATTGTAATAATGCTGCAGTGAATGTGAGAATGCCAATAACTCTTTGATATGATGACTTTGTATCTTTGCGTGTATGCCTAGAGATGAAACTGCTGAATCATATGGTAGTTCTGTTTTTAATTTCTGGGGGAACCTCTGTGCTCTTTTCCATAGTGACTACCGGTTTACATTCCCATCACCAGTACACAAGAGTTCCCTTTTACCCACATCCCCACCAGTATTAGGTGGCTCTTGATTTTTCAGTAGTAGATATCCTAATATCTCATTGTGGCTTTAATTTGCATTTCCCTGCTGATTAGTCATGTTGAACACCTTTTCATGTACCTTTTGGCAATTAACATATCTTCTTTGGAAAAATGTCTGTTTAGATACATTGCTCCTTTTAAATTAGATGTTAATAATGATCCTGTTCTAATGAGTTATATAAGCTTCTTGTGTATTCTGGATATTAACTCCTTACCAAATATGTATTTGCAAATATTTGTTCCCATTCCATGGGATGATCTTTAATCTTGTTGATAATTTCCTTTGGTGTATAGAAGCTTTTTAGACTGATGCAATCCCATTTTTATATGTTTGCTTTTGTTGCCTTTGCTTCTGGTGTCAAATCTTTGTCAGATGTCAAGGCGTTCTCCCTTACATTTTCTTATAGAAGTTTTAGAAATTCAGATCTTATGCTCAAGTCTTCAATTCATTTTGAATTGGTGTTTGTATATGATACAGGATAATGGTCCAGTTTCATTCTTTTGTGTGTGGGTATTTTTCCCAGTACCATTTATTGAACAGACTACCCTTTTTCTCATTGTATATTCTTGACTTCTTTATAAAAAAAACCTGACCATATACATGTGGTTTCATTTCTGGGCTTTCTGTTCTTTTCCATTGATCTGTCTATTTCACGCCAGTACCATACCATATTTATCACAATAGTTTGTAATGTAGTTCAAACTCTGTAGTTCAAAGCTTGATAACTCAAGCTTTGTCCTTCTTCACAAGATTGCTTTGGGTTTTGGGGGTCTTTCATTATTCCATACAAATTTTAGAATTGTTTGATTTCAGTGAGAAAGATGCCCTTGGAATTTTGATAGGGATTATATTGAATATCTTTATTGTTTTGGGTAAAGGGATATTTTAACAATGTTTAACTATTTTAATCCTTCCAATTCACGAATATGGAATACCTTTCTATTTATTTGTGCCTTTTCCAATTCGTTTCATTAATGTCATAATTTTCAGTGAATAAATCTTTCACCTACCTGCTTAAATTTATTTCCAAATTTAAAAATTATTTTAGATGGGATTAATTTCTTAACTTCTCTCTCTGATAGTTTTTTGTTGGTATATAGAAATGCTACTGATTAATTCTCTTGATTTTATATACTATAATTTAACTGAATTCTTTTATTAGTTCAACATTTTGTTTTTATAAAGTCATTAGCATTTTCTGTATATAATATTATTTATCTGCAGGGAGAGAGAGTTTTACTTCTTCTTTCCCAATTTGGAGATCTTTTATTTATTTCTCTAGCCTAATTTCTCTGTCTAGCACTTTCAGTGGTGAGAGTGGGAATCCTTTTTTCACTGTTTAGCCATTGAGTTTGATGTTAGTTTTGGGCTTGTCATCTATGGCCTTTATTCTGTTGAGGTACATTCCTTCTGTACCCAGTGTTGGTGAGAGTTTTTGATCATTAGAGGATATTGAATTTTGTCACATACATTTTCTACATCTATTGAGATGATCAGATGATTCTAATCCTTCCTTTTTTATGTTGTGTATTACATTTATTGATTTGTGGGTATTGAGCCATCCTTATGTTCCTGGAATACATTTCCCTTGATTATGTGTATATGATTTTTATGTATTTTTATTTATTTTTCTAATATGTTGTTGAATTTTGTTTGCTGATTTATTGTGTTAACTATTTTTGTCTGTGTGTTCCTCAGAGTTATTGACCTGCAATTTTTCTTTTTTTTTTTGTAGTGGCTATGTCTATCATTGGTATTAGGGTAATTCTGGCCTCTTAAAATGAGTTTGAAAGTGTTCCCTCCTCCTTTGAGAGGGTAACAGGCAGGAAAGCCAGAGGTCTCCAAATGGAGGAAATAGGTTGCAAGTGTCACATTTTTTATCTCTTTCTTAAGCAGCAGGAGGAAATAAAATAGTGTTATATTTTTTTCCTCTTCTCTATACAAATTTAAAGAGGTTTCTCTTAAAATTCTGTGTTACCATAATGACACCTGGTTCCACCTGAACTTTTCTCAAACCTTGAGCTAACTAATGCATTTTTCTAATGAAAATGTTTGTCTTAAGCTATGTTAATGTACTGTGTATTTACCCTAGACTGTGTCTTCAAGTCAGTTGCACCTAAAGGCTCATAACCTACTTGACAAACCAGTATGTTATACACTGTTCTCCTAATCTGTGTTAATGAAACTATGTATTTGTATGGAAATTTGTCTTTCTTCAAGATTCATGTCAATTATTTTATGGCCCCGGATAACACACCTGGTGCCTGTGTTATCTCAGTGTATGTTGTTGGTGAGGGGCCTGGTGCCATTCTCTGAGTTTTGAGACATTTCCTTTCTTTAATTAGCAGACTGCTAGTAGCTATATGATATCCTGCCAAAGAGTAGCAGCGGGGCACTCTTTCTGGCCCCTTCTGATGTCTATGTCAGAAGCTTTCTCTCTTTCTTTTATACTTTAATAAAACTTTATCACATAAAAGCTCTAAGCAATCAAGGCCCATCTCTGGCCCCAGATTGAATTCTTCTCCTCTGGAGGCCAAGAATCTCGGCATCTTTTGTGGTTCAGCAACAACCTTTCATCTTTATTTTTAGAAGAGTTTGAGAGGGATTGGTGCTAATTCTTTTTTTTTTTTTTTTTTACTAATTCTTCATTAAATATTTGGTAGAATCAAACTGTGGAGCCACCTGGTCCTTGTTTTTGTTGCTCAGTCACTGTGTTGTGTCTGACGTTTTGCAACCCCATGGACTGTAGCAAGTCAGTCTTCCCTGTTCTTCACTATCTCCCAGAGTTTGCTCAAAACTCATGTCCATTGAGTTGGTGATGCCATCCACACATCTCATTGTTTGTTGTCCCCTTCTCCTCCTGCCCTCTGGTCCTGGACTTTTTTCTTGAGAGTTTTGACTTCAGTGATGCAGTTTCCTCCAACCACAGAATACACATTTTTCTTTATTTCACACGGAGTATTCTTTGGAATAGGTCATGTGTTAGGCCACAAAGCAAGTCAGTAATTTTAAGAAGATTGAAATCAAATCAAACATCCTTTCTTAACATAAGTGTATGAAAGTAGAAATCAACTACAGAAAGAGAACTAGAAAATCCATGAATATGTGGGCATTAATCAAAATGCTCCTGAGGAACCAATGAGTCAATAAACAAATCAAGACAAAAATAAGAAAAAAAATGAGATAAATGAAAATGAAAATCCAACATGCCAAAACTCACAGGAGAATGCTCTGATCTGAAGGCATGGTGTGTCTTATTTGGGTATCCAAAATAATCCTACTTTAAGCAAGAATAATCTAGATTACCTCATGTCATTTAACATTTGAATTTTATGTTCCACTTCCCATGCTCTAATCTGTGGTCATCAGGTCATCTGCAATGTATATTTTGACTTCCCAGAAGCACACTCATGTTGACAGTATACTGCCAAGAAGAAGTTAGTTTCTGGTTATATTAGTTTAATATTCTGAAAGTTACTGAATAAAGTACCGTTTTGATTTTGTATCTCAGCCTCTAGCATATTTAGGTACAGACTCTGTATCCATGAATTTTATAAGCACCTGAGAAGATGAACATCTGTAAATCTGCAGAGGAGACATGGTAGAAAGAAACTCTCCTTTGTGGGGGATAGATAATGGCAACATGTCAGATGTTATTGAGTTAGCCAATGAGGGGTTTCATCTGTGGAGGGACTCTGGGATCAGGAATATTTGAAATTCAGCTTTAAATTTTTCTTACCTATGCTGTAATTCATTTACATGGCTTTATGATTTTCAATATGGAAGCTTATGAGGATATGCATTGTAAAGAAAGGAACATATTTTGTTCATCTCTGTAGCAAAATTAAACTCAGCTACAGGAAAGCCATGAATTAGTTGTGAATACGAGAAGGAGCCAAGAGAGTAGCCCAGAGCTCTGCAATGGCCCTAAATCATCAGGTGTGGATTTGCCAAGTAGCAAAGCAAAAGAGTGAGTGTCCTTTTATCATCAATAAGAATGTGCAGTGCACAGAAGTATTAGATATATGGTTTTCATTATTTCTATTTGTGCAGTAACTATCTTTCAGGAACTGAGTTGAACAGAGAGTTATATAGAGTTTTTTTTAAACCTTATGTAACATTTATATATTTTACTTAAAAATGCAGTTTCTTGTAGGAAAAAACATACTTATATGGTTAAAATAGAAGCCCAGATGATTTTTTTTCCTCAAGGGTATCATTTTATGTGTGGAAAAAATATTAGACTGACATTGGTGATCATCTTTTGTCACCACCTGGCTCAAATGGATATGTTTTAAGCTCAGATTTTGGAACGAGAAAGACATAGCTATGAAAAATGATATCATCATTTTCACTGGGATAATCTCCAGTGACTTTTGATAATGATAGAGTCTGACAAAGTATTTCTATCTAAACACTTTTTTGTGAAGTAATATACTATAGACTCTCACTATTATTTTCCCACTAAGCAAGATTTAAGGGTCTGGTGAGTGTTTCCCCTTGGATAGTGTTAGAAGTTGCTCATTTGTAATCAAATGAGGCACACTCTTCTTTACTCAGTTCAGAAAAGAAGAATGTGAACCTCTTTCTATTTGCTCACTACAGATGAAATCAGGCATTCTACTATTCCCTTACTAACATATAGATAGGGCAATGTCAAAGATTGTGAGAAAGCGTTTGATAAATTAATAGAAGCGTTAGCTTTAGCACTATTTCTGTGAAAATTTAATGTATTTAATGTGGAATTCAGAGTGTGCCTAAACTAAATAGAGCAGTAAATTAAATGTGTATGTCTTCATTTTGGCTTAAGAAAATAAAAGAATTGCTGGTATAGCATAGAATGTGGGTTATTCATAGAACTGGCAGAAATTATTAGTTTTAGATAGATGACACTCTTACTTAAAAGAATGTTTAGATGGTTAACATAAGGCATAATTAGAAGGAAGATATTTGTGTTAAGAATGAAAGGTTAGAAATATTTTGTCTGTATCACTTACTTGGAGGAGGAAAAGTCTACAAAAAAAGACAACAACTGGAGTTAGAGAACAGAGATTCTATATTAAAAACAGAGATTAATGTTTGGAGAAGAAATTTCAGGAGATAATTAGCGCACCTCAAAAGAAACTCTTAAATAATAAAGGAGAAGATGCAGTTGAGGGATTTAACTGTGTGGGGCTGGCCTTAATGCCATAAGCATCTAGGAAACTGAATGAAATACATGAAACATTGATTTAACATATAGAAAAACAAACAATACTTAATTTTGATCCCCGAGAGAAGAGAAATAAACATAGTGAACCCTGCACACCATAGCTTTCTGACCAAAGGAAATGTCTAGGCTACAGAATAGGCACGCATAGCCACAGAGACTGGTACTCAGAGACAGAGACCATAGGTCAGGGAGGTCAAGGTGGGCGGGGTTTGGGGGCAAAGTGTTAGAGAACTGGGATTAACAGAGAAAGAGAGAGAGAACTCCAAGACTCAGTGAAGTGACTCTGTCAGTTTTTCATGCAGGAGAAATTCCCACAAGACTAAGAAAAGAACAGCTGTGAAAAAGCCATAACTCAATAGTACCTGAGAGATGTCTTTGTTCCTACTAGCCACAGTTAACATTTGATAGAGAATCTACCAAGATCTCACACCTTTATTGGGGGGGGGGAAACTTACTATAGAGTAAACTTACTATAGAGTAAACATTACTCTAGAACCATACTAACTGAGCTTATAAAACAAAGTTTCCAAAGATGAAGCTGATTTGCAAGAACTCTGAAGGGTCTGTGTGAAATTTCAAGCTACCTATATGTTCACATGTTAGCCTGCCACCATAGTTTCATGGAAACTGGCACGAGACACAAGTATACTGGATGTGAGACAAAATACAGTTTATTATCTTCAGCAGTGATGTGTATAGTAAGCAGTGGTCATGTATTTTTGCGTTGGTTTTCTGAATCTCAGTTCCCATTGGCAATGCAAAGAATAATGTGTAATAGTGGGATTTGTTACAGGAGAGGAATTCAAATCTCAAAGAATCTGAATCTTAAAAGTGAGCTTGCCTATCCTTCTGAGGGAGATATTAACTGTATTATAGTAGACAGTGAAGATACTTGACATTTGCTCTGAAGGGAGGCAACATCTCTATCTTCCCAAGGTTGATTGCTATTAAAATATCTTTCAAAAGATAGTACAAAATCAGGAGAAATTTGTGACTTGCTCATAAAATCTGTAGAATCCCATGGAGATTTATGTTCCAACAGTATTTGCCATTGTTTCTATGCCATTTTGTCGTCTGATAAATTTTCCCATGAGTAAGCCACTGTCTTGGCTTACTTGTCTGATTAATGTAACTGGAAGTATCTGGGACCAGACATCCTATTTATATCATGGAGCATTTAATTAAGGCCAATATCAATAGGATTTCAAACAGCAGGATAAGGCCAGTCTGTAGTTTTGACCTCAACCATGCCCCACACCAGCTAAACTAATACCCATAACCCATTAAAGTCAACATTAGGAAGAAGCTTGAAACAACCTAGCTCAAATAAAATATCATTGGATACATTAGAAAATATTTGGAATTGAATGATAAAGAAACAAAACATAAAGCCATGGGGTACAGTGAAAGCAGTATCTGGACATAGATTTACAATTTTAAATGCTTATGTTGGAAGATAATTAAGATTTAAAACCAATGCTTTAATGATCTACCATAAAAAGTTCAAAAAATGAAAAATTAAACTGAAAATATATAGACAAAAGGAAAAAATAAAAAGAGAAATCAGCAAACAATAGAGAAGCAACAAAACTAAAAACCTGTTCTTAAAAAGGCAAGATAATTAAAACCGATAACCCTATACAGCCAAACTGGCAAAGAAATAAAAGACAGATGACACAAATTTTGAACATCAGGAATGAAAGAAGTGATATTCACATAGATTAAAGAGAAATTAAGTAGAAGGTAAGAGAACTTTATGAGCAAATATATGCAATAAAATAGACAACTCAGAAGAAATAGACAAACTCTTGAAGCAAATAACCAAGGTGACACAGGAAGAAACCAAAAATCTTAATGGGCTTATGTATTAGTTTTGTAAAGCTGCCATAGCAAAGTACCATAGGCTGAGTGACTTAAGCAATAGAAACTAATTGAACTAATAGAACTAAGACTTTGTTCTCTGCTTGTCCCAATCTATCTTTATGTGATCTTTCCATATTGCCTCTTGGTATGTATCTGTCCTCATCTCCTTTTACATACTGCTGCTGCTGCTAAGTCACTTCAGTTGTGTCTGACTCTGTGCGACCCCATAGATGGCAGCCTACCAGGCTCTTCCATCTCAGGGATTCTCCAGGCAAGAACACTGGAGTGGGTTGCCATTTCCTTCTCCAATGCATGAGAATGAAAAGTGAAAGTGAAGTCGCTCAGTCGTGTCCAACTCTTTGCGACCACATGGACTGCAGCCTACCAGGCTCCTCCGTCCATGGGAGTTTCCAGGCAAGAGTACTGGAGTGGGGTGCCATTGCCTTCTCTGCTTTTTACATAAAGACATCAATAATACTGTTGTTGTTGTTCAGTCGCTATGTCTGATTGTTTGTGACCCCATGGATGGCAACAGGGCAGATTCCCCTGTCCTCCACTGTCTTACGGAGTTTGCTTAAATACATGTTCATTGAGTTGGTAATGCTATCTAACCATCTCATCCTCTGCCACTCCCTTATCCTTTGCCTTCAATTTTTCCCAGCATCAGTGTCTTTTCCTATGCGTTGCCTCTTTGCATCAGGTGGCCAAAGTATTGGAGCTTGAGCTTCAGTATTAGTCCTTCCAATGAATATTCAGGGTTGATTTCTTTAGGGTTGACTTGACTCCTTGCTGTTCAAGGGACTCTCAAGAGTCTTCTCCAGCACCACAATTCAAAATTATCAGTTCTTCAGTGCTCAGCTTTCTTTATGGTCCAACTCTCACATCCATACATGACTACTGAAAAAGCTGTAGCTTTGAATATGCAGACCTTTGTTGGCAAAGTGATGTCTTTGCTTTTTAATATGCTGTTTAGGTTTGTCATAGCTTTCCTTCCAAGGAGCAAGCATCTTTTAATTCATGGCTGTAGTCATTGTCTGCAGTGATTTTGGAGACCAAATAATAAAATCTATCACTATTTCCATTTTTTTCCCTTCTATTTGCTGTGAAGTGATGGGATCGGATGGCATGATCTTTGTTTTTTTGAATGTAGAGTTTTAAGCCAGCTTTTTCACTCACCTCTTTCATCCTCATCAAGAGGCTCTTTAGATCATCTTCACTTTCTGCCCTTAGAGTAGAAAGATATGCACCTCTGCATATCTGAAATTGTTGATAATTCTTCCAGCAATCTTGATTCCAGCTTGTGATTCCTCCAGCCCAGCATTTTGCATGATGTACTGTGCATATAAGTTAAGTAAGCATGATAACAGTAGACAGCCTTGTTGTACTCATTTCCCTATTTTGAACAAGTTCAGTTATTCTGTTGGTTTCTAACCACATACAGCTTTCTCAGGAGATAGTTAAAGTGGTTTGGAATTCCTCTCTCTTTAAGAATTCTCCACAGTTTGACCAACCTAGACAGTTACAACAGTTTGTTGTGACCCACATAGTCAAAGTCTTTAGGATAGTCAATGAAGCAGAAATAGACATTTTTCTGAGACTCTCTTGCTTTCTCCATGATCCAGTAAATGGTAGCAATTTGACCTCTTGCTCCTTTATCTCTTTGAAGCTTATTTTGTACATTTGGAATTTCTAGGTTCACCTACTGTGGAAGAATAGCCTGAAGGATTTTGAGCAGAAACTTGTTCGCATGTGAAATAAGGTTAAATGCATGGTAGTTTGAGCATTCTTTGGCAAAGAGGATATTTGGTATTTTGACCTTCTTTGGGATTGGAATGAAAACTGATAAGTAATATTAGATGAAGTCTATTGAGCTCACTATAATTTAACTTAATTTAATGCAAAGATGGGCCCAATAAAGGACATAAATGGTATTGACATAACAGAAGCAGAAGATATTAAGAAGAGGCAAGAATACACAGAAGAACTGTACAAAAAATATCTTCACGACCTAGATGATCACGATGGTGGTATGATCATTCACCTAGAACCAGACATCCCGGAATGTGAAGTCAAGTGGGCCTTAGAAAGCAATACTATGAACAATGTTAATGGAGGTGATGGAATTCAAGTTGAGCTATTTCAAATCTTAAAAGATGATGCTGTGAAAGTGTTGCACTCAATATGCCAGCAAATTTGGAAAACTCAGCAGTGGCCACAGGACTGGAAAAGATCAGTTTTCATTCCAATCCCAAAGAAAGGCAATGTCAGAGGATGCTCAAACTAGTGCACAATTGCACTCATCTCACACACTAGTAAAGTTAATGCTTAAAATTTTCCAAGCCAGGCTTCAACAGTACGTGAACCATGAATTCCAGATATTCAAGCTGGTTTTAGAAAAGGCAGAGGCACCAGAGATCAAATTGCCAACATTTGTTGGATCATCAAAAAGTGAGAGAGTTCCAGAAAAACATCTACTTCTGCTTTATTGACTATGCCAAAGCATTTGACTGTGTGGATCACAACAAACTGTGGAAAATTCTTCATGAGATAGTAATACCAGACCACCTTACCTGCCTCCTGAGAAATTTGCTGCAGGTCAGGAAGCAACAGTTAGAACTGGACATGGAACAACAGACTGGTTCAAAATAGGGAAAAGAGTACCTCAAGGCTATATATTGTCACTGTGCTTATTTAACTTCTATGCCGAGTACATCATGGGAAATGCTAGTCTGGACGAAGCACAAACTGGAATCAAGATTGCTGGGAGAAATATCAATAACCTCAGGTATGCAGATGACACCACCCGTATGGCAGAAAGTGAAGAACTAAAGAGCCTCTTGATGAAAATGAAACAGGAGAGTGAAAAAGCTGGCTTAAAAATCAACTTTCAGAAAACTAAGATCATGGCATCTGGTACCATCACTTCATGACAAATACATGGGGAAACAGTGACAGACTTTACTTTTTTGGGCTCCAGAATCACTGCAGATAGAGACTGAAGCTATGAAATTAAAAGATACTTGCTCCTTGGAAGAAAAGTTATGACCAACCTAGACAGCATATTAAAAAGCAGAGACATTATTTTGCTAACAAAGGTCCATCTAGTCAAAGCTATGGTTTTTTCAGTAGTCATGTATGGATGTGAGAGTTGGAGTATAAAGAAAGCTGAGCACCCAAGAATTGATACTTCTGAACTGTGGTGTTGGGGAAGACTCTTGAGAGTTCCGTGAACTGCAAGGAGGTCCAATCAGTCCATCCTAAAGGAAATAAGTCCTGAATATTCATTGGAATGACTGATCTAAAGCTGAAACTCTAATACTTTGACCACCTGATGGGAAGAGCTAACTCATTTTCAAAGACCCTAATGCTGGGAAAGATTGAAGGTGGGAGGAGAAGGGGACAGAGGATGGATGGTTGGATGGCATCACTTCCTCTGTGGATATGAGTTTGAGTATACTCTGGGAGTTGGTTACAGACAGGGAGGCCTGGCATGCTGCAGTCATGGGGTTGCAGAGAGTCGGACATGACTGAGCGTCTGAACTGAACCTAAAGTTTCCAACTTCAAATTCCATCACATTCTGAGGAACTAGTAAAGCTATAACATGTGAGTTTTGAGGGGACACAATTTAGCTTATAACATTTTGCATATTAAAGAAATAAAATTTGCAACATGATTTATTCACAAAAATGTCTAGGTCCAGGTGCCTTCGCTCATGATTTTTATTATACTTAAAAAAAAAATAACGTCAATCCTACACAAACATTTAGATAAAAGTAGAAAGGATGATACATCCCATCTTGTTTTATAAGGCTGTCATAACTTTAATACAAAACACAAGACATTGTGAGAAAAGAATAGATACAAATATCCTCCAAACTGACAAGTTGAACCCAGGAATAAATAAGCATGATAATACTTTCTGACTGACTGGAGTTTATTTTAGTAAAGCAAGGTTGGTTATGCCTTTAAAAATCAACATAATTCACCTATTAACAGAATAAAAGAAAAAAACACAATTGCACCTGTATTTCCAGAAAAAAAAAAGAATAAGCAGTCATTCATGATTAAAAAAAACAATTCTTACAAACTCAGAATAGGAGGAAACTTCTTCATACAGGTAGAGTTAATCTTCAAATATCTTAAATTAATGTCATACTTAATGGTCAAAATTTAAACCCTTTTAAGTTCAAAAATCAAAGTATGTCCACAATCACCACTTCTTCTCAACATTACACAGAAGTGCTGGCCAATGTAATAAGGCAATGAATATATATGAAGTCACACATGTTTTAAATGAAGAGGTGTAACTATGTTTGCAGACAACATGATCATGTCTGTGTTTCCCTTGTGGCTCAGTTGGTACAGAATCCACCTGAAGTATGGGAAACTTGCGTTTGATCCCTGAGTTGGGAAGACCCTCTGGAGAAGGGAAAGGCTACCCACTCTGGCATTCTGGCCTGGAAAATTCCATGGACTGTATAGTCCATGGGGTTGCAAAGACTCAGACACAATGAGAGTGACTTTCACTTTCACTGGTCGTGTCTGTGGAAAAATCTACGTGATCTGTAAAACGTCTGTTTGTTATAACATTAGTGACCTTAACAAGGCTGAAGGATATAAGGACAAGATAAATAATTAGTTCTATTTACTAGCAACTGAAAATTGAGATTAAAAAAATTTATGAGTCGAACACATGAAATATGTAAAAGTCAATATAACATAATATACAGATGACTTTTTACACTGAAAAGTAGAAAATGTTGCCAAGAGAAATTAACAAAGACATAAGAATAACTGAAAAATAACTGGGCTGGAAGAAGCACAACCTGGAATCAAGATTGCTGGGAGAAATATAAATAACCTCAGATATGCAGATGACACCACCTTTATGGCAGAAAGTGAAGAAGAACTAAAGAGCCTCTTGATGAAAGTGAAAGAGGAGAGTGAAAATGTTGGTTTAAGGCTCAACATTAAGAAAAATAAGATCATGGCATCTGGTCTCATCACTTCATGGGAAATAGATGGGGAAACAGTGGAAAAAGTGTCAGACTTTATATTTTTGGACTCCAAAATCACTGCAGATGGTGACTGCAGCCATGAAATCAAAAGATGCCTATTCCTTGGAAGGAAAGTTATGGCCAACCTGGATAGCATATTGAAAAGCAGAGACAATACTTTGCCAACAAAGGTTCGTCTAGGCAAAGCTATGGTTTTTCCAGGAGTCATGTGTGGATGTGAGAGTTGGACGGTGAAACAGGCTGAGTGCTGAAGAATTGATGCTTTTGAACTGTGGTGTTGGAGAAGACTCTTGAGAGTCCCTTGGACTGCAAGGAGATCCAACCAATCCATCCTAAAGGAGATCAGTCCTGGGTGTTCATTGGAAGGTCTGATGTCGAAGCTAAAACTCCAATACTTTGGCCACCTCATGAGAAGAGTTGACTCATTGAAAAAGACCCTGATGCTGGGAAGGATTTAGGGCAGGAGGAGAAGGGGACGACAGAGGATGAGATGGCTGGATGGCATCGCCAACTCGATAGACATGGGTTTGGGTGGATTCTGGGAGTTGGTGAAGGACAGGGAGGCCTGGCATGCTGTGATTCATGGGGTCGCAAAGAATCGGACATGACTGAGCGACTAAACTGATACTGAACTGAAGAATAACTGAAGAAACATACAATGTTTATGAATTATAAGAATCAATATTGTTGAAATATAAATTCCACCAAAGCTGATTTATAGAATCAATGCAATCTTTACAGAGCTTAATTTTATTGAAATTAATAACTAAATTCTAAAATTCATAGGAAAATTAGAAACATCTTTGTGTGGTTTCTAAAATAGTTTTGAAGAAAGCTGGAAGGTTTATGTGCATGATTTTAAGATGTACTAATTTTCACATAGTGACATCTATCTCTCTTGCCAAATAGAATAGAGCCCTCGAGACTTTTGGGGTGATGGAATTCTTTGTTGTGATGGTAGTTATGTGAATATATGAATATGTGTGTGTATGTGCGTGTGTGCATTCTCTGTGCTAAATCGCTTCAGTTGTGTCCGATGCTGTGAGCCCCTCAGGCTCTTCCGTCCAGGCAATAATACTGGATTGGGTTTCCATGCCCTCCTGCAGGAAGATCTTCTTGAACCAGGGATCGAAACAACGTCTCTTAAGTCTCCAGCATTGGCAGACAGGTTCTTTATTAATAGGGCTGGCTGGGAAGTCCCATTTACATGCACACACACACACACACACACATCTGTGTGTATATACATATATACTTTTAAAGACACTACTTGTATACTTGGAAAGGATGCCTTTTAATTATATATAAATTTTATCTTATATTTTGTTGTTCAGTCTCTCAGTTGTGTCTGACTCTTTGTGACCCCATGGACTGCAGCATGCCAGGCTTCCCTGTCCTTCGCCATCTCCTGGAGCTTACTCAAACTCATATCCAATGAGTCAGTGATGCCGTCCAACCATCTTGTCCTCTGTCTTAAAAAACTATAAAAAGAGTGAAAGAAGAAATCTGGGGTTAAAACAGTTGGCTTGCCTTGAACTATTCAAAACTATTTATGCGTAGAACTTTTCACTCATTTGGATTTAGAGTCAGTCAATATTTAATTTGTTTAAGGCCATACGAGAATAGGTCATGTGTCACTTCTTGTTGGAAAACTGAAACAGTTAAAATGGTTCCCTAAGCTCTGTTTCCCTCTGACGATATTTGGGATGGTGATTTCCTTATTAGCACAGATTTCTGAGTGACCTGGGTTAAGGAGAGGCTCCCTGTTGATGCATGATAGATGTGTAATGCAGCTTGGTGGTTTTAAACTATTAAGATTTTGTTTTTATTCTAATTTTGGGTTGTTTTTGCTTTCTTAGGTTAAAAATAACATACCTGGACTGACACAGAAATTTTTCCTTATATAAATGTGCCTGGCTTAATTATAGTCTTACTGTGTGTATGAGCCCATAATTTCCTAAGGAAATGCAGTCTATTTATATAGCTTT
This sequence comes from Antilocapra americana, assembly GCA_007570785.1. Taxonomy (NCBI): domain Eukaryota; kingdom Metazoa; phylum Chordata; class Mammalia; order Artiodactyla; family Antilocapridae; genus Antilocapra; species Antilocapra americana. The sequence continues at coordinate 1,273,801 of ML660211.1, read as the reverse complement.
GTCCATGATTTCTTTTCTTAGGTGTGCCTGTTGGTTTCTTTCTACTTTAATACTACACCCTCTAATTCTTATATTTGTTGAGATAGACAAAAAGATGTTGTGAGAGCAAACTACCACATCAGCCAGAGTCTCTTCATTGCAACTAAGTCCTTCTTAATATTCAGCTGAAGAAAAGTCACATAAATCAATTAAATTCTTAGTGTCATATAACTACCAACTCAGTCATGTCTGACTCTTTGAGGGCCCATGGACTGTAGCCCACCATGCTCCTCTGTCCATGGAATTCTCCAGGCAAGAATACTGGGAAGGGTTGCCATTTCCTTCTGAAGGGGCTCTTCCCAAACCAAGGATTGAATCCGGGTCTCCTGCATTGCAGACATGTTCTTTACCATCTGAACCACCAGGGAAGCCTTTAATGATAACTCATTCCAGTATTCTTGCCTGGAAAATTCCAGGGACAGGGAAGCCTGATGGGCTACAGTCCAGGGACCCACAAAGAGTCAGACACAGCCAAGCACAACAACAATCCACTGTTTATCCATTCTGTAATTTTTAACAGAATATTTTTAAGTTACCTGTTTAACATTTTAAGGGACATTCATTTTTAAAATTATTCATAGATTCATTGGGAGACACCAGATTTAGAAGAAGAAGAAAACAGTAAATTTAAAATTCATAAGAATTCAATGTAAGAAAATGTGCAGTATTTACAACAGAATGACATGTTACATTTCTCTTTCCAAGGGCCAGGAGTTATGGACTTTTAGTTAAATGACTGGACAACACAGCAGTTGAGAACATGGTCTCCCAAGGCAGGCTCGTTCAGGTCAAATCCCAGTTCTGCTCTTTACTCATTACTTACCCTTTTTAATTTGATTAATATCTCTTTCCCTCAATTTTTTTTCTAGCTTAAGAAAAGACAAAAAATTGTTCTCTACATCATATTGTTGCTTTGATGAATGGATTCCCTGGTAGCTCAGTTAGTAAAGAACCCACCTGCCGTGCAGGAGACCTCAGTTCGATTCCTGGGTTGGGAAGATCTGCTGGAAAAGGAATAGGCTACCCACTCCAGTATTCTTGGGTTTCCCTTGTGGCTCAGCTGGTAAAGAATCTGCCTGCAATGAGGGAGATTTGGGTTCAATCCCTGGATTGGGAAGATCCCCTGGGGAAGGGAACAGCTACGCACTCCAGTATTCTGGCCTGGAGAATTCCATAGACTGTATAGTCCATGGGGCCACAAAGAGTTGGACACTACTGAGACTTTCACTTTACAATATCTCTTCCCCTCAATTTTTTTCAAGCTTGAAAAAGACATAAAATTGTTCTCTACATCATATTGTTGCTTTGATGATAGGAATGAGTCAACAGAGAAATTAGAACAATGCCTACTATCAGGTATTATTTTTGTTCTCTTACATTCCTGCAAATGTACATTTCAAGGCAGCACCGCTCTGCTTAAACTTGCTTCCCCAGCACTGTGCACGGTTGCTTGGGACTTCTCTTCATCAGCTGGCCAACAGATTGGTAAACAGTAGCCTCAGTCAATGCAAATTTGTTTGGCTTTAGAACTCTGCTGATGAAGTTCTTTTTGAATGGATATGGAATTAGTTTATACCCTTTAAAAGACCAGTCTTTCATGTATGTTAAGCTAGAGACTGATTAATTTACAGAATATTCCATGCATACACAAACCCAGCAATTTCGGATCTAATAACGTGTCAATCTATTTCCAGTCTATTTTCAATAAAGTGTTAGCAAGTTTCAGGTAAGGTTGTACGCTGGAGAGCATTGTTATTTCCTTTATAATGCCTATGGGCAAACTGCCAGGAATAATAGATTTTGCTTTTATTAACTTTTGCTCAGTCTTTGATTCTGGGGATAGGAATTGTTATGGGCTAAGTTTAATTGGCTGAACATAAACACTTGACAATCAATTTCCCTGTGGAAGCTGAATTGTAGTATTGTAGTAGCTACCTGAGAGTCAGGCTGTGCCTCTGTCTTTTAATTGTTAGTGATTTCCAGTGACACAAAAGAGGGGTATTTTCTCTCCTTCCCTTAAAAACATTTTCCTTAATAAATCAATAGTGCTTAGCCATGTGTGACTCTTTCTGACCCAACCAGGCTACCTCTGTCCATGGATTTCCCAGGCAAGATTACTGGAGTGGGTTGCCATTTCCTACTCCAGGGGGTCTTTCTGACCCAGGGATTGAACCCATGTATCTTGTGTCTCCTGCATTGGTAGGCGAATTCTTTACTGCTATACATCTGGAAGCCCAAGTCAATACTATTTTTTAAATTAACTAGACATTGTTTTAGTTAATGGAAGGAGATGAATTTTCTTATACCTGACAATGATGAGAAAGAGATATGAAATTACAACTGAGATGCAGATGAAGAAAATTATGGAGAATACTCCATTAATACTCCAAATAATGCTCCAGCTTTATTCATTGCTCTAGGCTTCTTCTTGTAGGCCACAGAAAATAATTTCTCACTTCTAGCTCAAAGGACTTCCCTAAAAATCTATTTACAATGGTTAATGAATACGTTTCTTGTGAAAGTTCACCTCCAAACCATGTGATCATTCTAACAGTTTTGATATCTTCCTTGACTCAAAGACAACAATATAAACTAGAAATGATTACATACCATTACAGAGAAGGCATCCAGTCATTCTTTGGGATGACAGTGACATAATCAATCCTGTAATTGCCTTAGAGAAATTGTGTCTTAGTAGCTCACCTCAGAGACGACTCTTTCATTAAGGGACACACTTCTTTTAGTGTTATAACAATAAAGCCTTTTCTTTTCTTCTAATTCTCAGCGCGAACTCATTTCCTCTTTTAGAACTCTCCATGGGGCTGAAAATTTGAGTGTAACAGCCAGAACCAACTTTCTCTTATGTTCCTGAAAAGAAATGTAAGGTCTTTCTAAAAAATTCTGTTTCAGACCTGAGTGATTACCTCCCCTCAGAGTCAGTACATGGTCACTCTATGTTATATTGTGTAGCTTTGATTTTCTTCATTTCGATGGCCTTTTTTGTTTGAAAGAAAGGATCAGGCAACCTGAGTCCAGAAAGGGCTTCACAGCTGAGTTGGGGTATCAGTGGTTGCAGCAGGGAAAACTTCTCTTAATTCTTTTGAAGTGAGAAAGGGACCCAACTTTGAGAAAAATGGGCAATCCCAAGAGGCTCAGTTACAGCTTTTAAAATATGACCCTGAGGTATCTAAGTTGGTGAAAAATTCAAAAAAACAAAAAGTGTCACATGCTTGAAATAGTCAGAAACTTGTGTTGCTCCTGACTGCCTTGCTGTGTAGTATACTCACCTCGTGAGGCTTAAATATTCAGGCCCAGTAATTAATATGTACCAAACTTTCTTAGATTGAAACTTAAAACTGAATTTTTCCAGAACTGGCTTTATATTGCAACATTATGAACACTGTTTTCTACTTTTTATTTTTTATTAAAGTATAGCTGATATATGATATTTTTATAAGTTACAGATGTACAGCATAGTGATTGACAATTTTTCAAGGTTATACTCCATTTATAGTTATTATAAAATATTGGTTATATTCCCTGTGTTGTACAATATATCCTTGTAGCCTTTTTTGAATATAAATAATGTATTATTTTTGAATATAGAGTCATAGAATTTATGGTTATTTTTTCTAAAAAATGGCTTGTGTTTTAACTATTTACATAGCTAAGCCTGTGGCATTTTTCTCTGCTCTTGGCTGTTCTGAGACTCCTGTATGTTTTCAAGAGCTAGACCTTTGAGAGGAGACTGTGTAATTGGGTCAAGTCCCTGGAAAATAAGGTGAACAAATTGTGTGCCCAAGTTCACAGTGTACTCAATTATTTTTGTAGCCTTTCTGTCATAGCCTCTTGTTTAATCTACAAACTTCACATATTCCACCTTACTCACTAGTCAAAGAAGTAACATGAAACATGATCAGTAAAACCTGTAAAATCTATTCAATAAAATAACATAAAATATGTGGTTGGCATAAAAAATAAAACTATTAAACTGTTATTGGTTTAGTTGAAGTTGATAGTCATTCAGTTCAGTCGCTCAGTTGTGTCTTGGCAACCCCGTGGACTGCAGCACGCCAGGCCTCCTGTCCATCACCAACTCTGGGAGTTTACTCAAACTCATGTCCATCGAGTCGGTGATGCCATCAACCATCTCATCCTCTGTCATTTCCTTCTCCTCCTGCCTTCAATCTTTTCCAGCATCAGGATCTTTTCTAATGAGTCAGTTCTTCACATCAGGTGGTCAAAATATTAGAGTTTCAGCTTCAGCATCAATCCTTCCAAGGAATATTCAGAACTGATTTCCTTTCGGATTGATTGGTTTGATCTCCTTGCAGCCCAAGGGACTTAAGAGTCTTCTCCAACACCACGGTTCAAAAGATTTTCAAAAAAAATTCTTCGGCACTCAGCTTTCTCTATAGTCCAACTCTCACGTCCATACATGTCTACTGGAAAAACCATAGCATTGACTATGTGGACCTTGATAGTCATTAATCTGTCTGAAATAATTCTATTACAGAGTTAGTGCCTTGTGTATATGTCTGCCTTCCTGAAGACAACACTGGAAAGAATGTTGGCAATAAGGTCTGAATTCCCATTGTTGCCCTCTTTCAAGACTTTTGCTAAAGTTTAATTCAACTTCCTAAGATTCCATTTGGAATCTTTCTAGGGATACTTTCTAGGGATATGAAAGTCCTTCATTCAAGAGAGACCAGTTCTATTTTCATCACTATGACCATTCTTAATAAGAATGTTCCACAGGAAAATAATAGTAATACTATCATAATAATTACAATGATGCTGCCAACTAACTGGAGAAAGGAATGGCTGTCCACTCCAGTATTCTTGCCTGGAGAATCCCATGGACAGAGGAACCTGGCAGGCTATGGTCCGTGGGATTGTGAAGAGTCAGACACAACTGAGCGACTAACACTACACACTACACTGCCAACTAACGTGAGTTCACAATCTATAGCAGCAGATTCTGCCAAGACTGCACAAGAACTGCTCTGTCTGCACAGAAATTCCTCTTAAAAAAGAAGAAGAAAAGCAAATTAAAGTTTCCTCTGGAATATGAGTCATTTGTAACTGACTTCACCAAAGTGCAGACTCACTGTGTGCCTGCCTAATGACTGAGACTGTGGTTAAAATGAGAACGTGTTGCTTTCCTCGGGATACCAGAAAGATGACTGCCAACTGTTGGGTTAAAACAATAGACATTTATTGTCTTGTGGTTCAGGAAGCTAGGCATCTGATCTCAATATATTGGCATGGTTGGGTCCTTCTGCAGGATCTGAAGAAGCATTCTTTGCCTCTTGCTTAGCTTCTGGGGGCTCCTGGAATCCTTGGCATCCCTTGACTTGTAGCTGCATCCCTGCAATCTCTTCCTTTATCTCTGCGAGGCCTCTGTCTGTGAGTATGTCATCTGTATCTTTGTGTCCAAACCTCCCACTCCATTCTCTTATAAAGTTCCCAGTCATTACATTTGGGGATCACCCTGATCCAGTATGACCTCGGCCTAACTTGATTACAACTGCTAAGATCTTATTTCCATATAGGTGTACATTCTCAAGGATAGGGGCAAGGATTTGTATCTAACTTTTGAAGGAATATATTGGGCCTCCCTGGTGGCTCAGAGGTTAAAGCGTCTGCAACTCAGTGTTCTAGAAGCTGCCCGTCAGTGTAGCACCCGCAGGAGATGTGGGTATGATCCCTGGGTAGAGGAAGAGGAGGTAACAGCCACTCCAGTACTTTTGCCAGGGAGACCCCATGGACAGAGAAGCCTGGTGGGCTACAGTTCCTGCGGTTGCAGAGAGTCAGACATGATTTAATGACTAAACAACAACAGTAACAAATGCAAGACACTACAGAGGGGATAGGTAAGAATATGTCAAAGAACTGAATGGAGCCACAAGACAAATTAATTCCTTGTAGTGGGATAGACTTAAACATTTTGGTTCATATAATCAGCTAAAATTTAAATATCATGTTATAGATGATTTGTAGTTATATTACAGGCTCTATTTTGTTGCCATTATTGTTAGTTACAACTTTCTAGGCACAGATGGCTCAAACTGGAAGGAAAGAGAGCAAAAGGAAAATGATCAATTTTTTAATAAGATTCAAACTTTAATCTTGCAAAATTAATTTGAATATAAGGAATTACAAATAATTACAGTTCAAAGCTTATTTTTTTTCTCAACTAAATACAATCTTTTTCTTAAAGACAGCTTCAGAAAAATGCTATTATTCTGGTGGTAATTAGCCAAGATTTTCAATTTGCTGTATGATATTAGTTTCAATAGAATAATTTTTTAGTATAGTTATTGCCAGTCTGATCTAGGTCAGATTTTTGGAGGTCCTAAGTTACTTTTATCACATAATAATCTGTCTGTATTATCTAAATCTAGGAATTGCTTTAACAGATAGCTATACACAATATTTATTTATTATTTGATATAAAAGTTAAAAATAGACACTGAAGAAGATAGTTTACTATTCTAGGGAACATAATTACATCTTAAACTAATTTATGGAAAATAATGTTACATCAGGTCACCTTATTCAGATGCCTTTTTTCCCTTCTCAAAGAGACTCTCTTGGAAAGTTTACTTGGAAGTAGTACTGTATAAAGCTGGGTAGATTATGAATGCTTTGTAGACATAAAAGCATTTTATGACAGAGTTATTTTTATGACAGAGTTAGAAATTTGGTTTCTCTTTTCAAACTTTAATCTAAAATCAATCTGATAGTGATCTCTGTATTATAAACTTGTGCAAACAGTGTTTTGTTTTTTCTAAGAGGCTTTGTATCCTTCTCTGCAGATATTCCCTTAGTTTAACACTGAAGAAAGTTCTACTGTCCTAATTTCAAGTACTTGTTCTTTTTATTTTCCTTAATTTCTCGAACAGCAGTGTTACTTCTATTTCTGAATCCTTGAGTTTCACTGGTAAATAACTTCACTTCATAACAAGTTGTGTAAGGATGATTATGAGTCTAGCTTACACGCTCTGCTTCATTTCTCACCTCTACTTTGTGTGTAACATGTCTCTTCTTTCTGAAATGTTCGCTCTTGTTGGAGGGGCCACTGGCTTGTTAAACATCTACTATTCATTTGGAGCTTGGCCTTGGTAGCAGCTGTCACATCACTGCTCGCATCCTCCCCAAGTACCCCGTCCAGCTGACCGCTCATAGTCTGCTCTGAGTCGGCATCTTATCCAGGACAGTCTAACTGTGTACTCCTTCTTCCTGGCCTGGCTTAAATGTGTGTTCCCATAATTATAGTGATCATATAATTGTCATTCCCTACCAGGACACTGAGAGTCAAATAGGGTGCTAACCAGACGGGGCTCTAGGGAATTGACATAAATGAATTTTTCTAGGTTACTGGAGAGGCATGGTCAGAGGACAGCATATTTTTTCTGGGTTACATTATGATTATTATTACATTTTCCACAATACTGCTAACTTTTTGTGGGTAGTAATTATGTCCTCTATTTCTCGACCCCAGTACTTGGTATTTCATAAATGTTTATTGAAAGGAAATAAAAATAAAATGAAATCAATGAATGTATAAATATCTAAAGAAGGGACTGGAATAAGTAAGATCTGAACCTGTTAGGCTAGGCTCCTCTGTCCATGGAATTCTCCAGAAAGAATACTGGAGTGGGTAGCCATTCTCTTCTCCAGGGGATCTTCCTGACTCAGGGATTGAACCCTGGTCTCCTGCATAGTAGGGAGATTCTTTACCATCTGAGCCACCAGGGAGGCCCCAAGCCTCTTTTCAATTATACAGGAATTTAGCAGTTATGGTGGTTATGAAAATGCCCCATTCACCTTGACCTTTGTACCAAGCTTCTCATGCTGCTCCAAGCCAGTAGTCAAGCACAGTGGGGATGCTAGTACAGGCTCATTCCAGCAAGACAGTTTTTCATATTTATTCATTTACTCTGTTAACAGGCAGCTTTGGCTGAAAGACTCCACATAGACCTGGCAGATCTTTCTTAGCCCTGCAGAGCAGTAAGATTCTTCCCACCAGTTCCCCGTCCTTTTCCCTTTTCCTTCAACGGCTTATCTATCTCTACTTTGTTTTATCCCCTTTATCCATGATTGTCATGTCTCCCAATAAATTTGTTGTGTATTATTGTAAGATAAATAATGTCCTCCAAAAGATGTCTATGTCTAATGCCCCAAATCTGTGACTTTACATGACAAAAGGGACTTTGCAGATGTGATTGCATTAAGAATTTGGGTATGGAATGTTATCCTAGATTATCAGGGTGGACCCAACACAGTCATGGAGATCTTTATAAGATGAAGGCATAAAGGTCAGAGAGAAAGAAAAGGCAGTGTGATAGCACAACGAGAAGAAGGAACGGTGACAATGGAAAGAGAGGCTGAGATGAGGCAGCCAGGAGTCTGGGAGTTCAGGGAGCTTCTAGAAATTGAAAAGGCAAGAATTAGATTCTCTCATAGAGACTCTGGGAGGAACACAGACTTTTTGAGTCTAGCCAGTAAGATCTGCTTCAGAGTTCTGTCCTTCAGAATTGTAAGATATACAATTGTGTTGTTTTAAGCCCTGGCATTTGTGGTCATACATTACAGCAGCTATCGGGCTTCCCTATAAGAAAACAGAGTTTTGCCAAGAGAATGCACTGGTCATAGCAAACACCCTCTTCCAACAACACAACAGAAGACTGTATGCATGGACATCACCAGATGGTCAATACCAAAATCAGATTGATTATATTCTTTGCAGCCAAAGATGGAGAAGCTCTATACAGTCAGCAAAAACAAGACCAGGAGCTGAGTGTGGCTCAGATCATGAACTCCTTATTGCCAAATTAAGACTTGAATTGAAGAAAGTAGGGAAAGCCGCTAGACCATTCAGTTCAGTTATTTCAGTTGTTCAGTCATGTCTGACTCTTTGTGACCCATTGACCCACAGCACGCCAGGCCTCCCTGTCCATCACCAACTCCTAGGGTTTACCCAAACTCATGTCCATTGAGTTGGTGATGCCATCTAACCATCTCATCCTCTGCTGTCCCCTTCTCCTCCTGCCTTCAATCTTTCCCAACATCAGGGTCTTTGGTATGACCTAAATCAAATCCCTTATGATTAGACAGTGGAAGTGAGAAACAGATTCAAGGGAATAAATCTGATAGAGTGCTGAAGAACTATGGATGCAGCTTCGTGATATGGTGTGATAGGCAGTGATCAAGACCATCCCCAAGAAAAAGAAATGTAAAAAGGCAAAAGGTTGTCTGAGGAGGCCTTACAAATAGCTGAGAAGAGAAGGTAAAGACAAAGAAGAAAAGGAAAGATACACCCATTTGAATGCAGAGTTCCAAAGAATAGCAAGGAGAGATAAGAAAGACTTCCTCAGTGATCAATGCAAAGAAACAGAGGGAAACAGTAGAATGGGAAAGACTAGAGATCAATTCAAGACCTGAAGGAATATTTCATGCAAAGATGGGCACAATAAAGGACAGAAATGGTATGGACCTAGCAGACAGAAGTTAATAAGAAGAGGTGGCAAGAATACACAGAAGAACTGTACAGAAAAGATCTTCATGACCCAGATAATCACGATGGTGTGATCACTCACTTAGAGCCAGACATCCTGGAATGTGAAGTCAAGTGGGCCTTAGAAAGCATCACTATAAACAAAGCTAATGGAGGTGATGGAATTCAAGTTGCGCTATTTCAAATTTTAAAAGATGATGCTGTGAAAGTGCTGCAATCAATATACCAACACATTTGGAAAACTCAGCAGTGGCCACAGGACTGGAAAAGGTCATTTTTCATTCCAATCACAAAGAAAGGCAATGCTAAAGAATGTCCCAAGTACTGCACAATTGCACTCATCTCACATGCTAGCAAAGTAATGATCAAAATTCTCCAAGCCAAGATTCAACAGTACATAAATGGTTAACACAAGCTGGATTTAGAAAAAACAGAGAAACCAGAGATCAAATTGGCATCATCAAGCAAGCAAGAGTTCCAGAAAAACATCTATTTCTGCATTATTGACTATGCCAAAGCTGATCACAACAAACTGTGGAAAATTCTTCAAGAGATGAGAGTACGAGACCACTCACCTGCCTCCTGAGAAATCTTTTTGCAGGTCAGGAAGCAACAGTTAGAACTGGACATGGAACAACAGACGGGTTCTGAATAGGAAAAGGAGTACTTCAAAGCTGTATATTGTCACCATGCTTATTTAACTTACATGCAGAGCACATCATGTGAAATACTGGGCCAGATGAAGCACAAGCTGGAATCAAGATTGCCGGGAGAAATATCAATAACCTCAGATATGCAGATGACACCACCCTTATGGCAGAAAGTGAAGAAGAACTAAAGAGCCTCTTGATGAAAGTGGAAGATGAGAGTGAAAAAGTTGGCTTAAAATTCAACATTCAGAAGACTAAGAGCATGGCATCTGGTCCAGTCTGTTCATGGCAAACAGATGGGGAAACAGTGGAAACAGTGAGAGACTTTATTATTTTGGGCTTCAAAATCACTACAGATGGTGACTGCAGCCATGGAATTAAAAGACACTTGCTCCTTGGAAGAAATGCTATGATCAACCTGGACAGCATGCTAAAAAGCAGAGACATTACTTTGCCAACATTCGTCCATCTAGTCAAGGCTATGGTTTTTCCAGTGGTTATGTATGGATGTGAGAGTTGGACTATAAAGAAAGCTGAGTCCCATAGAATTGATGCTTTCAAATTGTGTGTTGGAGAGGACTCTTGGGAGTTCCTTGGAGTTCAGGGAGATCCAACCAATCCTTCCTAAAGGAAATCAGTCCTGAATATTCATTGGAAGGACTGATGTTGAAGCTGAAACTCCAATACTCTGGCCACCTGATGTGAAGAACTGACTCATTTGAAAAGACCATGATGCTAGGAAAGGTTGACAGCACAGGGAGAAGGGGACAACAGAGGATGAGATGGTTGGATGGCATCACCAACTCAATGGACGTGAATTTGTGTAAGCTCCAGGAGTTGGTGATGGACAGGGAAACCTGGCTTGCTGGTGTCCATGGGGTTGCAAAGAGCAGACACGACTGAGCCACTGAACTGAACTGATAGGGCTTCCCTGGTGGCTCAGACAGTAAAGAATCTGCCTGTATACCAGGGACCCTAATTCGATCCCTGAGTTAGGAAGATCCCCTAGAGAAAGAACTGGCTACCCACCCCAGTATTTTTGCTTGGGAAGTCCCACGGACAGAGGAGCCTGGTGGCTACAGTCCCTGAAGTCACAAAGAGTTAGACAGGACTAAATGACAAACACTTACTTACTTAGGAAGCTGACACAAACATCTCGTTCTTTTTTAACATCTTCTTGGGGATCCAAAGTAACCCAGTTGTGACTGTTTAGTTTCACTATCTGATGAAAAAATGTATATATGAACAATGACTTAAGGGATTATTCATAAAGCTATTTCATTGTTTTGTCACTTTCAAAAGTCTTTAATTTTTAAAGAAATAAAAGTACTGTGATGAGATGAAGTTCCCCTCAAACTTCAGACAGCAGCTTAAATCATTTAGAAATATTATACATAATATCTGTGCTGGAGGAAAGATGTTTCCCAGACATATACGTTGATAAAATATTGGGAAATCATCTTAAATAATGGATGATGCCAGTTAGAGGGAGAAAGCAGTAGTCTAAATCTTTGTCCTAGAATATATTTAGAGTTTTGTCTATGTTTATTAGACTGAAAAGCCTCAGCAAGTTCTATGAAGGCTTTTATTTTTCAGAAATGTAGATGGACAAAGAGAGTATGAGACCCTGCATTAAATGCCAGGCATTTAGCTTGTGTGCCTGCTGCATGCACAGAGCAGCAGGGAACCCATGCCACAGTGCTGTTTTGTTCAATTTCATGCTCTGACTCCATCTGAGAACTTACACAGTACATGGAACGTTGTGCTCTTCACAACAGTCTTTGATATTAGTCAAGTCCGTGGTAAGTAAGTCTGATGGTAACTTATAGAACAACAGACTTGAAACATTTTAGATTTCCTTAGAAGCTTAAAAAAATCAAATTATCTGTTAAATCTGAAGAGAAGGCTGTAAAACATGTTGTTTTCATACCTTTCTTTGTGTGAGCTTGTCATATCTTACTTTGTTATCTGCTCTGCTTAGATTTCATGTATTCTAATGCATTCTGTGGAGTGTCCTTATTACTCTGGTAGTCTCAGTTGAATTAACTAATCATTAATATCTCATATTGCCTGATAAATTTGAATTTGATGATGGGGATTCATAAGATTAGCCTTTCTTTAAAAGGAGGAAACAAATTCCAGGAATACTAGCAGTTTTGGTTATGATCAGGCCTTTTGTGTAGTTTTAGCCCAGTTTCTTATAAAACATAATGGTAATTTTCCAAGTAGCATTTTGACATACCTGTAATTTTTAATTAACTGACCACAATTTAAATGGGACATTGCACTTACATATTCTATATCACAAGAAGAATTAAGAGAATGATACAGTGGAAAATTAATTCAGATCTATCCTACTATATTAGATATCAATCAACACAAATTTATTTGCTGATTCAGTATTTGCATTTCTAATGCAATTTCTTTGAGAATGTGTGTGTTCATGATATGCACACCAGGCACAGACAAAAGTAGTTACAGCCCTTACCTCTTAACTATTTCTCAACCAAGTGAGACTTGGACAAGTGAGCAAATGAAGGGTGATGATGTGTTATAGGAAGAACTGCGGTAGCATTAATTACGGGTAGGTGGAAACACAAAGAAGTGTGCTAATATCTGGACTGGTGGGTGGGTTAGAAAAAACTTGGAGTGGGTGTTGCCTCTGCAGAGGAGTTGGTGAGAGTGAGTGACCGGGAAAGAAGGGGAAGGATGAGTCGTCCACACGGTGGGAATGGAATATGAAAGGTGAGAAAAGTCGCGATGCATTTGGAGAAGTGGTTTCGCACTGCCATTGTCCCAATCAGGGTGCTCCTAAGGTGCCTCTGCATGCATGCATGTGTGCTTAGTCATGTCCAGCTCTCTGCACCACCACAAAGACTCTTTGTGCCACCCGGGAAGCTCAAGTTGGTGGCAAGAGATGCGAATGAAGCATTAGGCAGACACTCCATGCACTCAAGGCCATACACAGCTTCTGCCTTTACATACTTGGCTCTAGAGAATCTCTCTCAATGCCCATTGAGTGTGTATGTGTGCTAAGTCACTTTAGTCATGTTTGACTCTTTCTAACCCCATGGACTGTAGCCTGTCAGGCTCCTCTGTCCATAGGGTTCCGCAGGCAAGAATGCTGGAGTGGGTTGCCACACCTTCCTCCAGGGGATCTTTCGGACCCAGGGACTGAACCCACGTCTGTTATGTCACCTGCATTGGCAGGTGGGTTCTTTACCAGCAGCACCCTGGGAAGCCCCTCGATGCCCATTATTACCTCCAAATTTCTTTCTCACCTTCTAATTTTATTTGTGTTTTCTTCCTTATCTTTTTTTTATGGAAGACAGCTTAGTTCAAATTCTATTCTTGCTTTGTGGCTTCCCCTTGGGGTATATCTTTGGAATCTACTGCTTTCTTGGCTTGAGTCTTAGATCGTGATTTCTGATTTGTTTCATTCTCCAGTGTAATGTAAGCACTACTTGCTTTTATATTTTCTCACGTCTGAAAATTCAGCTTGGATGCTTGCTGTGAGAGAAAGGGTAGAAAGTAGAGGGAAGCCTGAGAGACTGGGTATGCCATGTTTATGTTTCCTAAAGAATGTGAAATTTAAATTTCTGAGATTTTAATTTCAGCAGGTTTACCCTGGTCATAGTGTTTGGTAGAGTCAAGTGATTGAGCAAAGGAATTAGGAGTCCAGAACAGAAAATGAATCAAGAAATAAGAATGATAACAATGGGGAAAGCAAGGAAGGGGTGAATTTTAAAGTACAGTTAATAAAATTGATCGCAAATTAAATTTGTTCAGTTTTCTAGCTGGAGTGTCTGAGTGGATGCTAGTATGATTACCTTAGCTAGAAAACAAGAATAGAAAAGCAAGTATAGGGAGACAGATGGTGCCTTCCTTTTTGCTGACAGTTTGAGTTTGAATTGCTGGAGATATCTTTCAATAGAATGAAACTTATTGATATAGACAATCTTATTTACAAAGCAGAAATAGAGATACAGACATAGCAAACGTATGGTTACCAAGAGGGAAAAGGGGTGTGGGAGGAATTGGGAGATTGGGATTGACGTATATAAACTCAATGAAGACCTCCTGTACAGTGCAGGAAACTACACAGTGCTCTATGGTGACCTCAATGGAAAGGAAATTCAAAAAAGAGGGGATATATGTATATGTATAGCTGATTCACTTTGCTATACAGTAGTAATTAACACAACATTGTAAAGCAACTATATTCTAATAAAATTTTTTAAAAAGAATGAAATTGAATGTATGGCTCTGGAAATCTTGGAGTCAGTTCTAGATTTGTAATGTGGTTTGGAGTGTTATCAGTCAAGAGGTAATAGTGAAGACTGTCATAAGGATCATTCAGCTCACAGTAACTAACATGTAACTAATACTGTGGGTTACCTTTGTGGCTCAGATGGTAAAGAGTCCTCCTGAAATGTGGGACACCCAGGTTTGATCCCGTGTCCAGGCACTGTTCTAACTGCTTTATGTGTGTTAAGTCATGAAATTTATCACAGCTCTATGAGACAGGTGCTATTTTATCATCCCTGTTTTGTAGATGGGGAAACATAGACACAGAGGGGTTAATTAACTTGTCCAAATTACAGGTATGTGTGGAAGAGTTGACATTCCGCTCAGCCTGTTTTCCATTCTCTTGATCATTACATTGTTAGGAGAAGCAGAACAAAAAAGAAGCATCTGAGTGTTAGATCTCTGAAGGAACACCAGTGTGTGTGAGTTGATGGAGACAGAAGAAGCCACAAAGGAGCCTGAAAAGGAACAGGGAATAAGCAAAGGGAAAGAAAGATAAACTGGTTTAGAGAAACAGATCAAAGAGACAGAGGGAGTAATCAGTGGGACCAGATACTGGAGGAAAGCAAGTAGGTTGAAGCTGAAAGTACTTGTTAAAATTAGCATTTAATTCTATGGTCTCTGTCTGTATTGCTCACAGAATTTTTACAATGATAAATAATTTTGCAAATATGCAGAAAACAGTGAATCTCCAGATAAATGTACTTTTATTATTGTGGGTGAAGTACCAGCCTATTACAAATACTCAGGTTTTTCTCCTTCTGGGCATTTGGTTGATTTGGATGTCTCTGTTTTCTTTTAAGATAGGTGAAACCATATGAGTTTCTTGGAAGAATGTAAGTTGAAATGATTTCCGTCCCTTCTACGTATAAGCACCTATGCACATTTCACTGGTTCCCTTTCTCTTCCTTGGCAAGCCAGGAGCTGCTATTAGCTGGGGCGCTGAGCAGCCCGGCCCTGTGTGGAACATGTGATGTGAGGTGTATGTTAAGTCACTATGATCCAACCCATCATGATGTATCAGTGGGTCAGTTGCATCTTTGCTTCCATGGGCTTTTTGTTTCATTGTTGTAATAAGTCCGTGTAATAGAATACATTACAGCAGAGGATGAGAGTATGTATTATTCTGACACTTTTGGGAATTAAATACAAAATATATTTTACTAATAAAGATATCCAGGGAATTAATTAAACACTATTTAATAATGAATTAGACATATTTCTAGGTCAAGGTTTTTTGGTGCTATAAATTTATAAAATCATGTTTATGGACTCTCTGACATATGGAGTATACATAGATATATAGAATAAACCATGAGCCAATGTTCTGGCATGGTGGTAAAGAATCCGCCTGCCAATGCAGGTAATGCAAGAGATGCTGATTCAATTCCTGGATTGGGAGGATCCCCTGGAGTAGGAAATGGAAATCCACTCCAATGTTCTTGCCTGAAAAATTCCATGGACAGAAGAGCTGGCAGATCCATGGGGTCGCAGAGTCAGACATGACTGATCATGGTCCATGCACGCAAGCATTTTTAGAAAGCTGATACAACTTTAAAAAATTGTAGTGTGTTTATAATAAATAAGGCTAAAATCCATTTTATTATAATTTGAAGGTCTGTTGATTTATAGGTAAAACTTTTTACTGTAATTCTACAATTGTATGAAATTCTACCAAATAAGTAAAGCTTTAAAAATGCCTGTTTTCTTCTTCAAGTTTATACAGAGCTTTTAAATTTACAAAACACTTTTTGTGTATGTTATTTCAGTTAATCAACTAACATTTGAAGTCTCTGTTTTTTAAGAAATGAGAAAACTGAGGATAGAAATAAATTACTTTAAATTAATAATAACGTTTCCTCTGAAAAAATTATGTGCTGCCTATAGTAAGTTCACTCTAACATTCCAACACAGTGAGATTGTCATCATGGGGAAAAGGCCACAAAATATCTTGTCATGTTTGTGCTGGTATAGAAAGTGTTTATAATCGAGGTACTCAGGCTGCTGCTGCTAAGTCGCTTCAGTCGTGTCCGACTCTGTGCGCCCCCATAGACGGCAGCCCCCCAGGCTCCCCCGTCCCTGGGATTCTCCAGGCAAGAACACTGGAGGGGGTTGCCATTTCCTTCTCCAGTGCATGAAAGGGAAAAGGGAAAGTGAAGTCACTCAGTCGTGTCTGACTCTTAGCGACCCCATGGACTGCAGCCCACAAGGTTCCTCTGTCCATGGGACTTTCCAGACAAGAGTACTGGAGTGGGGTGCCATTGCCTTCTCCAGGTACTTAGGCAGGCAGGGATTTAAATGGAAATAACACATACTCCATTTTTTTAAGATAATTTCCTATTCTCGATCTCTCTTCTCCTAACTTCACATTCTAGAATTTGCTTTTAACCTGGCATCTGATATGAAGTATGAAGAGCATAAATGTTAATCAGTTGAGTTTTTGAGTCTTTTTGCCCCCCTCCCCCCGTATATAATGTGTTCCTGATTTTTCTGGAATCACATTTCTTTGAAAAATCTGTTGACATTTTTCTCCTGTGAAAATGTGAAAAAACAGAGTTGACAGCTGTGACACGTCTGGTGATGGAAGTGGTCCAGGTGATTGGTTGTGTGGCAGATCTTGAAAGGGGAATATGGAGAAAAAATCAGTATAACCAGGAAATTCCTTTAAAGAGAACCTCTTTATGCATTAAAGGCAAAATTAAAGTCAAGGTTTGAGGAACCACAAAGATGAGGAACAGCATCTTGTGTCTATAGATAAAAAGATGATAAATTTATCTATATGAGGTCCTCACATTCCTGGGGCCTGGGATGGTGGAGAGGAGGGGGTAACAGGAAGAAGAATAATTGCAAATGAGAATACACATGAGTTATAATAGAGGGCACGGGGGTCCTTTAGGTGCCAGAATTATTCTAACAAATTTGTTCTCAGTGAGACACATGCCAAGGAAGTGAAGAGTCCAGTGTTTACTAATAAGGAGGGAGCTTCTTGCAGTTGGAAACCATGCCTGATGTGTATATGCTTCTAATTCTTGGCACCTAAGGGAATGGTGATTTCACTATTGTAACATATCTACTTCAATCAAGTGGCAACAGTGATGCCAAAGAAATGGAGGAGAAAGGAGAATGTTAGTAAAATTCATTGTTACCTAGCAAGGTCATATCTAGTGAAAGCGAAATTAAACAAAAATAATAGGATATATAGTTAAACTGGGATTGGAACTAAACTTCAAATAGGTTTTTAGTATAGATGTTTCTTAGATATTGCCTATTTGTTTTATCTAGCAAATGTCGTGATGTCAAATGCCTCAATGCCAACTTGCCCCTGTGCCTATATGACTGATTTTACTGTTTCTTTTCTCTAAACATTTATCCATTTATCAATTAAAAATGATTAATGGTATAGCTGCAACTATAAGTTTGATTTTTGTCAACAGAAATTCCATTGCAATTTTATCTTTCTGTAATAATATAAAGTATAGTAATAGCTTGAGGGCTGTACCCATAGAGGATGATAAAGTCTATAATTCTGAGGACAAAGTAAATTGATCTTATTGTAATTATTATGGAATCAGATGTGAGTTCCCTGAGTACAACTAGCAACATCTAAATAACATGAACCATATCTTATATTATCCTACTCAAGCTGACAAAGCAAAGGGATTTATAGCCACAGCTGCCATTCCTTTATTTAGGTATTTACTCATCTCTTTTCAAACTTAAGTACCTACCCTCATTACTTTTATCATATGTCTTGAAAGTGTCTGACACTGGTAGGACCACATTTTCCTGTACTAGAATTTAAGAGGGTTTTCTGACCAGCACTTAGAAATATGTATTCATTGTAGGTTTTATTTTTTCTCTAGTTTCTTCTTGTGGGGTGAATTGGTTTAGGAATCTTTAGACTACAGAATGCATGGCTTATAGATCTTTATTTGTATTTTTAGAGTTTCAGTTCTCAAATTCACTCTGAATATGTGTTGTTGTTAATGATGAACTAAATAAAAAATTATTTTCTTAATTAATAATGTCTAATTCAGACCATTGCTTATTATTTAGCCTTTTGAGTTTTGACATACTCTTAAAGTAGTTATTTTCCTTAACATATACGTGGAGGTACACGTAAAGAAAGTATATGTGTCATGTGGTCTTTTTGAAAATGTGGTCTTTAATTTCAGACTTTTTACATATAATGATATAAAGTAGCTTGTGTATGCTTAATCTTTAAAATTTTATCATTTATTTTGAAAACTGTTTTAATACTGTGGTTCAGGGTTCTGTCTTCAGTTCAGTTCAGTCACTCAGTCGTGTCCAACTCTTTGCAATCCCATGAACCACAGCATGCCAGGCCTCCCTGTCTTTCACCAACTCCCGGGGTCCACCCAAATCATAGCCATTGAGTCGGTGATGCCATCCAACCATCTCATCCCCTGTCTTCCCTTCTCCTCCTGCCCTCAATCTTTCTCAGCATCACAGTCTTTTTAGATGAGACAGCTTTTCACATCAGGTTGCCAAAGTATTGGAATTTCAGCTTCAACATCAGTTCTTCCAATGGACACCCAGGACCCATCCCCTTTAGGATGGACTGGTTGGATCTCCTTGCAGTTCAAGGGACTCTCAAGAGTGTTCTCCAACACCACAGCTCAAAAGCATCAATTCTTCGGCTCTCAGCTTTTTTTATAGTCCAACTCTCACATCCATACATGACTACTGGAAAAACCATAGCCTTGACTAGATAGACCTTTGTTGACAAAGTAATGTCTCTGCTTTTAATATACTGTCTAGGTTGGTCATACCTTTCCTTCCAAGGAGTAAGCATCTTTTAATTTCATGGTTCCAATTACCATCTGCAGTGATTTTGGAGCCCCCAAAAATAAAGTCAGCCACTATTTCTACTGTCTCCCCATCTATTTGCCGTGAAGTGATGGGACCAGATGCCATGATCTTAGTTTTTTTTAATGTTGAGCTTTAAGCCAACTTTTTCACTCTCCTCTTTCACTTTCATCAAGAGGCTTTTTAGTTCCTCTTCACTTTCTGCCATAACAGTGGTGTCATCTGCATGTCTGAGGTTACTGATATTTCTGCCAGCAATCTTGATTCCAGCTTGTGCTTCCTCCAGCCCAGCATCTCTCATGATGTACTCTGCATAGAAGTTAAATAAGCAGGATGATAATATACAGCCTTGACATACTCCTTTTCCTCTTTGGAACCATTCTGTTGTTCTATGTCCAGTTCTAACTGTTGCTTCCTAACGTGCATACAGGTTTCTCAAGAGGCAGGTCAGGTGGTCTGGTATTCCCACCTCTTTCATAATTTTCCACAGCTTATTGTGCTCCTGTCTAGATGTTAGAATTTCACAATTCTACTCACTAAGGAAATTGGGCTGTAAGTAACAATGTATCAAAATAAACAATGGTTTAAATGTTTAAGAAAATAATAATAATTATTCCATAGAACCAAAGGCTGGAGTCAATGTTTCTAGTGTTGAGTCAACATCTTAAGAATCTTTCTGTACCCATATCATCAAAATATCAGCCTTTCATTTTCACTCCATGATTTTAAGTTGGCAGCCAACTTCTCCTTATCAGGTTTAAAGTCCTACAGATATGAAGTCAGAGGAGCTAAATAGCTCTCTTTTCTGTTTTAATCAGGGGGCAGAATATTTCCCAAATGTTTTCAGCAGCTTTTCCTTCCTCTGTAGGATGGATTCATATGAGTGTGCTGCACGTTCCTGTTTTGGGGAAGATCACCCCTCCAGTATGATAGGCTTCATTAGTCCGCATGTTCTGTGTCTTATTACTGAGGTTTAACTCTTGCTTTCCCTTTCGCAGACTTTGGGAAAATGAAACTGTGATGGAAAATTTGGATGCTAAATTTTAACCAATGTTTCTTTAGTTCCTGTATTCTGTGTTTGTGTTGGTTTAATTTTGAATAAAGTAGAAAATGTGTAGAATGGTGATACTGTTACAGGCTGAGCTTGATTTAGTCTATATTTTTTATATCATGCTGCTGAATCAAGCCAGATCATATGGTTTCAATGAGCTTATGATATAATCTGATGACATCAAAATAGGTTAATAATGAAGACTGATGCCAAGACCTAATGGTCTTTAAAAATTAAAGTGAAAAGTTGCATTTTAGCTTCACCATTTAAAATGTGACCTTTTTTTCTGTGATTTTCAAATATAGGCTAAATTTCTTTCTTTTAATTTGACTTTATGTTCTTATTTTGGGATGTTGTTGACAGGAAGTGCAAAAGAGGTGTGCTAATAAAGCTAGGTAATAAAGGAAGAAATGATTTCTGAAAATGTCCAGTAAGAACCCTTCTTGCTGGGCCTTGGAAATATAATGCTGCCATCATATTTATTTAGCAGTAGGCCAATGACCCTTTAACATTGTGTTCTAGCCTTAAATTAGCTCAGTGAAATTTGTTGGTGGGCTGTAAGGGAAGATGATGTCCCATGGGTACCAGGATAGGAAGCCTGGACAGTCATGTAGGACATGGTAGAAAGCAAATAAAAATTTGGACAGGCAGGACAAAGTTAGAATAGGCATGTAAACACAAATTCAAGACATCATTTTGGGATCTAAGAGACAATTATATAACAGAAGACGAAATAGCAGCCAAAATATATGGGCAGATCAGGAAATCGAGTGATGTCACCAGTTTTTCAGAACATCAGTATAATTCTGGTGCAAAGACTGTGGGTGGATGAGGAAGTTGAGAACTGCCACTTATCTCTCTGAGTAGATCCCAGATTTTGCAGGTTGTAATGGAAAGATTTTGTTCTACAAGTATAAACTAAGATGAAATCTTAGATCATTCAAAAATAAAAGAAATCATATCATCAAAGAAAAACAGAGGATGGGGTTTCATTTTCTTCCCAGCTCTTTGCTTCTGCTTCCTAATTCTTCTATGGCTTAAGAAAGAGAAACAAATTGGAGAGATAAGTGAAATTCTGGAGCATCATTTCCCTCATTTTGAGAAGCTGGACTGAGAAAATACTTTCCCGTAGGATCTTTGACAAAGATGTAATTTTATTGATCTCTTTATCAAGGGATGGAAAGTCACAAAATTAAGTAACAGTAATATTCTCTAATAGAATATTCAGTAAGAAGCATTAAATATATAGAAATGTATAACATTGAACTACAAATTAGATTTTCCTATTAAGGAAATATTATCTCAATTTATTTACAATAATTAAATGCCTGTCCTAGGCCTGCTAATTTGTTACAAACTTGGTGAAATAAAGGAAGAACTGATGGCTACTGTTCTGTGAAAACTTACAGTTTAGGAGGGGAGATAATATTCATTTAACAGGTCTGCACTAACCTGTGAAGTTAGAAAGTAAAAAATGAAAGTGTTAGTCACTCAGTCATGTCCAACTCTTTGCGACCTCATGAACTGTAGCCCACCAAGCTCTTCTGTCCATGGAATTCTCCAGGCAAGCATACTGGAGTGGTTGCTCTTCCCCTCTTCAGTGGATCTTCTCAACCCAGGGACTGAACCTAGGTCTCCCACATTTCAGGCAGATTACCTGTCTTAGCCACTAGGGAAACCCCCAAGTTAGAAAGAACAGGTTCCAAATTCTCTGAAACTCAGTTTCCTTGTATATAGGCCTTGTTCTGAAGGCTTTCTTCCAGGTGATAAATTACATTATTCTTGAATACAAGGAAATATGTTATCAAACATATTTATCTCTCAGAAAATGTCTTCGACTTAAGTATGATAATCAATAAGAGAATGAGCAGAAGGGCAAAAGTGACGTATTATCTTAAAATTTCTTTTGCGAGATGGAGAAGTACAAGCTAGAGTTGTGGCTGAAATTTTAGAAGGTAGATTTTTTCTGCTCATTCACTGACAGACACTAAGTGTTCCCATATCTTGACTGTTATGAATAATGCTTCAGTGCACATGGGTAGGTGTGTATCTCATTGATATCCTGTCTTCATTTCCTTTGGTTGTGTACCCAGAGGCAGGATTTTTGAATCATATGCTATATCTATTTTTAATTTTTCAAAACACTTTCATGATTGTTCCAATTTACATTCCCACTAACAAGGCACAAGTGTTCCTTTTCTCAACATCCCCACTGGTACTTATTTCTTGTCTTCTTGGTAACAGCCATTCTAATGTGTGCTATATGTAGACAATGGAATTTTACTCAGCTGTGAGAAAGTAAGAAATCTTGCAACAACATGGATAGAGACTGAGAACATATGCTTTGTGAGATAAATCAGACAGAGAAAGACAAATACTGCATAATATCACTTATATGTAAAAGTTAAAAAATAAATAAAATTAAGATTATAAAACAGCAAGTAAGATGGTAGTTACAAAGGGCTGGGGGATAGAGGGATGGGAGAGAGGTAGTTTAAGGGTCCAAACTTGCAGTGAGTTGTAAATAAGCCCTAGAGGTCTAATGTGCGGTACAGTTAGTATACACAACAACTATTGTATTGGGCTCAGTGGTAGAGAATCTGCCTGCCCATGGAGGAGACACGGGTTCGATCTCTGGGTTGAGAAGCTCCCCTAAGAAGGAAAAGGCAACCCACTACAGTATTCTTGTCTGGGAATCCCATGGACAGAGGAGCCTGGTGGGCTACAGTCCATGGGGTTGCAAAGAGTAGGAAATGACTTAGTGTCTAAACCACCATCACCATTGTATTATAATCATCAAGCTTGCTAACAGACTAGTTCTTAATTATTCTAACCACAAGAAAAAATGGTAATCATGTCATGTAACAGAGTTGCTAACTGTGGCTACAGTGACAATCATATTACAACATATACATAATTAAATCAGCATGCTCCATATCTTAAATTTGCAGGTTATATGTCAAATGTTTTTCCATAAGAAAGAAGGCAGATTTTGATAGTTATAGAAACATGTTAATAAGGACTAAGTATAGTGACAATGGTTTAGCCGCTAAGTTGTATTTGACTCTTTGAGACCCTGTGGATTATGGTCCACTAGGGTTGTTTGTCCATGGGATTTCCCAGTCAAGAATACTAGGGTGGGTTGCCATTTCCTTCTCCAAGGGCTAAATACAAGTTCTTAAAAAATGAAATTTCAATAAATAAATCACAAGCTGAGATAGAAAAGGAGGAGGCGTTTGATGAAAGTGATTTAACTGAATAAATAATTTCTTTGACTGACAATGGGCACAATTTAAATTGAGAGGGAGGGTATAGATGGCATTGTGCTCTAATATATATGATGAGAATTATGTCATTTAGATAAGGACTCAGTATAAAGAGGCTTGCAAAGTGTTAAAACAATAAAACAAATATTTAAAAATTTCCATGCAGCAAAGGGAAGAATAAAGAGGCCTGTATTTTGAGATCAGTGACATAATATGAACAGTTGAGGATGAGAAGTATCGCTATTCAGCTCATGTGTTGCCTGGTTTTCTCTGTTGTGGAGACTGCTTGTCAAATCATTCCGGGCAGGAGTACTGTTGGTAGGAGGATAATAAAGCCCAAAATAGTTGAGAAGAGGCAGAGGACTCATTGGTGCTTTATGTGGGTTCATTTCATCTAACAGGGGCTGGTTTTATCACCAAGTGCACAGAGACAATGCATGAAATTGGTGAACTGCTGTCAGTTACTTTGAAGAAATAGAGGTAAACCAAAGGAGTTCCAGATTAGAGATGGACTAGAAATTTTATTGGATCTAATATATGTGTCAACTTTCCATAGAGACTGAGTGAAATATAGAATTATTAAAGATCATTTGTGAATTTTCAAAAAAGAAGTCTAGATTCCTACTTAAAATGACAATTTTAAGTAGTCCAAATCATGCATTTCCCTTCCTTTAAAATTCTTATAAAAATGGATAACTAGAGGAGTATTAAAAGAGGAGACCTGATACCATTCTTGGAGCTTAATGTAGCATGTTTTCCACGTGTGAGAAAATTCTCAGTGGTTCAAGAGAGTTTAGATTGGGGGAAAGATCAAACATAAATAATATATGAGGTGTGAAAGAAAGGTTCTCCTGTAAAAGCACCCCAGAATAAACCTAACAGCTTTCCCTGGGTGAGAGAACAGATGTGAGCGAAGATCAGGGAGCAGATAATTCGGCAATTCCCCCTCCTACTAAGGTCTTTGGATTCTCGCCCGTTGATGGAGCCCACAGGTGCCAGAGCAAATGGTCTCAGAAGGTAAACTTCTGCATTATAGATACATCCAGCTTTAGCTATTTCCTCAGACCAGTGCATCTTCACATAGCTTAGTTTAGACTGCAGTCATCTGTATTTTCCCTTATCCTTTCATCTGGGCCTGCAGTATTTGATCAGAGACCACACAGTACTCATATATATATATATGTATTTTTTTTTTTTTTTTAGTATGAGACAAAAATGAGAAACCAACTCAAAACCCTTAGTTTGTAACCTAAGTAATGAGAAAAAAATGCTGAGGCTTACCTGGTGGTCCAGCAGTAAAGAATCCGCCTGCCAGTGCAGGGGACACGGGTTCCATCCCTGGTCCAGGGAGACTGGACGTGCTGGCAGGGCAGCTGAGCCCGCATGCCACAGCCACCGAAGCCCGCACACTCTAGAGCCTGTGCTGTGCAAGGACAGAAGCCACCACATTGGGTAGCCAGGACACCACAAACTAAAGAAAGCCCTTCAGCTACAACAAAGACCCAGCGTAGCCAAGATAAATAAATAAATGCAGTTAAAATACTGAGTGTATGAACATATTGACCAGCTCAACATTTGGGGAAATTTTAAGAAATAAATTTGCTCTTTAGGAGAGTGAAGAGGAAGCAGTAACAGATTAAATCGTAGACCGTGGGCAGTGTATTTTTCCTCTTTCAACTGTGGTAAACAAATTTAAATTCTGGAGAACTCCCAAGTGGATTGGAAAGCAGGAATGGTTGAAACTCAGGCTGGCTTTGTTCCTTACTTGGTGCCAGCTAGTGTCTGGTATGGTCTTTGGTGAAACTAAGTTCTTATACTGGAAACACAGTTTTACAGAGCTAACTATCAAGGTGGCTGTTTCCTTAAACTTTTGGTTTGCTGGGCCAGCGCTGTGACCCTTGAGGTCACACTGAACTATTCAGTTATAGAGACCTTAAAGAACCACACCCAGCCTGGTGAGAGGCAGCGTGGGATGCAGCAATGAAAGTTCCCATTTCTACCTGCCTGCCATCTGGAGCCCCACCAAGAGCAGGAAGAAGCAAACTGTTGGGGAGCACAAGTTTGGGACTTCATTTAAATTTCATTTATCCCATTCCTGTATCATCATTGCCTGTCAGGTATATGGGCAGCAGGGAGCTTGCTGTTGAATTCATAGCTCTTTGATTTGGGAGGAACCAAATTCCAGGATATAAGGCAGAATAAACCTCATCTCTGCCTGGTCCTAATTTGGGGAATCAAGGTTGTGCTGAATGAAAGTGTAGCATCTTTTGCAGGTGCTGAACAAGGAGTCAGAGGTGACTAGTGCTTAAAAGACTGAAACTCCCTGAAGGCCTTCAGGGAAAAGTTTGTAAAAGCAGGGTGAGGGAGGAGGGTGTGGAGTGTGTGATCACTTGGTGGACATGCTTCAGATTGGCTGGTAGTGAGGTAATCAGGAGTCAGCACCATCAACCTCTGGTTCCAACTGGTCTGGGCTCTACATGCTTGTGAGCCGCATACAATTAACTTCTTCTACCTGATGGGAGTTTCAGTCACTGCAGAACAGTTAAGAGGACATGGCTCAGAATATTGTTTATATGCCCTGAGGAGGAACGAAAGGCCTTTGACTTTGTTTCATGGCTGGTGGGGGTGATTTAGTTGCTAAGTCGTGTCCGACTCTTGCGACCCTCATGGACTAGATCCTGCTAGGCTCCTCTGTTTGTGGGATTCTCTAGGTAAGAATACTGGAGTGGGTTGCCATTTCCTTCTCCATATTTCATGACTGAATTATTATTATTTTGTCTTGCTTGACCATTTGATTTCTGCATTTTCTCACTTCTCTGATTAAACATATTCTTTGATTAAAGTTTTTCTACAGACAAAAGGCAAACAGTGGGTGGTGGTCTGTTGTGGGAA
The DNA here is from genome assembly GCA_007570785.1 of Antilocapra americana. NCBI lineage: Eukaryota > Metazoa > Chordata > Mammalia > Artiodactyla > Antilocapridae > Antilocapra > Antilocapra americana. The sequence goes on along the minus strand of ML660211.1, from coordinate 1,247,242 downwards.
GGCCTTGAAGGGTCCTGCTCAGTTGAACAAGTGGGAGAATGCAGTTCATGGCCAAAGGGCAGACTATGGCAGCTGAAAGATAAATGAACCTTGTCTGTTATACCTCTCAGTAAAATATGATGTCTCTGTCCCTTCCCTCTGATCCGGGCTGGGTTGATGTTCACAGTAATCTATGGTGGACTGTCAATTCCAGGCCAGGCTTTGAAAGCCCTGGAGGTTTCTGTTTCTTCCTCTTGGGGCCCTGAGCAGCCGTGTAATAAATCTCACTGTCTTGCTGGAGAGACCATGTGGAGAGGAAGAGCTGAGCTGAGTGCCACCTCCACTCTGTCTTTACTCACCCTATGCTGCAGCGTGGGAGGAAGCACACAAAGAGGGATGTAGGGCGAGGCTGCCACGGACCCAACACGCACGTCCTCCCTAGACTCATGCACTGAAGCTGTAATCTCCAGTGTGATGATATCAGGAAGTGGGGCCTTTGAGAGGTAATTAGGCTGTGAGGAAGGAAAGCTTTGACAAACCTAGACAGCATATTAAAAAGCACAGACATTACTTTGCTGACAAAGGTCCATCTAGTCAAAGCTATGGTTTTTCCAGTAGTCATGTATGGATGTGAGAGTTGGACCACAAAGAAGGCTGAGTGCCATAGAATTGATGCTTTTGAACTGTGGTGTTGGAGAGAACTCTTGAGAGAGTCCCTTCAACTGTACAGAGATCCAATCAGTCCATCCTAAAGGAAATAAGTTCTAAATATTCGCTGGAAAAACTGATGCTGAAGCTGAAGCTCCAATTGTTTGGCCACCTGATGTGAAGAGTGAAGACTCATTGGAAAAGACCCTGATGATGAGAAAGACTGAAGGCAGGAGAAGAAGGGGACAACAGAGGATGAGATGGTTTGATGGCATCATTGACTCAGTGGACATGAGTTTGAGCAAACTCTGGGATAGTGAAGGACAGGAAAGCCTGGTGTGCTGCAGTGCATGGGGTCACAAATAATCAGACATGACTGAGTGAATGAACAATAAAGCATGTGGCAGAAATGATCTTCCTTTTCACCGTGTAAGGATACAGTAAGAAGGCAGTTGGCTGTCTGCACACCAGGAGGAGGGCCCTCATCATACACCAGATCTGCTGGCCCTCAAGGTGCTTATGTATCCACTTAAAGTTATGTATCCAGAACATAAACTGCAAGGACATGGTGGTGTTTCGGTTGCCATTTTTCTGATGCAAGGTTTTCCTTGAAACCACTTATGTTTTCTTAACCTCACACTGGAACTGGAAATGTTAGGGGAGGGAAGAGAGCTAGATTTGTATAGTTCACCCCTTGCACCTCTCTTCATTTTGTGTAACAGCTACTTATAGGGTGCACACAATCCTGTTTGCTTCTCTGTGCCTTAAGTGAGGAGAACTGAGTTTGCTTCTTTGGTTGAGAATGCTCATTCTAGGTTCTGAAGCCTGTTGCTGATATATGAGTTGGCCGCATCTTCCCCTTCAGCTTTCATTGGTAATAAAGCTGATGTTCTGATCCTTAACTTCTTTTTCTATATGTGTTTCTTAATTGGTTCTAAACTCTTGACAAGAGAAAGAGTGTCATTTATTGATTCCTTGAAACCCAAATATCTAGATGCTTTGTCAGGGCCTACCTGGTAACTCTTTAATGTGAAAGTAAACAAGGGTACTCTATGAGAAACATGGAGTTGAGAAAAAATATGTAGATGTTTCAGTTTGTCTGAGTCATGTTCTCTGAGCCATGTTGACGTAGTTGTAGCCCAGTAGTATGTAAATTATGTAGAAAATGGTTTTGTGCCAGGCAGTTCACAGAGCTGTTTTGTTAAACTCTTTAGTGATAAACTCAAGAGGTGGTTAGTTAAACTGAAATGGTTTTAAAAGAAAATGACTTGGATAATGACAAGATAAAATCTTTGGTCACTGAAACATATTTAAAGTTTGAGATGCTTGGCTTTCAGATGGACAGACTTGCAGATTTGAAAATTTTCTTCTGCTCCTGCTCATTCATCACATAGAAGAAAAATGGGCCTTGTGTGAGCAGCTCTTGACTAGGTTTGCAAGTTTCAAGGAAGCAGATCTTGTCCAGTTTATCGTTTTCCATCAAATGAGAAGGGTAACCTTGGGAGATGGTAAAAAGCCTCCAGAGGCTTTTAAGCAGTGATTGAGCAAATGTTTGTAAGTGATATTTTAGAGGACATTCAAGTACGAGATAGCAACTAGGATATTTCTAAAATTTCTTCCAACCTTGACTTTTTAATCTTTTAATTCTGTGATTTAGATAATGTGATACAGTCTAGAATGCTGTGGAAAGGTGGGCATAACACATAAAAGAGAGAGGGCATTGCTAACCGAAGTTACCTGAAATATCCCAGACAGAGGCCTCACAGTCTGACATGATTTTTGGCATCCACTCCAGTCTGCACCTCAGCTCTGCATACCACAAACATTATTTTATCATTCTGCCAGTGAGGATCAGACTCAGGAAATCTTGCAACTCTAAAGAAGTTTGCACAAGGCTGATGTATGAAACCAGAATGCTGATTTATTCATTTACAATGAGAAATAAATCTGCTGATAAGAGTATATATTCAGTTCCTCTGGCTAACACATCTCCTTGTAGGCACGCTATATTGGCAGCCAAATTAAAATCAGACTGTTGTTTGATGAGCATGGGATCAGAACAACCCGGAACAACTCTAGGAATTTAATGTTGGATGATATGAAGCCACCAGAGTCTGATGCATCTTCTCTGTGGTGGGGGTATACCCTGCCACCGGGAATAACAGGTCTTCTTGTATGATTACCTCTCCTTTGGTTTGCATTTACTGGGAGTGTCTGAGCTTCACTTTCAGTTATATTTTTTCCTAGGCTTCCTGGAATGAGCCGTTAACTTTCTTTAGTGGTTAAGAATACCGGCTGTGTGAGTTCTAATTTAGTTCTAACACCACTGAGGTTTCTTGGGCAACTTGCTTAACATCTCCATAGCTGTTGCCACATCCATAAAAACACATAATAATAGTGCTATCTCTCAGTATTGGTACAATGATTTAGTGAATGAATATGTCTAAATGAGCTTTGAATCATGCCTGGCACATATGAAGAACTAATATTAGTTATTATTACTGAAGTGGCCACAGTTAAGTGATTTTGTTCTTTGAGACACTCGTTTTATTTCAGTTTATTTTGGAAAAAAAAAGATTTTTGTTGATATTTTGATTTCATTTCAGATGATAAAAGTTTTTGGCTTTATGTCAGTGTTCTTGGAAGATATTTCACTCTTTCCCTGTCTACCCACACCTATCCCAACACCAAGCATGAAGGTAAAGAAAAACAAAAGAGTCTTCCCTGGTGCTGGCTCAGTGGTGAAGAATCCACCTGCCAGCACAGGGGAGTGAGTTTGATTCCTGGTCCTGGCAGATCCCACATGGAGTGGAGCAACTCAGCCCGAGCACCACAACTACTGAGCCTGTGCTCTGGAGGCCAGGAGCCAGAACCACTGAGCCCACGCCCTGCAGCTACTGAAGCCTGTGCTCCCTCGAGCCTGTTCTGCAGCTAGAGAAGCCGCCGGAGGGAGAGCCGAGCGCTGCAACTAGAGGAAAGCCTGTGTGGCAACGAGCACCCAGTGCAGCCAAAAATAAACAAATCAAATGAAAAAAAGGAAAGACAAAAATGTTACTGTAGGCTATGATAGTCAAGGGAAAGTGAGAGATCAAATGAGTGTTGGGGGTGGAGTCAGGATGACCAAGTAGGAAGATGCCAGCTCACCTACTGTCATGAACACGCCAAAACTACAGCTACATAGAGAATACTTATCTTTGAGAATGACCTGAAGACTAACAGAGTGGCTCTTCTACAACTAAAGATATATAAAAAGACACACCAAAATAGGTAGGAGGGGCAGAGACCCACACTCCTGGCACAGAGACACTCACGCAGGAGGGGCTGTATCAAGTGTAGAAGGACTTCCCTAAGAATGAGGGGGACTCCAGTCCCAGATCCAGCACCCCAGCCCTGGGCACCTGCTCTGGGAAGATGATCCCCCATTACACCTGGCTTTTCAACAAGGGGGACTTATGTCTGGAAGAGCTGGAGGGCAATAGGAGATTGAAACCCTGCTCCTAAACAGCCCTCACACAAGCTCACTTGCTTGGTGTCCCAGAGTGTACAGGCAGCAGCTTGAACAGCTATATGTGAAAGGGATTCATTGATAAGTTTAGGGCGGATACCAAAGGGACAGGGGTCTGTTGAAACTTTCTTCAGGGACTAGAGCAGCAGCAGGCATCATTTAAAAACATTTCCTTCTACTGAGTTGTCCAGGAGCTGGCAGAGGCCAGTTTTAACATTTCGCGTCTCCTCTCTAGCACTGTTCATCCTGCTCTGGTGTCCTTGCAGACCTGCCCAACCCAGGATGCTTGCTTTGACCGGCCGTCCTCCAAAGCAGTCCCTGTCCCACTGCACACAGTGGGTGGCCTCGGCTTGGACCAAGGCCTCCACAAAGTGGCTTCTGTACCAGGTCTCTGCGTGCCCACCAGGTTGCGAGCAGCAGTCATGGCTGGAACTTCCAGACAGCTAGACCTGGAGCCAGCCCCACCCACCAGCCGGCCCATAGCAACCACAGCAGCGCCATAGCAGGAGGGCGTACAGGCCACACAGGGGACACCTCTGGCGCTCCTGGCTCTGGGAACAAGGGGGATTGCTCTTCTGAGCGCCGAAGGAAGTCTTCTACAGAAGCCCACTTCCTCAAGACCAGAAGATGTAGCTGAACTACCCAACACACAGAAACACGTTTACACACACACACGCAGAGTTAAGAAGATGAGGAAACAAAAGAATAAGTTCCAGAGAAAAGACAAACACAAAACCTCAGTAAAATTCCCAAACCAAACAGAAATAAGTCATATAGAGTTCAGAGTAAAGGTCCTAAAGATGCTCACTGAGATAGAAAATGGATGAACGTAGTGAGGTCTTTAAAGAGAGAGAAAACATTAAAGAGCCAAGCAATGCTAAAGGACACAATAACTGAAATAAAAGCACAGTAGCTGGAATCCACAGCAGCTTAGGTGATGCAGAAACTGGCACCTGCAGTCTGGAAGACGGGGTGATGGAAAGCACCCAATCACAACAGCAAAAAGAAGTTTTAAAAATGAGGATAGTTTAAGGAACCTCTGGGACAACAATCACTTGAACTATTATTTGTAATATAAAGATCCCAGCATGAGAAAAGTGAGAGAGAGTAAAAAGCAGAAAACTTCCCTAATCTGAGGAAGGAAATAGACACCCAAATCCAGGCAGCACAGAGAGTCTCAAACAAGATGAACCAAAGACACCCACACCGCGACACATTATAATGAAAGTGCCAAATGTTAAACAGAATCTTAAAGGCTGCAGGAGAAAAACAGCTAGTTATATATCAGCTAGGTTTTTAGCAGAAGCTTTACAGGCCAGTAGAATGTGGCATGCATATTCAAAGCACTGAAAGGAAAAACTTTTAACCATGAATATTCTATGTGGTAAGTTTATAATTCACAGTTGATAGATAAAGAGTTTCTTAGACAAGAAAATACTAAAAGAGTTAATCACCACTAAAATGGCCTTATAAGAAATAGTAAATTGATTTTAAAATGCTTTTGCTAAGCAAAGCTGTACACAAATTCAATGAAATCCTAATCAGAATACCAACAGCATTTTTCACAGAACTGGAACAAATAATCTTGAGATTTGTATGAAACCATAAAAGATCCAGATAACCAAAGAAATTTTAAGAAGGGAGGACAAAATTTCAAACTATATGACAAAACTAGTATGATGAGAACTGTTTGCAGTGGCATAAAAACAGACAAATGGATTAACAGATGGACCCAATACCATTTATTGAAGAGATTTTGCCCTGCCATATATCATTGACTCCTTTGTCCTGAATTTGTTGGTATGTAAGTGTGGATTTATTTCTGGGCTCTCTATTCTGTTCTGTTAATCTATGTGTTTGTTTTTGTGCCACTATAATTCTCATCATAATAGCTTTGTAATATAGTTTGAAATCAGGAAGTGTGATACCTTCAACTTTGTCTTCCCTTCCTAAGATTTTTTTGGCTATCTGGGTCTTTTATGGTTCCATACAAATTTTAGTATTACTAGTTCCAGTTCTGTGAAAAATGCTGTTGGAGGTTGGATGGCATCACCGACTCGATGGACATGAGTTTGAGCAGGCTCCAAGAGTTGTTGATGGACATGGCAGCCTGGCCTGCTACAGTCTATGGGGTCGCAAAGAGTCGGACGCGACTGAGTGACTGAATTGAACTGAAACTCTGGACAACTGTATGCAAAAAAGTGAAACTGGACCGCTTTCTTACACCATACACAAAAATAAACTTACAGTGGATCACTTAAAGGCTTAAATGTCAGACCTAAAGCCATAAAACTCCTTAAAAGAAAACATAGGAAGTATACGCTTTGACATAAGTTTTAGAATGTTTTCTGTATCTGTCTCCTCATGCAAGGGCAACAGAACCAAAATAAACAAATGGGACTACATCAAACTAAAAAGCCTTTGCACAGCAAAGAAAACCGTCAATAAAATGGAAAGGCAACCTACTGAATGGGAGAAGATATTTGCCAGTGATGTACCTGATAAGGGTTAGTATCTGAAATATATAAAGATCTCACACAGCTGAGTATCTAAAAACCAAATTATCTGCTATTAAAAATGGGCAGGGTGCCAAAATAGACATTTTTCCAAGAGCATGCGTGCTTAGTCACGTCTGACTCTTTGCAACCCCATGGACTGTAGCCTGCCAGCCTCCTCTGTCCATTGGATTCTCCAGGCAAGAATACTGGAGTGGGTTGCCATTTCCTACTCCAGGAGATCTTCCCAAGCCAGGGACTGAACCTGCATTTCCAGTGTCTCCTGCATTGTCAGGCAGATTCTTTACCACTGTGCCACCTGGGAACCCCTAAGGAAGACATACAGATGTCCAACAAAACACAGGAAATGATGCTCAACATCACTAATTATCAGGATAATGCAAATAAAAACCACAGTGAGATATCACCTGACACCTGTTGAAATGACTGTTATCAAAAAGATGCAAAAGCCACAGTCATCAAGACAGTATGGTACTGGCACAAAGACAGAAATATAGATCAATGGAACAAAATAGAAAGCCCAGAGATAAATCCACACATCTATGGACACCTTATCTTTGACAAAGGAGGCAAGAATATACAATGGAGAAAAGACAATCTCTTTAACAAGTGGTACTGGGAAAACTGGACAGCCACTTGTAAAAAAATGAAACTAGAACACTTTCTAACACCATACACAAAAATAAACTCAAAATGGATCAAAGATCTAATCATAAGACCAGAAACTATAAAACTCCTAGAGGAAAACATAGGCAAAACACTCTCCGACATAAACCAAAGCAGGATCCTCTATGACCCACCTCCCAGAATATCGGAAATAAAAGCACAAATAAACAAATGGGACCTAATTAAAATTAAAAGCTTCTGCACAACAAAGGAAACTATAAGCAAGGTGAAAAGGCAGCCTTCAGAATGGGAGAAAATAATAGCCAATGAAGCAACGGACAAACAATTAATCTCAAAAATATACAAGCAACTCCTGCAGCTCCATTCTAGAAAAATAAATGACCCAATCAAAAAGTGGGCCAAAGAACTCAACAGACATTTCTCCAAAGAAGACATAAAAATGGCTAACAAACACATGAAAAGATGCTTAACATCACTCATTATCAGAGAAATGCAAATCAAAACCACAATGAGGTACCACTTTACACCAGTCAGAATGGCTGCCATCCAAAAGTCTACAAGCAATAAATGCTGGAGAGGATGTGGAGAAAAGGGAGCCCTCTTACACTGTTGCTTGGAATGCAAACTAGTACAGCCACTATGGAAAACAGTGTGGAGGTTCCTTAAAAATCTGAAAACAGACCTGCCATATGACCCAGCAATCCCACTGCTGGGCATATACACCGAGGAAACCAGAATTGAAAGAGACACGTGTACCCCAATGTTCATCGCTGCATTGTTTACAATAGCCAGGACATGGAAGCAACCTAGATGCCCATCACCTGATGAATGGATAAGAAAGCTGTGGTACATATACACAATGGAATATTACTCAACATTAAAAAAAAATCATTTGAATCAGTTCTACTCAGGTGGATGGAACTGGAGCCTATTATCCAGAGTGAAGTAAGCCAGAAAGAAAAACAACAATACAGTATACTATCGCATATATATGGAATTTAGAAAGATGGCAATGAGCACCCTGCATGTGGGACAGCAAAAGAAACGCAGATGTATAGAACAGTCTCGTGGACTCTGTGGAAGAGGGCAAGGGTGGGATGATATGGGAGAATGGCATTGAAACATGTTAATTATCATATGTGAAATCAATCGCCAGCCCAGGATTGATGCTCGGGGCTGGTGCACTGGGATGACCCAGGGGGAGGGAATCCGGAGGGAGGAGGGAAGGGGGTTCTGGAGGGGGAGCATATGTATACCCATGGCGGATTCATGTCAATGTATGGCAAAACCAACACAATAAATTTAAGAAAAAAAAAAGACTCACACAAAAAGTATGTTGGAGGATGAGGAGAAAAGGAAATCCTTGTACCATTAGTCAGAATGTAAATTTTGGAATCAAGGTGTCAGCCAAGTTGGGTCTTCTGTAGGCTCTGTGGGAGACTCCATGTGTCTCTCTTAGCTTCTCTTGACTCCTAGAAATCCTTGACATTCCTTATTATGTAGCTACATCACATACTTCTCAAAATTGATCTAGTCTCTATTATCTGATTCTACAGCCGTTTCCACATTTCTCAGTATTTGTTACAGCAGTATTCCACCTCCTGGTATCACAATCTATGTTAGGATCTGAGGCTCTCATTACAAATTACTGCAAACTAGATGGCTTAAAGCACAGAAATCTATTCTCTCCCAGGAGAGAAGTAATCTGAAGGCCGGTAGTCTGAAACTAAGGAGTTGGCAGGGGTGGATTCTTTTGGAGGCTCAGAGAGAGAAACTGCCCTGAGCCTCTCAGGTTCTGGGGTTGCTGGCAGTCCGTGGTGCTGCTCGGCTTGTAGATGGGTCATTCTAATCACTCCTTCAGTCTTCACATCACCTTCTTCTATGTTTCTCTGTGTGTTTCTCTCTATCTTTTATTTTCATAAAGACACCAGCCATTGGGGTTAGGCTCACCTTACATCCACAAGGAGGTCATCTAGAGATCCCTAATCAATTATACATGGAAAAATTCCATTTCCCACTAAGGAAATTTATATTTTTGGTGGAAAGTAAAAAATAATAATTCATTAGTTTCCCACAGGTTTCATATGTATCTGAATTTTGGGGAACACTATTCAACCTACTACAGCTTCCATTATGTAGATGTAAAAGGAGGAAAGATGAATGCCCATGGGAATAGGTGTGTTGGTGGGACGTTTTGTTGTGATTTCCAAATATGCTGTGTGTGTGTGTGTGTGTGTGTGTGTGTGTGTGTGTGCGCCCACATGTGAAGTAGGTTTATCAGCTAAGTCTGAGAATCATGTATCAGTAATTTCAACATGGTTAATGTATGCCTTGAAAGGGCTGGAATCAAGTGTATGAGTAGACTGACAACATCTTTTCGAACTGAGTTTGTGATGAAGGTACTGAGGTCTCTGCTACCATGACCTCTAGCTTTAGATTCCATGGTATGGCCTTCAGGAGATGCCAGTGTGAGTTATATCTTCAGATTTTATGTTTGAACGTTAGCCTATAATGCAGCCATATAGTTATTGCTGATGCATAGAATTTCCTATCAAAATTCATACGTCTGTTCCCTTGCTCTTTATTTTTTCAATTTGGAATTTTCTTGCCTTCCTGTCTTTATTGACAGTCTGTCCAAGAAGATCTCTTCATGTGTCCTTATCTCAGAAAGGCAGTTTTAAAATTAGTTGCTCCATTTTTGTATTTCCACGAGGTTCCTTTATATTCAGCTGATATCCTTACTTCTGTTAAGAGTTAGGTGTAGTCTACCCATCTATCATGCCAGCCAGACTGTGAGATCTTGTCAGTGAAGGAACTGGTCCCACATAAAGTTTTGGATCTCTCTTGAATCTAGTACCTTGTGCAGAGGAGACACTTGAGAAATGTTTTTAGGCTTCGGTTGGTGATAGCTTGCTGTTATATTTATGTTTTACAGTTCATATGGGAAGATAAACCTACTGAAAAGAAAAATTGTTATGCTTGCTTGTTTTTCTAGTAAAGAAGATAGATTAAAAGCGAATCCTATCTTCTCTTTTGCCAAGAATTTCTTGGTCTTATGGCTAGCCATGTTTAATAGTATAAACCAAGAGCCTGTAAACAGAGTGAAACAAATTAGCATATATCAGAATTTAATTTGTGACTTAGTATTGTAATAATCTTAGCAAGAAATTTAGCTTGTTGCTAGCATATGGTCTCCAAAGACTGGCCTTGTTTATTATTATCAATACATTGCTTATTGTACTTTGTTCTAAACAATGAGCTTTGCTGTGCTTTCATGCTCAGCTCTGTCCGACTCTTTGTGTCCCCATGGACTAAGTCCACCAGGCTCCTCTGTCCATGGGATTCTCCAGGCAAGAATACTGGAGCGGGTTGCTGTGCTGTACTTCAGGGAATCTTCCTGACCCAGGGATCAACCCTCCTCTCTCATGTCTCCTGCATTGGCAGGCAAGTTCTTTATCACTGGCATCAGCTGAGAAACCATAATTACATAAAGCTTTCTAAGTAACATCTTAGTGAAAATCTGCATGTTTTTAAACTTAAGGCTGTATGCATGCACTTTAAATCATTTACTGAATGTCCACTGGGTATCCACTGCTTTGTTCTACACTGGGGGTAATCTAGGAGCGAATGCAGTCAATGGGATCTGCCCAGAATTCATAATCTTAAATACAGAGGGTAACCAGGAATGAGACCTGTGAGTTTATGTATGTGCCCAAGATTTAAAGACATTTTTCAGGATGAATATTATATGCAAAGATATTTTATCATCTTAATTCATTAAGATGTTACTATATATGCTATCTCCAGATAGTTTTACTTTCCTAGAAAACTAAGTATATTGATAAAGGCATTTTATATTTGCATAAAAGTAAAAAAAATTTTTCACTTGGAATTTACCAAAAAAAAAAAAAATAGAAAATGCTCAATTAAAAAAACTTGTAGAGAACTAAGAAAGACACTAAGAACAGTCACTCTTATCACAGGCCAAATCAATCTAAGATTTTAGAATCAAAGTTAAGACTATTTAGAAATCTAAAATTCATCCCATGAAATCAATTTGAAAACTTTAAAAACAGACTCTTTTATTTGGGAAATAGGTACATTTAGACATTAATGTCTAATGACTAATAAATAAGAGTATAAAATTGTATTAAAAGCATTGTTTTGAGACTTCAATTGTCATGGAAAACAAAAGCAGTAAGATCAAATAATATTTAATATATTGGTAATATTTCCATGAAAATAATATAATAATAATAAAATATAATTTCTAGCTCACAATTTGTTCACTCACAAACATCTCCAGGGCCAGAAGGGGTTTTGATCTCAAGAATTGAATGGTGAAGAGCCCTAGAAATTCCCTACTTCTTGCAATCCTGCATTCTAGTGCAGGAGATGATATAATTACAGATTAAATAAATGCTTTCAATAAAATAAGTACGATAAGTTTAATGAGGAGCTTAATCGATAAGATGGTCATTTAGCAGTAAGCCAAGACCTGAAGGCTGAGAGAGAGCTCCCTCTGCTTAACATGTTATGGTTTATTATGTTAGATCGGGAAATGCCCATGCAAAAATGTATTTATGTTTTTATTCAGAAGTAGAAATTACATTTCCTTGGTATGAACACACTTTTTTTCCCCCCAAATGAATCATATGCTTAATAAGGTGAAAAATATGCATTTTAAGATGAAGAGTAATTTGCATTAAAATAGAATGAAGCTTGTAAAGTTCAATTGCCTATAATCTCACTAAGCCATTCTAAAGTGTACTTTTATTGAGTTTCAGTTTGTTACAGCATGACTTTGTAAAGAAGCACATTGTTAATGGGGAAAAAGGCAGGGTTTTAAAAAATACATCCAGAAAAATGCTTTATTTAAATGTAATGACAGTACAAAGAAGGTTAAAGCTTGAATTTCAAGAAGAATATTCATTGGAAATAGATTTTCTCATAATCATTCATTTTTTCATATCATTCACATCTGAATATAACATTGGGCCAACATTATATATCATGATTTCTAGTTTCTACTATGCCTGTTACTCAGTCCCTATGTCACAATAGAGTTATTTTAAAAAATGAGGAAAAGATTATGGTAGTTCTGATGAGGTTGTTGAGAACATATCTGCTCAGTATTTCTCAATGAGAAATTTTATGATAGAACTTCTCTCCAAGCTGGTGAAATTAAGCCTTTACAATGATAATACAACTAGGCAGATTTAACTGTTTATATCACCATAATCAGAGTGATGTTTATTGCATTGATGTCTCCTTTGAGGGCTATTTAAAAATTTGAGAATTATTAGGGAAGTAGAGTATCTAATAGTTTTGAGCACATAGCTATTTAGTTCCTTTTATTTTAACATATGCATAGAGAATGCCTGCTGTGTTCAAGGTACCTTTGTACAGTATTTGAAGTTAACATATAATCTGTTATATCATTTAATCCCTAGAACAAATGTGTAAAGGAGGTAAACATTCAGACGCTGTACTTATTTTGCTAAGCCACTAGTTTCTGCTAATCTCCCCAGGCTTGCATTATGCATCATCCTTTTTTAATACAAGGATTTAAAAGAGAAACAGAACTCTTTGAATTCTCTTAATTTCTTATTTTGCTTCTGAAGACATGCTTCTGAATTTCTCCTTCTTAATGTGATTTGGACACATTTTCTAACTTCTTAAGTAGATATTCTCATATTTAAAATATGGATGTTCATCTTTATAAGCTTTATTAAGGTTTCTTATACAAAAATACACAAAATAATGTATACATCACAATTATTACAATGCCTAGCATAAAGAATAAGTAAAATAATATATGTAGAACAATGATTACAATGACCGACACATAGTAGTTTGTCATTTCCATTTTCTGGCAATGACACTGATAATGTTGAATGCCATGTCTTGTAATAGTGTCATAAACTCTTCCCACTTTTCCAGTCTCTCTGCATACCATTTGAAATGGCTTTGGGATTTGCCTGTTCCTCTCTGTTGCCACAGTCAAGTGCAAAGGGCTATGTGAAGTTTTGGAATGATAATAATGAAGAACATTCTGTTAACCAAAGTACCCAGATGTTTTAATATGCTCACCTGTATCATATTATCTCACTCCTAGACAATATCTTTGGAGAACTATTCCATTTGAAACCATCTGAAATCGGTGTAAGAGATTTGGATTCAAACACTCTGACAGTGGTCTTTGAAAATGAAATGAAACCAGCTTATAAAATTAAACAAAGCACCTAGTACCCCTGTGTCGTGCATGTCTTCGATTGGACTCCAAACAAATTGCAAAGATACAAGGTTCACAAACATTTTCAAAAGGTAGAAAAGTAAAATAGTTATATTCATGAACACTGTTTATTAAGACTGTACCACTTAATCTGAATCCATAAATCAGGTTTAAAGTACACTTAAAATAGCACTTATAAGATAGATGAATTTTTCTTTTCTTGGGAAAAGAACAGAATATATGTGCCTGTTGATAGATGGGAGAAATTTATTTGCAAGTGAAGTACTTCTTCACAATGGGCTGTGGCTATTTGGTGATTTAAGATGCCCGAGAGGCCGGTTCGGTTTTCTTGGGCTGGACTGTCTCTATTAGGTCACTTGTGTTGATGGCCATTAGCCACATGTGACTGTTAAAAACTTGGAATATGCTAATAAATAGTGAGATGTGCTATGACTGAAAAACACTGGATTTTTGAATAATTAGCTTTATAAAAATAATGCAAAATATCTAATTGATAATGTTTTATGATTATATGATGAAATAACAGTCCAAATATATTGAATTAAAGTATTATTAAAATGAATATCAGCATTTTTTTTTCTATTTATTGTAGATACTAGGATATTTTAAATCACATCTGTGGCTGACATGCTGTTTCTATTGGACAGTGCTGGTTTAGAATCTAGTCATTGTATTTGCCACTAACAAGCTCTTTGTCATGGCCTCAGCCTCCTAAGGGTGCCGGTCTAGTTGATTTCCAAGGTCCTTTTGCTTCCTGAATGTTCAATGGTTCAGTTGTAAGTCTGGCTTCACACACTTCCAACTTAGAGAAGACCAGTCCTTATGTAACCCATGTTTTGCTCAACTTCTCTGTGTTCTTGTTCTGCAGTAGCTTGCCCATATGGAGAACATTTTGGTAAAAATATTTTCCAAACTGATGCATTTTAACAGAATATCTTTCTTGTGTGTAAAACCACTTGTATAGTTTAATAAAAAGCTATTAGTGTTATTTCTGCACTTTGGAATTGTTGTACCATGCCAAAGGTAGAACCTCGAACTTAATCACAGCACAGGCTTAATTTCAGGTACCACTTGCAATGACACTCAGATATTACCAAAAACGATTTTATTAAACCTGGCTCTGTATTTGATATTTGACTCATTAATAAGATTAGTTTCTTTGAAGGCCATAGTAAAATTATCCTGTGATGTAATTGCCATATGAAGTCTTCTTTTAATTCCTAAAAGGAGATCAACCCTGAATATTCATTGGAAGAACTGATCTGACACCAGAGTTCCAATACTTTGGCCACCTGATGCAAAGAGCTGACTCATTGGAAAAGACCCTGATGCTGGGGAAGATTGAGGGCAGGAGGAGAAGGGAATGACAGGATGGAATGGGTGGGTGGCATCACCGATTCAATGGACGGGAGACAGTAAAGGACAGGGAATCCTGGCATGCGGCAGTCCATGGGGTCACAAAGAATTGGACACAACTGTGTGACTGAACAACAGCAAGATTTTGGTTTATAAAGATCTGGGGTTAAGAAATTCACTGAATGTTTAGTGATTGTGCAATTGGGGGAAAACCATCAACAGATTATATTGCCCTTTGGCTGTGAATTTCAAAGACAGCTAATAGATTTCTTAAGTGGATAATAATAAAAAGAATATTGCATGGGCTCAGCACATGACTGCATAATGTGAATTCCACTGCTTACTCAATGTCATTATTCGAAGGAAAAAAGTCAAGAAGATAAATTGAAACAATTAGATGAACTAAAGTATTTGGAAGAAAAATGTTGTCATTAAGATCCCTTCTAACCCTACTTTTTAAACTTATTTCCTATTCTTTCACATTTTAGTAAAAAAAAATGAATGAATGTAATCCCACAGGCATCAATTGATCATCCAGGATGTCAGCACATGTAAACAGGAATCATATGGATTAACCATGGTCTAATTTGGGGCTTAAAACTGCTACAGTGTATGCATGCTCTTATTTTAGGAAAGTAACTTTCTCTATTACATTGCAAGGTATTAGATTAGATACTCTAAGAGGAAGCAGACTCTAAGACAGGGTTCAGTGTTCAGATATGCATTAGGGACTTCCCTGGGGACACATCACTGGGGAAGAGAGGAGAAGGATGCCCTATGTGAGAGAGGGGGACCTGAAGTGTCATGCAGTCCAGACAAGACTCTCAAATGACTGCTTGGAATCAAGGCTGAAGTTGTTGTTCAGTCGCTCACTCGTTGTGACTTCATGAACTGCAGCACACCAGGCTTCCCTGTCCTTCACTATTTCCCGGAACTTGCTGAGGCTCATGTCCATTGAGTCGATGATGCCATCCAACCATCTCATCCTCTGTCATCCCCTTCTCATGCCTTCAATCTTGCCCAGCATCAGGCTCTTTTCCAGTGAGTCAGTTCTTCGCATCAGGTGGCCAAAATATTGGAGCTTCAGCTTCAACATCAGATCTTCCAAAAAATATTCAGGGTTGATTTCCTTTAGGATAGACTGATTTCATCTCCTTGCAGTCCAAGGAACTCTGTCCAAGGGTGAAGTGGTTAGACCTTTATGTTGTTGTTTGCTAGACATGTCTGGTTCTTTTGTGACCATGAACTGTCAGCCCACCAGGCTCCTCTGGCCATGGGATTTCCCAGACAAGAATACTGGAGTGGGTTGCCATTTCCTTCTCCAGGGGATCTTCCTGACCCAGGAATCAAACCCACATCTTCTGCTTGGCAGGTGGATTCTTCACCGCTGAGCCAGCAGGGAAACCCCAGACCTTTATATGCTGCGTCAAATACTTAGTGGATGTGTGCTGCCCCAGAAGGGGGGGTGAGTCTGGGCGAGGTGGCTCCCTGTCGTTGAGGACATCCCCGAAGTTTCTCCCAGTCCTCGGTAGTTGGAACAATGCTTCCTTTAGAGGCTCACTCTGCTCCTGCAAAGTTCCTTCCACAGCCATGCATCACTATCGCTTTTCTCTTCACCGGATCGTTCTCATCAGCATACACACATGTTGTAACCTCCCACTGAAAAATAATACTCCTTCACCAAAACTCCCTACAGCTAACTTCTCTCCCTCTCTCACAGAGCAAAATGTAAGAGTTAGCTGACCCACTGCCTATAGTTTTCCTACTTGCAATTTTTTTTATTAGTTTTGCCATACAATGACATGATATCACCATGGGTTTACATATGCTCCCCCTCCAGAACCCCTCTCCCTCTTCCCTCCCTCCTCCCTCCCCCCAGGAAATCTCGATGCACCAGCCCCGAGCATCAATCCTGGGCTGGCGATTGATTACACATATGATAATCAACATGTTTCAATGTCATTCTCCCATATCATCCCACCCTTGCCCTCATCCACAGAGCCCACGAGTCTGTTCTATACATCTGTGTTCTTTTTGCTGTCTCGCATGCTGGGTTCTCCTTACCGTCTTTCTAAATTCCATATATATGCGTTAGTATACTGTATTGTTGTTTTTCTTTCTGGCTTACTTCACTCTGGATAATGGGCTCCAGTTCCGTTCACCTGAGTAGAACTGATTCGAATGAATTTTTTTTTAATGCTGAGTAATATTCCATTGTGTATATGTACCACAGCTTTCTTATCCATTCGTCAGTTGATGGGCATCTAGGTTGCTTCCATGTTCTGGCTATTGTAAACAATGCAGCGATGAACATTGGGGTACACGTGGCTCTTTCAATTTTTATTGAAACTACTATAATCAGAGGTCTGCTCTCACCTCTTTTTTTTTAATTTTTATTTTAGTTTGGACTATAGTTGATCTACAGTGTTGTGATAGTTTCAGGTGTACGGCAAAGTGATTCAGTTGTGCATAGACATATACCTATTCTTTTTCAAATTCTTTTCCCACTTAGGTTATTATAGAATCCTGAGTAGAGTGCCGTGTGCTATACAGTAGGTCCTTGTTGGTTGTCTATTTTATACATAGTAGTGTGTGCATGTTAATCTCAAGTTCCCAATTTATCTCTCCTCACCACCTTTCCCCTTTAATAGTGTGTTTGTTTTCTATAACATATATACATTATTGATACTATGTGTAAAATATAATAACAAGTGAGGACAAACTTATGCTACCAAAGGGGAAGGGTGGTGAGGAGGGATAAACTGGGAGCTTGAGATAACCAACAAGGACCTGCTGTATTGGACAGGGAAGTCTAGTCAGTGCTCTGCGGTGACCTCAATGGGCTGTAAATCCAAAAAAGAGGGGATATCTGTATACATATAGTTTATTCACTTTGCTGTACAGCAGAAACTGATAACATTATAAAGCCACTATATTCCAATTAAATTTTTTTAAAAAACATGTCATGCCATGTTTTTCCCTTGCTCAGTGTTGTAAGAACAGAAATGTTCATTTGGCATGCTAAAGTCAGAGGTGGCCAGAGGAGGAAACGGGAATGAAGCTTTGAAATAATAAGTGTAAGACACTCACAGGTCCCATAGAGGGAGGCTCCCTGCGTGTCATGAAGTGACTCAGACACAGTGTTGGTCAGGAGAGGCAAGGTCATGAGAAGGTCAAGGTGGGGCAAGGTAAACAGTTCAGATATGCTAGTCTGAGTCATTTGGTGAGCTCTAAACTGTAGGGGTGATCCTTCCTTGTCTGGTCCTTGCATGACATGGCATGTGGAGGGTGATGGAAGCCATGGGCAGGGATGAAGCCCAGGAGATTGTAACGTGAGGGACAAAGAGCAGAGGGAGCTAACTGGGGAACAGAGACTTTCATGGAATGGTTTGAGAACGAGAAATACATAAGGCAGTCTTAGGAAAAGCTACCAAAGGAGGAAAAAGGAGGAAAATGTAAACTTGCAGAAGGTAAAGAAGTGAAGGGTTTTCAGCAATCAAATGAATGGCCACAGTGTATCAGTACTGCAGAGGTCCGTCAGATAAGACCAGAAACAGATTCCTGTAGTTTGAGTAACAAGCTTAGGCTCTTGGTGGACGCAGTGTGACCACAGCACTGGGGAAGGAATCCAGAGCTCAGTGAGCTAGATTTAACAAGCAGAAACCATGAGGAAAGTAATTTTTTGAAATATAGCCATGATGGCTAGACAGAGATAGAGCAGATATTTTAAGGAAGGTGTAATTTTCAGAGTTAGCTTATTTATTTTAACTGAGACATGAACAAATTTAAATGACCAAGAACAGCATTTTTTCTTTCTGTAAAATTTAGGTTTTTGAAGAATACTTGATTTATAATGATGTTAATTTCTACTGTACCACAAAATGATTATTATACATACATACATACATATATATATATATATATATAAACACATTAAAAATTTTTACTTTTCCTGCATGGCTTATCACAAGATATTGAATATAGTTCCCTGTGCTATACAGTAGCACCATAGTTGTTTAGCCATCCTAAATATAATAGCTTGCATCTGCTAATTACAAACTCCCATGCCATCCCTCTTTCACCCTCCCACCCCACTGGCAGCCACAGTTCTGTTCTCTGTGTCCATGAGTCTGTTTTTGTTTTGTAGATGTATTCATTTGTGTCATATTTTAGATTCCACATGTAAGTGATGTCATATGCTATTTGTCTTTCTCTTTCTGACTTACTTGATGTAGTATGATAATCTCTAGGTTCACCCATGTTGCTGTAATGGCATTATTTTGCTTTTCTAATGACTGAGTAGTATTCCACTGTATATGGATACTAGTTCAGTTCAATTGCTCAGTTGTATCCGACTCTGTGACCCCATGAACTGCAGCATGCCAGGGCTCCCTGTCCATCACTAACTCCCGGAATCCACTCAAACCCATATCCATTGAGTCGGTGATGCCATCCAGTCATGTCATCCTCTGTCGTCCCCTTCTCCTCCTGCCCTCTATCTTTCCCAGAATCGGGGTCTTTTCCAATGATTAAGCTCTTCACATCAGGTGGCCAAAGTACTGGAGTTTCAGCTTCAATATCAGTTCTTCCAATGAACACCCAGGACTGATCTCCTTTAGGATGGACTGGTTGGATCTTCTTGCAGTCCAAGGGACTCTCAAGAGTCTTCTCCAACACCACAGTTCAATAGCATCAATTCTTCAGCACTCAGCTTTCTTCACCGTCCAACTCTCACATCCATACATGACTACTGGAAAAACCATAGCCTTGACTAGACGGATCTTTGTTGTAAAGTAATGTCTCTGCTTTTTAATATGGATACTACATATTTACCAGTTCATTTTTTATCAGTTCATTCATTTAGGTTGTTTCCACGTCTTGGCTATTGTGAGTAGTGCTGCTATAAATATAGGGGTGCATGTACCTTTTTGGATTATAGTTTTTCCCAGACATATGCCCAGAAGTGGGATGGCTGGATTGTATGGCAATTTTATTTTTCGTTTTTTGAGGAACCTCCTGTCTTTCTGTTCACACTATTCACTGTACCCAGGGTAGATAAGGAACATGTGGGGAAGCTGGAAGAAAACTTGAGGAACCGTGGGAACTGCAGACATGTTCATTGTCTCCAGGGTGGCACATCAGCTGTAGCAGCGGCAGATATGCTGTATTCTCTTGAAGCTGACCCAATGGACGCTGCAATAATGCAGCCTCAAGGGCTTTTCAGGTGGAGCTTAAATATATTTACAGAACAGAAGTGGTCTGTGGCCAAGCGGGTACATCATGAGATGCGTGTGCAGTGCTATAAGTGATCCTAGCTGTTACATAACCATGTATTTACGAAACGGGGGCAAAAGCAACAGGCCATGGGTGAGAGAGCCTGACACTGCCATCTTGGTTAATTTGCTCTTTCCCTACACCTCCATACTGTTTTCCATAGTGGCTGTACCCATTTATCCACCCACCAACAGTGTAGAAAGGTTCCCCTTTCTCCACAGCTTCTCCACCATCTGTTATTTGTAGACTTTTTCACGATGTGTGTTCTGACTAGTTTGAGGTGATACCCCTGTAGTTTTGATTTGCATTTCTCTAATAATTAGCAATGATGAGCATCTTTTAATGTGCCTCTTAGCCATCTGTATGCAGGAAGAGCATTTGACGTGGGGGTTCCCAGATGATCTTCACTGCCCCTCTGTTTCTTAAGAGAATGCAGGACAGAGTAAGTGTGAGGAAAGGAGGAAAGATTTTGCTTTCTTGTAGGTCAGCTATTATCCAATGAGATTGAGGTTTTGAGGAATTTCAGCTCAGGTGAGCAGGTAAACCATGGGATTATTTGCTTGTCCATTTTCTTTTTTTTTTTTCCTGTGTGTGTAAGAAAAAGCCTGGTCTTTTGTAATATAAATATATCTTTTGGGCAGAATCATCCTGGTCTGTCTGTTAGGGCACTGGTCCCAAGAAAGGCTGTGTTTGTGTTGGGTCTTTTGGATTTCACTGTGTGTTGGAAACGGCAGATTTACTTCACAGGAA
Source organism: Antilocapra americana (assembly GCA_007570785.1). NCBI lineage: Eukaryota > Metazoa > Chordata > Mammalia > Artiodactyla > Antilocapridae > Antilocapra > Antilocapra americana. The sequence continues at coordinate 1,226,331 of ML660211.1, read as the reverse complement.
GTTTTTCCTGTATATTTTGATCCTACTAAAATAATAATATTGATTTACATGAGTGGTAGATATTGGCCTTCCTGCCTCCAACCTTTGCAGTTTTAGGGACCTTGTAATTGGTATTAAATAGTTGCTTTATCGGAGAAGGCAATGGCAACCCACTCCAGTACTCTTGCCTAGAAAATCCCATGGATGGAGGAGCCTGGTAAGATGCAGTCCATGGAGTTTCGAAGAGTTGGACATGACTGAGCGACTTCAATTTCATTTTTCACTTCCATACATTGGAGAAGGAAATGGCAACCCATTCCAGTGTTCTTGCCTGGAGAATCCCAGGGATGGCGGAGCCTGGTAGGCTTCCGTCTATGGGGTCGCACAGAGTCGGACACGACTGAGGTGACTTAGCAGCAACAGCAGCAGTTGCTTTATGATATAGTTTAAGAAATGCTGAGAAGTTGCACCTGTGAACCCAGCTCCTCTGCCACCTCTCTTGAAACAGTTAATTATACATTAGAAAGTAATTTTTAATTCTTTCTTTAAATCCACATTCACCATGAAAGGACCCATAGGTGTAGCCTAACTGGACATTCACATTTTAATTACATCATTAAATCTTACTTTGAGGTAGAATATGACTGTTGAGGATTCTGAGGAACATGGGGATAGGGTGGGAGTCATATGGGTACAGAAAACAGAAGGCAGAATATTAAAGATACATGAACTAGATAACAAAGAGTCTATACTTAGTGTGTGCAAGGCTTTTTACTAAGTGTTCTACAAATATTAACATTTAATTCTCATAACAGTCCCATATAGTGGATACTATTATTACCATTCCCACGTTACAGATGAGGAAAATGAAGCGTAGAGCAATTAAGGGACGTATCCAGGGCTGCACAGCTGAGTGGGCTGGAGTCTATCTTGGGCTAATTGAGAAGCAGCTGAGCATAATGGTTAACTAATGCCATTCCCAGCATATTCACTCATCCTGGTGGTTAATCAGTCTTGGGTTTCTAAGCAATTTGTAAGGGATGATGCAGAGGACTATTTAAAAGAACCAATAGCATTTGCATAATTTAGAAGAGAATTGAGGGTGATAAAACTGTCAGTATCCTCTCCCATGGTGATTATGCATGGCAGAGAAACTCAATTATATCCAATCAAATCTCAAACTCCAACTGTAGTGGGGAGTTTTCATTAGTTGTGGTGAAGACAAACATGTACACATTGGATTTTTTTTATAAGAAATTAATGATATATTAAAATTAAAAAAAACCTTAAGCAGCATATATTAAAGGCTGTGTTCTAATTTCTTTCCTCATTATGTTTTAATATGGTAAACTTCTAGATCATGTACCAAGTGGTGGAGTATGTGACCTTATAATATCCCAAAGGCTTGGTAAGATCCCACCTGGAATTAATATTTTTCCCAGATTCTTTATAAAGAATTTTAAATAGTGGAATTAAAACAGACAATTATATCTAGTCATATGTATATGTGTATACACATAAGTTGGCATAAGCCTCAACATTAAGAAAACTAAGATCATGGCATCTGATCCCATCACTTCATGGGAAATAGATGGGGAAATAGTGGAAACAGTGTCAGACTTTATTTTTTTGGGCTTCAAAATCACTGCAGATGGTGATTGCAGCCATGAAATCAAAAGATGCTTACTCCTTGGAAGGAAAGTTATGGCCAACCTGGATAGCATATTGAAAAGCAGAGACATTACTTTGCCAATGAAGGTCCGTATAGTCAAGGCTATGGTTTTTCCAGTAGTCATGTATGGATGTGAGAATTGGACAGTGAAAAAGGCTGAGTGCCGAAGAATTGATGCTTTTGAACTGTGGTGTTGGAGAAGACTCTTGAGAGTCCCTTGGACGGCCAGGAGATCCAACAAGTCCATCCAAAAGGAGATCAGTCCTGGGTGTTCATTGGAAGGACTGATGTTGAAGTGGAAACTCCCATACTTTGGCCACCTCATGCGTAGAGTTGACTCAGTGGAAAAGACTCTGATGGTGGGAAGACTTGGGGGCAGGAGAAGGGGATGACAGAGGATGAGATGGCTGGATGGCATCACTGACTCTATGGACATGGGTTTGGGTAGACTCCGGGAGTTGGTGATGGACAGGGAGGCCTAGCTTGTTGCAGTTCATGGGGTCGGACACGACTGAGCAAGTGAACTGACTGATATATATACAGATTTAGTGATTAAAGGAATTTGGAATAGTGGAATTCAATCGAAACAATTACATTTAGTATTATATATATTGTTCTGTTTTGTTGTTTTTAGTCAGTCATGTCCAGCTCTTTGCTACCCTGTGACTGTAGCCCCCTAGGTCCCCTGTCCATAAGATTTCCCAGGCAAGAATACTGGAGTGGGTTACCTTTTCCTTCTCTAGCTGATCGTCTCAACCTCGGTATTGAACTCCTGTCTCCTGCATTGCAGGTGAGTTCCTTACCACTGAGCCACCAGGGAAGTCCATTATATGTATATTATATATATGTATATGTTCATATTTATGAAGAGCTCATTTTATATATATATATATACGTATATATCTGTTTATTCATATTTATAATGATAAAAGGCATGTAAAGTAATTTAGTATATTTTATACTAACAAGGAAAGGAGAAATTATTCAATAACCGGTACTGGGAAATTTGAGTGGACTACAATTATAGAGGTCCGATTTCTATCTAATTCTACACACCTAAGTATGTCTTACATCTAAACAAAGTTTTCCAAATGGTATCATAGAGTTTAGGGTATTAAGAAAAAAAAGGTTGAACTGGTTCCTAGGATTTAACCCAAGGACACAGGTTATCTTGTCATATTTCTGATTCAGTTTCATATAGCACGTGATTCCTGATTCAGACTCTGATGCTCTAAGCTTCCTGGAGAAAGCATCACACAAATGTGAGCTGAGAAGGTGGTAGTGCCCAGAGCTGAAATGCCTGGAGGCCCAGCCATCCCTCTTAGGACGGAGGTGCTAAGGGGCGGACCTGGCTGAAGCGGCAGTGGCAATCTTCCCAGGACCATCGGCTGCAATCCAGCCCCGGGCCAGCTTGGATGTACCCTCTTGGACTCCATTCCTCTCTTTTATCACAAGGATCTGGAATGGCAGGGAACCACTGGTGTTGTGACACCAAAGGCAGAACAGTGACACAGCGTAATGTGATCACACCGTTTCTTGGGCCTGAATGAACTTGTCTGCTGAAAGCTCTCCATCTGAGTGTGAGAAGTTCTGGCATAGTCAATGGGCTACTTGGGAGGGGAGGTTGTCGTGGGTTATTGTTAAGAATTCCTGCAAAAATTCTGGATATCTAGCCAGTTTGGTCATTGTAGGAAGCGTGATTTTATTTTAACTTGAGGGATTGCGTGATGACTAAGAACAAAGAATTTGGAGAGGGGCTTTGAGTTAAAGTCTAGCTTTCCCCTTCTCTTACCAGCCACGTGTTTCCTAAAGTTTTGATAGTACTTGGAAATTTGGATCCCTGTTTAGTAAATGTTCTGCCATTCTCCTGTTGCAAGTAAAAATCAATTCAAAAATTCAATCTTGTCCTCTTTGCTTTTGCTGTTCTCTTAGGGAAACATAATTCAGGTGTGTTTTTATGGAGGATGCAGGATCGGAGGGGCTTCCCAGGTGGCGCTGAAAGTGAAAGTTGCTCAGTCCTGTCCGACTCTTTGCAATCCCATGGACTCTAGCCTGCCAGACCGTCCTGTCCATGGAATTCTCCAGGCCAGAATACTGCAGTGGGTAGCCAGTCCCCTCTCCAGGGGAATCTTCCCAATCCAGTGTTGAAACCGAGGTCTCCCACATTAGTTCAGTTCAGTTGCTCAGTAACATCTGACTCTTTGTGACCCCATGGACTGTAGCACGCCAGGCTTCCCTGACCATCACCAACTCACAGACCTTGCTCGCACTCTTGTCCATGGGTTGGTGATGCCTGTCTGAGCCACCAGGGAAGCCTCCAGGTGGCGCTAATGGTAAAGAATCTGCCTACCAATACAGGAGACATAGATGTGGGTTCACTCCCTGGGTTGGGAAGCTCTCCTGGAGGAGGGCATGGCACCCCCTCCAGTATTCGTGCCTAGAGAATACCATGGACAGAGGAGCCTGGCGGGCTACAGTCCGCGGAGTTGCAAAGAGTGGGACATGACTAAGCACGTACCCAGGGCAAGGAAGGACTTCAGGATCCTGACAGCATGAAAAACTGGCTTTGTCTGTACCACATGAGGGTTCATGCTTGTCTTATTCTCACCTGGGTCCCCTCTGACCCCCACCCATCTAGTTGGGATGATGTTTTCCCCAAGGGGGCATAAGCACAGCATCTTCCAAGGACTGCTAAAGTCCAGACCTGCCTTTGTTTCTTTTTCCTTGTCTTCACCTGTCTTCACCAGGCTAGTCTCTGGACTCCTTCCCATCTCCACCAGAAGCACATTTGTTTTTCCCAGTATCTGGATTCTTGCCCTGACCCTCCACACCATAGATCCCTTCCTCCCTTCAGTCCTCTGCCTTTCCCTGTATTATCAAGATTGATTACTACACAGGGTGATTGATAGTCAATAGAAAAGTTTCCCTTCAAAGGCAAACATTGTCATCATCATTTAGTCCAAAGGCTTAATTGTTGGGTGGTAACATTGGGTGCAAAAATATTTCAGGTGTGGGTCTTCCGTGTCATCCGTGATTACCTTTTTCATATTCAAATAATAACTTTCATTTGCTTATTAACTGTAAGATATGATATGATGAGTTTATACACATGATACATATCCAGATTCCTCTTGAACATCCTACACAGTGGCTACCATTGTCCTCATTTTATAAGTGGGGGAACTGAGGCTAGACTATTCAGTATTGTGCCTAAGATTACACATCTATGAGTATCAGAGTGAGTAGTCAAACCAAACTCTGACTTCAAAATCTTCTTCCTAATTCTTGAAATTCATTTTTACTTATTTCTTTTCTTGCTTTCAACTGCAGTTTTATTTTTAAAAATAAAACTACATGTTTTATTTTTATATCAAGCATTTATAAAAGCATTTCTCCACTCTAAGTAGGAATGAATTATTATTACTATTTTTTTTAATCAGAAAAATGAACTGAAATTATAGCTGGGTTTACTTGACTAAATTACATTGATTATTTTAACTGACCTTATTGATTAAATGGAAAAAATAAATAGTAGTCAAATCTGGTTATGAGGAAACATTTCCTTTAGGTAAATCAATCAAAGTCAAAGAAATCTACTCATAAAAAGGACTTTAGTTTAAGAGATTGCTTGAGATTTGAACAGCTTTAAAATACCTGAAAAAGTTTTCACATATGGACATACGCCAAAATCATATTTGTCCCACGTACATGAGAGTTTTCTCCTGCAATTACTTATAACTTACTCCAAATATTTGTGTTTGAGTTGCATGTACCTACCCTGAAGTATGTAGCGATGTTGTCACTATAAGTGTATCCTGAATAAATTTGTCAATGAATTTTTTCAAATATATTTGATATTTTATAATCATTTTTACATTAATTTTGCAGTATATTCCTAGTGAGAAATTAAAAACATCTTTTGACCTTTAAGACTGCTGAGGATAGCAAAATGAGTGCCATTGTATTTTAAATAAGGTTCAAGGGAATGGAACAAAGTTATATTTGTCACAGTTGAAAATGCTCCAATGTAATCTTTTCTGATTTATGGACCAAAAGCTCCCTTGAGATTTTGTAAATCAAAGTAATGCTCAAAATATTCAAGTTTGCTGTTGGATTTCTGATTCAGATAAAGATTTGTAATGTCACAATTTAACTACTTCCATTTTAACCTACCATCACAGAAGATATTCTGATTTTGTCTATCCTTTCTTATGTAACTAGATGATTTTTATGATCTATGAAGCCAGGGTAAATTCTGGCATGAAAGGAAGAAAGGATATTTAAAAATTCCTACTACTCTGACAACAGAATTTTGATCATGAAATGTCAAATTTTAAGTTATGTTCAGATATGCCTACAATTTCGTAACAAAAGTTCAATATACCTTCAAGTAAATTTTTTTTTTAAAGGTGCTTCTGCTTTTCCAATTGCAGGAAGATCATCCCCTGATCATCCTCTGATCATCCCCTGATGATCAGAAGGACACTTTACTGCTCATGTCACTAAGCCCAGTTTTATTATTTCAAAGTAGAGATTAGGTGGCATTTTTGTTATTGTTTGCTTTTTATGTTTTATATCTCAACTTCTTCAGAGCTCATTTAGATCATTTATAAATATATTCATCTTTTTTCAGGTACCAGAGCATGATGACTATGAAAACACATTGATTCCAGAGAAATATGTGTACCTGGGAAATATGAATGGATCTGGATGTGCAGGAATAAGCTCTAATCAGAACAGCATCCACTTGGGTGACTCCTTGAGAACCATTATCTCCCAAGGCAAGTAAAATCCATTAGAAGATCAGATAATATGCAGATCGTATCCCATGTATGGCATCTGGACCACAGATTGGAAATGGAATAACTCTGCTGATGGCGACAAAGTTTAACCTCATTATGATCTTCCCAAACCTATAGGTAAGATTTTCTGCTGTATGGTACCATATGGACTTCTTGGATATTTTTAAAAATTCCTAACTTTTGTCAAAAAGTCAAGCCTTAATCTTCTCATGTAGCACTGTTCCTTTCAATTAAGTAGCCTGTTGAACAAAGACTGTCCATTCCTCTCCTTGCTAAGGAGGAAGGGAATACAGAGGGGAGTTATGCCTTAGCAGATGGTCCTCAGTTGGGCTAGTATTCTAGCCTCCTGCCCAGATTGTCTCTGCTACACTAGACTTGAAATCTCCACATCAGTAACTGCCTGGAATTATAGCTTTGAAAGCCCACATTCAACTCTAAAGAGCGTTACAGTCTAAGAGAAGCATTTGATACATACACTACTCCATATAAAAGAGCTAACTAATAAGGACCCACTGCATAGCACAGGGAGGTCTATTCAGTGTCTGTAGTGACCTATACAGGAAAAGAATCTTAGGAAGAGGGACTCTGTGTGTATGTATAACAGATTTACTTTGCTGTGCTAACTAACACAACATTGTCAATCTACTATACTTCAATAGAAAAAAAATTTTTTTTTTAATAAAGCTTCTCTGGGCCAATGAAATTTTGTCCGATCAGCCCCAGTGACTAGCAAAGCCCTTGGTACCTGAATGAGGAGAAGCATGTTTTAAAGGGAGAGGGGTAATTTATTGACGTAGGCTTCATGTCACTCTTGATCATTCACTTTCCTGCTCATCTGAACTTATTCTTCAGCCACTTCTAGTTTTCCAGGTTCTTCCCACACTCACCACCTTTAAAAACTAGGCCTCCAATTCCTTCTAGATACCATTTTCTTTCTTATTCTGCCCTCAAAAATCCTCTCAATTCCTGGCTTTCCCATTTTATCCAAATTGGACATTTTCAATCTAGTAACTACCCTCTGCTACATTACTTAGATTTCCCTAAAATTTTTGAGAATATCCATAAAATGGGTGGAGATCTACCTTCCTTACTGTCTGCCTATCTATCTGCCTATCTATAATATTAATAAACTGTGGTTTCCAGTCTCATCTGGAAACAGGCCCACTCAGCAGCCTTCATAATTTTGTGGTCAGGTTGCTCTCCTATTGTCCATGGAGAACTTTATTTTTCCAACTTTAATCTTTTTTCTCATGGTCCCCATTCAAACTGTTCTCTTTAGTAGTATATGTTCTTGGACCCCATAAAGACATTACCCAATCACCCTAATGTCCTTCAGCCTCCAAATATATCTATCAATATGTGTGCCATCTGTAACTCCTCTATTAAACTTCTGTGAAAAAGAGTACTTTTGTTGTAAAAGAAAAAATCTCTTTGCTTGCATTTTAATTCATATGCCCATCTATATTCTCATATTTTTATTCCATGAGTTATTTACTCTCCCCACTTTAAAGCTTTTTCTACTTGTTGACTTCTCAAGTAACTACCATCCACACTCAGCCCACCTTAGAGCTGACCAGCTCAAATGATCGACCTATTGCTCCCTTTCTCGCCACGATCAAATACTTGAAAAGAGTATCTGCCTCATCATCTGCACTTTTCAGTCTCCATTTCAATGACTGTAATTTCTGCTTTTATTACTGCATTAAAACGGCTCTTGCAGTGTCAGTAGTGATTTGCTCATAGCCACTTCTTGATCCTTCTGTTACTTGACCTCCTCACAGCATTTGGCCTTACGATTATACCCTTATTAAAATGAATTTCACTTTACAAGATATTTGTCATCATTTGGTTAATACTTGTACTATATAATCAGTGAGGAACCTGGTAAAAATGCTCAATTCTTTCCCCCCTGATTACCACAAAAGTTCACAAGGATCACAAGTACTGCTGGTTGTACTCTGAAATAATAGTTTTCCTCTGCAGCTCCTGTTGATCACCAATATTACCAACTTTTTTATTAGTCTACTAAAATGTTCTTGTAAGTAATCTTCGCTGCTCTCGTCACTGATGGTGAAGATGAAAATGAGGGAGACGACACCGAGTAGACCTCTGCATTCTGTGCTTTCTCCTAGTCTCTCTCCACCCTGGAACATTCGAGAGCAAATCAAACCTTTGTACAGATAAGACGAAATAAAACTCACTGTCTCCTGGAGACCTTTCTTAACTTTTTTTTTAAAAAAAAAAAACACAAAATGAAATGAAATTTCTTTTGCATGGTGCTGCAGCCTTTAGAGTACTGAACTAACAGGAGAATCACCAGTGTAGCCAGAGAAAGAGACGTAAAGATTTTAATGGAAAAGTTGCAATGTGTTTTTTATGATACATGGAATTGCTTGTGTGGTCAGTGCCTAGGGGCCTCCATTTGGCAAAAGGCAATGACGGTGATGCAGTGTCTGGAATCTAGTTGGGCAGTAGACAGGTATAAGGAAGAGTGAGGTTCCTGTCTTTAGTTCTTATTATCCTATTGTGGCATACATGAATCCTCAAATATTACCTGAATAAATTCTCCATCCTCGGCAAGGTAGGTTTAGTCTCTGATGTTTTAGTCTCCAGGAGGCTGCCAGCCCCTCCTCTCATACAGTTGTGAGTTACTGGGGCCAGCCTATGGGGAGTTCCTTCATCTGTACCCCCAGGGGGTTAGGTGAAAGTCTACAGGCCACTGAAGAATAGGACTGTTTGGTGACCAAAATAAATGAGAAAATCATGGTTTGAAAAGAAGTTTGGGGGTTTGGTGAATTATTTTGCACCAGTAATAGAGAAAATGGTATATGACCTCCAGTAAACACATGAATGGTTTGCTTACTTCCTGGAGCAGGAAGCACTTAGGGTTTGTGGGAATTCCCAGATCTTTTATGAGTCCTGGTTTCACCCTTTCTTAAACACTATCCCTTCTGAAAGTTCAAATAAATCCACATTCTGTTGAAAAAAATTAAAAAAAAAATAAAAATTTAGAAAGGATCTGACTTCTCTTTGAATCATACTCCAAATTCCCACTATTTTTTTTTTAAATGCCAGTCTAGTCATGTTTATCTAATTTATACCAATAATGTTGGTTAAGCCATGGTTCCAAAGTACTAGTTCAGTGACCTTCTTTGTGGTATATACTGTTGATTCCCCAAAAGGAATATGGCCTATTTTCATTATATCAGAACTCTGATTTTATTCATTTATTTTATCAGATATTATGTGTTTAGGTATTTCATGGAAGTCCATTCCTGTTCTCAGAAACAAGAGATGAATACTGGTTAGCTGTTATGGTAAATCCACAGCCCTTGACAGTGGTTGGTTTTGAGGGGCTATATAAGGACATTTTGGATAATGAAACATGAGGAAGTAAATTAAAGATACCAAAGGAACATTTCCTACAAAGATAGGCACAATAAAGAACAGAAATGGTATGGACCTAACAGAAGCAGAAGATATTAAGAAGAGGTGGCAAGAATACACAGAAGACCTATGCAAAAAATCTTCATGACCCAGATAACCATGATGGTATATTCAATCACTCACCTAGAACCACACATCCTGGAATGCCAAGTCAAGTGGGCCTTAGAAAGCATCAATATGAACAAAGCTAATGGAGGTGATGGAATTCCAGTTGAACTATTTCAAATCCTAAAGATGATGCTGTGAAAGTGCTGCATTCAATATGCCAGCAAATCTGGAAAACTCAGCAGTGGCCACAGAACTAGAAAAGATCAGTTTTTATTCCACTCCAAAAGAAAAACATTGCCAAAGAATGTTCAAACTACCAGAAAATTGTACTCATCTCATACTCTAGAGAAGTAATGAACCAAATCTTCCAAGCCAGGCTTCAACAGTGTGTGGACCGAGAACTTCCAAATGTTCAATCTGGCTTTAGAAAAGATAGAGGAACCAGAGATTAAAATGGCCAACATCCGTTGGATCATTGAGAAAGCAAGAGAGTTCCAGAAAAACATCTACTTCTGCTTTATTGCCTACACCGAAGCTTTGACTGTGTGGATCACAGGAAAATTCTTAAAGAGACAGGAATACCAGACCACCTTAACTGCCTTCTGAGAAATCTGTATGCAGGTCAAGAAGAAGCAGTTAGAACCAGACATTGGACAACAGACTGCTTTCAAATTGGGAAAGGATTACATCAAGGTTGTGTATCATCACCCTGCTTCTTTAATTTATATGCAGAATATATCACGCAAAATGCTGGACTGGATGAAGAACAAGCTGGAATCAAGATTGCTGTGAGAAATATCAATAACCTCAGATATGCAAATGACACCACCCTTATGGCAGAAAGTGAAGAACTAAAGAGCTTCCTGATGAAATTGAAACAGGAGAGTGAAAAAGTTGGCTTAAAACTCAGTATTCAAAAAACTAAGATCATGGCATCCGGTCCCATCACTTCATGGCAAATAGATGGGGAAACAATGAAAACCCTGACAGACTTTAATTTTGGGGCTCCAAAATCACTGCAGATGGTGACTGCAGCCATAAAATTAAAAGACAGTTGCTCCATGGAAGAAAAGCTGTGTCCAACTTAGACAAGAGCAGAGACATTATTTTGCCAACAAAGGTCAAAGCTATGGTTTTTCCAGTAGTCACATACGGATATGAGAGTTGGACTGTAAAGAAAGGTGAGTGCTGATGAATCAATGCGTTTAAACTGTGCCGTTGAAGACTCTTGAGAGTCCCCTGGACTGCAAGGAGCTCCAACCAGTCCATCCTAAAGGAAATCAACCCTGGATATTCATTTGAAGGACTGATGCCGAAGCTGAAACTCCAGTACTTTGGCCACCTGATGTGAAGAACTGACTCATTGGAAAAGACCCTGGGAAAATGCTGGGAAAGACTGAAGGCAAGAGGAGAATAGGAGGACAGAGGATGAGATGATTGGATGGCATTGCCAACTCTATGGATGTGAGTTTGAGCAAGCTCCAGGAGTTGGTGATGGGCAGGGAAGCCTGGCATATTGCAGTCCATGTGGTTGCAGAGTCGGAAACAACTGAGCGACTTAACTGATCTGTTGGCAGGGGCATCTTGTGATAGTTTTCATTGCCCACATAAAGAGAAATAGAAGAGGATTTATTTCACTGGGTATTGTTATATGAGGATATAAACCTTAAAGCTACTGAACCCATCTCAGAACCAAGAGGTGGAGTAGCTGACACACTGCAGCTTGTAATGCAGAAAAACGGAATCTGAATCCTTGTTGCCATCATCAGGCTTCTAAATTATTCAACAATGGAACTGTCCCATCTTGAGACTACTTACTATATAAGATGCTAAATCTATTTAAGGTTCTTCTTATCTGAAGCCTGATATAATTTATATCATAATTACCTGAAAACTTGTTCAAACGGTTTACCCCAAGGTGATTCTGATTCAGTAAGTTTGGAGATTAGACTCAGCAATCTATATATATGTAACAATTTTGGTGAGCAGCCAGGTTTGGGAACCACTACTAGAAAAACTTCTTTTAAAATTGTTTTGTATGGTTAATACCTTGTAAGATATGACCCTTGCCGACCTTCTTGTTTTTTTCTTGTCTCATTGTTCACTACTCTGTAAAATGTATTATGTCTGCAAGTTACTTGACTTTCATCCTTTTTCTCATCCTCTAGCTTTTCCTGGAATGTAATTTTCCTCTTCTCTCACTTGGCAAAATTTTACTCATTTTTAATGTCTCAATTTGAGCTTTTCCTTTGTGATTTCTTTCCTATTTCACCAATGTGCCATTGATAACTCCATTTTTATGTCACTATTTTACTCAGTAACAATGTTTTCATTATTTAAAGTATGGCACTGTAGCCTAATTATGTTTACACACTGTATTTGCTATTTGGTTCAGAGTTTCCTTGGGGGTAGAGGTGATGCATTTAATTTGGTTTTCTTTTAGTCCTAGTAAATTAACTGCATAGAGAGGTTCTCATTATAAGTTTGTGAGATGAAATTAAATTGATGAAAAAAACAGAGCTTCTACATGTCAAGGAATGGTGGTGAAATGATACCTTAGCAAAATTTGTCAATTGGGAAATAGCTGGAGAAGAGATTCTCCTTTGACTAACCTATGCTCATTAGAAATTGAAGATTAAAAATATTTTAAATGTAACAAGATAAAAATTTACTATTATATATAAATATATTACTTTTTACCAGAATTACTAGAAGAGGTGGCAAGAATACAGAGAACTGTACAATAAAGTTGTTCATGACCCAGATAACCACAGTGGTGTGGTCACTCACCTAGAGCCAGAAATCCTGGAACATGAAGTCAAGTGGGCCTTAGGAAGCATTACTACAAACAAAGCAGTGTATATGATGGGATTCCAGCTGAGCTACATCAGATCCTAAAAGATGTGGCTGTTAAAGTGCTACACTCAATATGCCAGCAAATTTGAAAAACTCAGCAGTGGCCACAGGACTTGAAAAGGTCAGTTTTCATTCCAACCCCAAAGAAAGGCAATGCCAAAGAATGTTCAAACTACTGTACAGTTTCATTCATTTCACATGGTAGTGAGATTATGCTCAAAATTCTTCAAGCTAGGCTTTTGGCAGTATGTGAACCAAAAACTTCCAGATGTTCAAGCTGGGTTTAGAAAAGGCAGAGGAACCAGAGATCAAGTTGCCAACATCTGTTGGATCATTGAGAAAGAAAGAGAGTTCCAAAAAAAAAATCTACTTCTGCTTCATTGCCTATGCTGAAGCCTTTGACTGTGTGGATCACAACAAACTGTGGAAAATTCTTAGAGATGAGAATACCAGACCACCTTATCTGCCTCCTAAGAGATCTGTATGCAGGCCAGGAAGAAACAGCTAAAACCAGACATGCAACAATGGACTGGTTCCAGACAGGGAAAGGAGTAGGTCGAGACTGTATATTGTCGCCCTGTTTATTTAACTTATATGTAGAGTGTGTGTGTATGCTTAGTTGCTCAGTCATGTCTGACTCTTTGCAGTCCCATGGACTGTAGATAGCCAGGCTCCTTACATCATGCAAAATGCCAGGCTGGATGACTCACAAGCTGGATTCAAAATTTCCAGGAGAAATATCAGCAACCTCAGATATGCAGATGATACCAATTTAATGCCTGAAAATGAAGAGGAACTCAAGAGATGAAGGTGAAAGAGGAGAGTGAAAAAGCTGGCTTAAGACTCAGCACTCAAAAAGTGAAGATCATGACATCAAGTCCCATCACTTTATGGCAAGTAAATTGGGAAAACATGGAAAGAGTGACAGACTTTATTTTCTTGGGCTCCAAAATCACTGCAGATACTGACTGCAGATATGAAATTAAATAACACTTGCTCCTTGTTGGGGGGAGCTATGACAAACATGGACAACGTATTAGAAAGTAGAGATATCAGTTTGCCAATAAAGGTCTATATAATCAAAGCTATGATTTTTTCCAGTAGTCATGTATGGTTGTGAGAGTTGTACCATAAAATAGGCTGAATGCTGAAGAATTGATGCTTTTTTTTTATGGAAAAATATTCACACATCTTTATTTATTTTTTGGCATATTTATTTATTTATTTTTATTGTTTTTGCCATACAATGTAATGATATCACCATGGGTTTACATATGCTTCCCCTCCAGAACTCCCCTCCCTCCTCCCTCCCCCCCGGGAAATCTCGCTGCACCAGCCCCGAGCATCAATCCTGGGCTGGCGATTGATTAGACATATGATAATTAACTTGTTTCAATGTCCTTCTCCCATATCATCCCACCCTTACCCTCATCCCCATAGCTGGAGAAGAGTCTTAAGAGTCCATTGGACAGCAGGGAGACAAATCAGTCAATCCTAAAGGAGATCAGTCCTGAATATTCACTGGGAGGACTGATGCTGAACCTGAAGCTCCAATACTTTGGCCACCCGATGCAAAGAGCCAACTCAGTGGAAAAGACCCTGCTGCTGGGAAAGACTGAAGGCAGGAGGAGAAGGGGATGACAGAGGATGAGATGGTGGGATGGCATCGCCAACTCAGTGGACATGATTTTGAGCAAGCTCTGGGAGATGGTGATGGGCAGGGAAGCCTGGGGTGTGCTATCATCCATGGGGTCTCAAAGAGTCAGACACCACATAGCAACTGAACAACAACCAAAAAAGTGACTAATTTTAAGGAAGAATTTATCCATCTCTGGAATTTTTGTACCCTCTTTTCCTCTGTGCTTTAAAGAAATATATAGTGTTTGATTTTATCTCAGGTTTTCTCAGAATTAAGACAGAAGTGATTTTTGCATGCGTGTGTGTTTGTGTAAACTTTTTCATCCCAGATAAAAGCACAACTGTCCATGTAGTATTTTTAAAATTAGCCTAAACTGGAAAACTTTGATATTTCTATTATTTAGTTCAATAAACTTTAATGATCACTGACTCTCTACCAAGTATTTTTCTAGATTCATGGAATATATCAAAATACATAATTGTTGATATCCTCTAATACCCATGAACCATATATTCTAGTGGACAAAAATGTGATTATTTGAAATAGTCAATTATTAATAATAGCATATTTACATTTTTTTCCTCAAGGAAAAACTATTGTCTTAAAACTTTCATAATGGACCTGCATAATTCTGTTTCCTGATATTGTTTTTAATGATGATTTAACCAGAGATTGTATTATTCTTACATAACTAGGTTAGTTCTGATAAAAATTCCTCAGCCATGAACTGTCTTATTCAAATAAGTATAATATATTACTCAGAATTTCAGTATATAAAATAGAGATGACAGTGGAACTGCTCTAGTGATAGTGGATCTGAAACCTCACCTACCCTTTTCTGCCCTCCAACACTTCCTACCTCGAGGTTACCTCTGAAAAAGCTCCAAGGTTTCTCTCTGTTCCCAAGACATCTAAAGAGCATAATTTTAAACCCATTAAATAGATCATCCATGCAGGTAAAAGATTTTTCAGTTTCCTTTTTTATGACCATTTTCTTCAAAGTTCTGAGACAAATTAAATACTTAAATGAAGTTAATGGTTGGTTTGAAATTAACTGCTGATATATATGTTTGAGTACACAGAGTTATTTAATAGTTCTTTGGGGTTTTCTTCAGGCTCTACTTCATTGAATTACAGAATCTCAAGGGTTGGAAATAGCCCTAGATAATTTAGCATAACCTCCCACTCAATGGAAGTCTCCCTTCTACAACATCCCTGACAGATGGTCACTTAGCTTCTGCTTGAGCATTTCCCGCCATCCTAGTTCATTACTTTCTGAAACTATTTCATCTTGACTAGCTCTGAATATTAGAAATTTCTTTCTTTACTGATCCCAAATGTGCATCAGGGTGATTGCCAGTAGTTATTAAAAATTATTGACCTGATTTCTTTCATCTCCTTTTGACCTGTTCTGATTTACATATCTTCTTAATATACTTACATTCTTCAATGTGCATTCTACTGTCATAACATTTATGTCTTTATTCTTAGTGGGAAATTGTGGAGAATGCACTGACTTCAACAAATGTACATGAGGGAGCAGTGTGCAGGTAGACTGCTCAGAAAGCCATCCCGTAAGAATGTTTCTTGGAAGCTCAGGAACCAGACAGTCTGATACCTGGGACCCGTGAGAGGTTCCTACCTGAGGTCCTCTGAGTGGACTTCCTTTCAGACTAATCTTATGATGTTTCTCTTCCCCTCCCTCCCTCTCCTCCTCTCCTCCCTTATATGTGTGCAAGGGTGAGGAGGCTGTTATAAAGAATAGTTGAATAGTAAGTTATTACCTAAATAGAATTAGCATAAATTATTAGCTACAGATGTTAATCTTTCCTACTCATATTTTAATGGAGAGGAATGTAGGGAAGGACATGAAGAATATCTTGTCAAACGTTCATTTATAATTGTGCTTACTCTGTTGTACACAGTTTTAAAAACGCAAAGCTTTCTAAATCCTCAGAATAAAACCTTGCTTATAATTTAATGATTAGTGAAGACATATAGATAGCCAAAAGACACATGAAAAAATGGTCAACTTTGCAAATTATTAGAGAGATGCAAATCGAGATTTTCCAGGCAAGAATAATGGAGTGGGTTGCCATGCCCTACTCCAGGGGATCTTCCTGTCCCAGGGATTGAACCCACATCTTCTGAGGCTCCTGCTTTGCAGATGGATTTTTTACACTGAGCCACTGAGGAAGCCCATAAATCAACCATACTTCAATATAAGAACATAGGTAGTTTTAAGAAAAGATTAATGGACCATCTAAAGTTTGGATAATTATCCATGCTAATGGTAGCTAAAGATAGAGAATGCCATACAAAATCCAGAGACGTTTGATCCTTTTTTATTATGATTTCTTCATGTGGAATGTCCTCCTCATCTACTTCTAACTGTTCCAAGTCTTACTATGCCTGTGAATTTGTGCAAGCCCTAATATTTCCTTAATACTTTTCCTGAATATTACAATTTCCTAAGAACTCAGCTTCCCAAACTCCCATATTTGTATTTAAAAACATTTGTTGAATAATTAATGGTCTGCTAAGCTTTGTAGTAGATACTACATATAAAATGATGAAAATGAAATATTCAAACAGCTAAAGTTCAGAGGGGACTAAGAAGGCAATCAAAAATTACAAAATAGTGTGAAAATGCTATGACAGAAATGAAAACCAGACTATTTTTGTGAAATGACAAAAGACAGTCAATTTTCCTGGCATGTGTTTCTGGCAGATATGGAGTGATCTAGTGCCCTGGTGCTGGGGAAGAAGTCTTGTGTCCTGTAGTGCTGGAGGAGATCTCATTATATTGTAGCCATTTATTTATATGTCTGTTGTAATACATTATTGCTAGCAGTAAATTAGTGGCAGTAGGAATCAGAAGCTGTCCCCTGCCCATATGAGTTCAGTTTGTAGATTATCTTTTTATCTTTGGAGGCCTCCAAGCTGTGTGTGCAAACATAATAAGCATTAGCTACCTTCAGAGTCCCATCCAAAAATAAGCACCTCTACTTTTTCTTACTTATTTATTTATGACTGTGCTGGGTTTTCCTTGCTTTTGTGGGCTTTCTCTAGTTGCTGTGAGCCAGGGCTTCTGCTCTTCAGTGCTGTGTGTGGGCTTCTCATTGCAGTGGCTTCTCTTGCTGCAGAACATGGGCTCTTGGGGGGATCTGGCTCCAGCAGTTGGAGCACGTAGGCTTGGTAGTTGCTGCTCTGGGACTCGAGAGTGCAGGCTCTGTAGTTGCGGTGCATGAGCCTCGTTGCTCCCAGGCATGTGGAATCTTCTCAAACCAGGGCTCGAACCCATGTCTCCTGCATTGGCAGGCGGATTCTTTACCACTGAGCCATCAGGGAAGTCATATAATTTTTTGATTACATATTAACCTCTTTAGTATTTGATTTGTAATGTTCTCCAAGATTTTTGTTAGTTATATCGAACAATTGTATTTGGCCCAGCTTTCGTTAAAGTTGTTTCATTTCTAAATGTTTTCAGCTTAATTTTATGGCCTTAATTTTTTCTTTTCTTATTGATGTTTATGCTTCTCAAATATTTACTATCACATTTGTGATCACAATTTGTGATAATTTGTGATCACAATTTTAGATGTCTTTCACTCAAGCCATACCTATTTAAGGACTTAGTCTAATTTATACATTACTTATTCTTCCAAAGTCAGTTGTGCTGTGTTCTTTGAAATTCCTACAGGTCTTTTCCAGCTTCCTGGGTTTGAAATACCTGGTTGAATATATTACATCTCACTTATATTTACTGTGTATTTTGCATATTGCCTCCTGTTTTGTAGTTGTTTAGTTTGGTTCTATTTGGTCCTAGCTTCCCAATCCATATCCACAGATAAACAGACATTTCTAACACAGATGATGGCAGATAGCTATTTTACTTACACTGAATCCCAGGTTAATATTAAAAAAACAAATAATAAGTAAGAAATCTAAAAACTAATTCATAGCTATTAGCTAACTCATGCATAATCAGATCCATGTATAGAAATGTTTTATATTATATTCACTGGAACTAACAATAAGCTTTATTTGAAATCACACTTTATCACCACAATTTTTGTTTTGCTCATTTATCCAAATAAAATGCACAAGTTAAACTCAAACATCTTTTATTTCCTACAGTATAACCTCTACTCAGGAACATTCCTTCAAACAACAGATTTAAAATTTAAAACATGTTTGCCAACATTTAAAATTCCCCAAAGCTCAGATTAATTACCAAATGCTCCTGCATACTCAGCAGCAAGAGTACCCCCAGCTCAACAGACCTTATTTTGTACAGAATTGGCATGTTTTTGAACTTTGTGAATCCTCTGTAGACTTCTTATGCATGGCATTCTGGCTAATTCATGAAAAGTTCACTTTGCAATAAATAAACTTTAGTCTAGGACTATGATCAACAAACTATAAGAAAGTGTTGGAAATTATCAAGCAAATTTGACCAATATAAATGAATTACATAATTAATTTACATGACTTTCTTTAAAGGCAATTTAATTTACAATGAGATTTCCTCAGTCACTCAATCTCATAGTAATTAACATCTACTAATTCTCATGATAGTAAACATTTATCACTTTCTAAGAATTTACTAGTAAACTCATCACTGAGGATGTAGTGATGGTTAGTTCCAGTACTCATGAACTTCATATTTGTGTACAGCACAGGGCCCACATGTTAGGTGCTGGAATAGAGGGCACATGACATTTTTTTAAATAGAGTATTTTTATTTTATTTTTAAGTTTTTTGGCTGCATGACATGTGGGATCTTAGTTTCCTAACCAGGGTTCGAACCTGAGGCCCCTGCAGTGGAAGTGTGGCGTCTTAACCACTGGAAGTCCTGGGACAGAGCCTTTTCTGAAGAGCAGCATAGATCACAGAACACCTAAGAGAAAAGTCAAGATTGGAGCTGTCCTTGAGGAATGCTTGTAGGACTAATGAAGGCTAGAGAAGGGAGCCTGGAAAAGGAAGAGGGAGGGAGAAAAGGGCAAGACCAAAGAGTGTGTGTCCAGTGGTGTGAGAAAGATTGGTGTAGTCATCAATTATAACTAGTTTGTTTAGATTAGTGTTGATGGTTTATAGTGGCCAGTGCTCAGAGTTGAGTCTAGAAAATGGGCAAGAAAGAGTCGGACAATACTTTTAATCTTATGCTAAGAGGATTACAATTTTTCTTTGATAGACATCAGAGTCAGTGACACATTTTTAAAGTATAATGATCTCTTTTTAAAAATATCTATTTATTTGTGCTTAGTCTTAATTGTGGCATATGAACTGGTAGTTGGAGCACATGAACTCTTAGTTGGAGCATGTGGAATCTAGTTCCCTGACAAGGGATTGAACCCAGGACCCCTGCATTGGGAGCACAGAGTCTTAGCCACTGAACCACCACAGAAGTCCCTGTAATAATATCTTGAGGAAGTGTGTATGTCAGCCCAGTGAACTACCAGTCTTTTCTCTCTTGCCTTCCATCCACCCTGGCTTCCGTCCTATTTACTTGCTCTCCTTTTCCTCCTCTCTTCTTTCTCACCTACTGTCCTTCTGTACTCCCTTCTATACTTTATCTCTTTTCTCCTCCCCTTCTTCCTAATTTTATCCTGCTTCAGTAGATTAATTTGTATTACTTTGTTTTTTTCTATAAAATCTAATATTTTAAAATATTTTAGACATTTAATACTATGCTGAAGTATTGCTTTTCAATTTATTTGACTGTTTCAAGTATTTTTGAATCTATAAAGTTTAAAACAAAAATTCGTTATTTATCCATTATAAGATACAAATTCCAATAACCAAAACAGAATAGAAAAAAAGTAGTTCATCTAAAATAATCATTTAAAATATGTAAATAAGAATGCAATATTATTAGAAGAAGAGTTATTCCCTCCAACTTAATGCAAATTACTTAATAAAAAACTTATAAGAGAAATAGAATACATGCTGCTTTTTTATTTTTTAGGACACTTTCCTAATGAATGCTTATTTTGGTGCTAAATATTTTCCTTTCTGATGGTTCTTTAAGATTTAAACTTTTAAATGTACTAGTGATTCATTATTTTACAAAGTATCAAGAAATGTACTTGAATTATACTTCTGTACTGTACAAAGTTTCCACAGGTATGTTTATTTTTTTGAATAAGTTATTCCAGTAAAATGTTAAAGAGAAATGTTAGAGTAATTTCTGTTAGAATTAAATCAAATAGGTTTAAAGACTATCTCAAGTATTAAGTGAAAATTTAATGGGACATTTGGAAAAAAAAATCTCAAGGTTGAAGAAGGTGAATATTATGGCAGGGAAGCTGTTACTTTGGAAAGATTATGTGACTTTCAATTATTTACTATGAACTTAGCTATTTAATTCTGCTCTCTTACTCAACCTGATGTCAGATTTTATACAGGTAAATGTCATATGCTTTTATTATTCAGCAACCATTATTTGTATGATACCTTCCCTTAAATTGCTATTTCTGAGTTGTGGAATAGGTTCTTTTGCAAGATTGAACCCAGATATTTTATTTCCAAAACCTCTAATGAAGTTGCCTGTTAATGTGACAACAGGGGCTGATAGAAACTGGATAATGTCTAAATACTGATTGTGATGTCTGTCACAGCTTTCGAAGTACTTCTGTTTAATTCAGTTTAAAGAAATAAGGGGTAAGAGACTGGTAGATGAAGAGAGTTCATTTAATTTTGAAACATAATTCAGCATATTTAGGCAATATTAAAAATGAGAACTTAAGAAAATTATAGTCATATTAATAATAGTGTTAAATTGTAAAACCATTGCTCTTAAACCCATACTATATGTGGAATTGAGCCTTCTGTATTTTTTAATGGATATTTTTTAGTGAATTCAGCGCTGGCAGCATAAGAGCTTTCCTCTGTTATCCTATCATAGAACATTGATTTTTGACTACCACTCATGGACAAATATTCTTTTATGGGAGTCCAGAAGTCCAGTGGCAAAGTTATAGCATACTGTTGGAGCAAAAAACATAAAAGGCAATTGAAGAGGGTAAGAATAGTTTCACTTCATCTACATCACCCCTCTACTAGGACAGTTCAGTTAGTTCAGTGATAAGGGAAACCTCTCAGCCCCCAGTATCTCCCAGACAGAAAAATGAGTATGCAGTGAGTGAGTACCTGGCCTCCCCAGATGTGCAGGACATGCCCAAGGCACCCACTTCTTCCTCATCCCAATAAGAGCACTAAAGAGATGGGCTCAGCTGAGAGGTTGGGAGAGGCCGGGCAGATGGCAACCAGGACTCAGAACTCACTGGGGGCATGTAGAAGTGTTGCAGACTCCATCAAGAAGACAACCCTGAGCTGTTTGGGATACCTCTCCTGTGGAGGCCCCAGCTAGCATATGCGGAAACCCACTGCGCCATGTGCCTCATCTCGTCCTGCCTCATGGCTGACTCCAGGAGCAAGCATTTGTAGCTGAATTATGAACACATGCAGAAAACCTGCCCAACCCTGCAGGACTGGGAGAGAACGCAGAAGCTGGAGCATTTCGGGGAACTGTCCTTGGGAACCCAAGTGGAAGACTGTTGACACTTGACCTGGCTTTGCCGGGTCGAGAGGAGGCGTACACTCTTAAGAATTCCCCCTGCAAGAGGAAACAGGAGATGTGAAAACGGGCACATCCATAGAAAAGGCCTGAGAGAGCTTCAGAATCTTTAGCTGGGCTGACATGTGAAGGTATTTTTTCCCTAAAGTCAGTCAGTAAGGACCAGAGGAAGTGACTGCTTCTTTGAGAGTGAAGGCAGCAGTGCAGTGTCCAAGGAACACTAAAAATCAAGGAGACAGGACACTGCCCAGAAAACACCATGGTTTTCAGTAACCATCTCCAAAGAAATGGAGATCTTCGGATTGCCTGACAAAGCCATCAAAATAATTATTTTAAGGAAGCTAGAGAGGTATGAGACAACATAGACACTTCAGCAGGATGGGGAAAATAATACATGAACAAAATGAGAAGTTCCACAAAAAGATAGAAATTATAAAATAAAAGGCGCTAAAGGATACAATGAATACATGTGACAACACAAAAATGTAAGAAAGAGTGATGCTAACTGGTAAAAGTACGTATACAGTGAAACTCAGAACTCTATAACTATAGTTTTGGCATGTAAATCACTCTTAACTGTAAAATAAAGGTTGAAAGAATAAAGTATTACAAATAACTATATTTATTATAACTTGTTAATGAATATACAATATAAAAATACCTATTTTATATCAAAATATAAAATAAGAGAGGTAAAAGGGTAGAGGTTTTGTCTGTGACCAAAGTTGTCACCAACTTTAACTTATAAATAGGTGATGAATTTTGAAAGCTTAATTGGTAAACCACGAAGCAAAAACTTAGAGTGGATACACAAGAGAAAGAGAAAGAAAAGAGGATACTACTAAGAAAATCATCAGATCACAAAGCAAGACAGAGGAGAAGAAAGGGAGAATGAACTATAAAACAGAAAACGAACAAGGTGGCGATCGTCTTTACTTATCAACGTGTGAGTGCATTCAGTTGCTTCAGTCATGCCTGACTCTTTGTGACCCCATACCTGCCAGGATCCTCTGTCCAAGGGATTTCCCAGGCAAGAATGTTGGAGTGGGTTGCCATTTCCTCCTCCAAGGGATCTTCCCAGCCTGGGATCAACCCTGTGTTTCCTGCATTGTAGGCAGATTTCTTTACCACTGAGCCACAAGGGAAGCCCTTCCTATCAATAATTACATATAAATAGATCAAACTCTCAATCAATATCTATAGGGTAGCTAAATATATAAGCAAACAAATAATAAAAAACCAAAAACCAACTACATTCTGCTTAAAGACTCACTTTGGCTTAAAGACACATATGAGGTAAAAGTAAATAAAGGGTAAAGGATCATTTCATGCAAGAAACAAACAAAAGAGCAGAGTTAGGTATATCTATATTGGACAAATAAATTTTAACAAAGTCTATATCAAAAGATAAGGATCATTATAGAATGAGAAAAGTGTCAACACATCAAAAGAATACAATAATTTTAAGTATACATGTACTCAGCATCAGAGCACTTCATTACATGAAATTGATTTTACTTAATACAAAGCAAGAAATAATCTAGTTTTTCTGACTATAATAGCATAAAACTAGAAATAAATAACAAGAATCCTAGAAAATTTACATATATGTGGAAATTACATAATACATGCCTGAATAACCAGTAGGTCAAAGAAGAAATCAAACAGGAACCCTAAAAACATCCTCACACAAATGAAAATAGAAAACACATCATATCAAAACTCAGTGGGTACAGAAAAGCAATTCTAAGAGGAAAGTTTATAGCAATTAGTGCCTCTGATAAGCAAAGAGAAAGATCTCAAACAACAAAACTTTATACCTCAAGGAATTAGAAAAAGAACATATCTAACCCCAAGTTATCTGACAGAAAGAAAAAAGCTCAGAAGTAAATGAAATAGAAATTGAAAAAATAATACAAAAGAATAATGAAGCAAAGAATTGGTTTTTTAAAAAGATAAGAAAAAAGACAAATCCTTATCTTGACTAGCCAAGAGAAGAAGAGAGTACTCAATAAATATAGTTATAAATGAAAGAGGAGACATTACAAGGATAGCACGGAAATATAGCGTATCATAAGACTCCACATGTGCTCAGTCGTGTCTGACCCCCTGGAATGTAGCCCACCAGACTCCTGTGTCCATGGAATTTTCAAGGCAAGAATAGTGGAGGGTGTTGTCATTTCCTCCTCCAGGCA
Organism: Antilocapra americana; assembly: GCA_007570785.1. Classification (NCBI taxonomy): domain Eukaryota; kingdom Metazoa; phylum Chordata; class Mammalia; order Artiodactyla; family Antilocapridae; genus Antilocapra; species Antilocapra americana. The sequence continues at coordinate 1,202,111 of ML660211.1, read as the reverse complement.
ATCTTCCCGACCCAGGGATTGAACCCTTGTCTCTAGAGGCTCTCGCATTGGCAGGCAGATTCTTTACCACTGTGCCACCAGGAAAGGCCATCATGAGACTACTGGGGCCAGTTATATGCCAAGAAATTCAATAACCTCGAAGAAATGGATAAATTATTAGAAAACATAATCTATCAAGACTGAATCATGAAGAAATAGAAAACTGAACAGACAAAAACTGAGGAAGGAGACTGAATCATCAGTTAAACATATCCCAAGAAGAAAAGTTCAAGACCAGATGGTTTCACTGGCAAGTACTTCTAAACATTTAAAGAAGAATTCACGCCAGTTCTTCTCAGATTCTTTCAAATCACTGAAGGGGTGAGATCACTTAAAAACTCATTTTACGAGGCCAGCATTACCCTGATATCAATGCCATATAAGGACATTACAATAAAAGAAAACTGTAGGACAATATCCCTTTCAACATAGAAACAAAAATTCTCAACAAAATACTTGCAAACCAAATTTAATCATGCACCATGATCAACTGAGATTTATCCTTGAGATACAAGGATGATTCAGCTTAGCAAATCAATAAGTGTGAGCACCACCTTAATAGAAAGAAATAAAAATGATTTGATCATCTTATGAGATGCTGAAGAAACACTTGAGAAAATGATACCCTTTATAAAAACTCAGAACAACTAGGTATAGAAGAAATGTATGTCAACATAATAAAGGCTGTACCTGACAAACCTATAGCTTACATTGTATTCAATGGTTAAAAAAAAGAGATTATTTCTCTAAGATCAGGAACAACACAAGGGTGCCCGCTCTTGCCACTTATATTGAACTTAGCCCTGGAAATACTAGCCCAGAGCAATTTAGCAAGGAAAAGAAAGAAAAGTCATCCAAATCAGAAAGGGAGAAATAAAATTGTCTCTGTTCGCATATGATCTTACACAAGGAAAACCCTAGACTCCATAAAAAACTATTAGAATAAATGAATTAAGTAAAGTTTCCAAATGTAAATTAACATGCAAGATCTGTTGTGTTTCTATATGTTAACAACAAAATGTCCAGTAAAGAAATTAAGAGAACAACTCTTTTTATAATAGTGTCAAAAAGAATACTATATTTAGGAGTAAATTTTACCGAGATGTGATCTATACAAGGAAAGCTATGAGACATTGATTTAAAAAATTAAAAGACATAAATAAATGGGAAGATATCTCATGCTTATATCAGAAGGATTGATATGTTAAAATGTTCTTACTACCCAAAGCCATCTGCAGATTGAATGTAATCTCTATGAAAATTTCAACACAACTGGAAAAAAAGAAGGGCATTGGGAGCTTAAACACAGAAAGAGAAGACCATGTGAAAATGGAAGCAGAGATTTGAGTGATGGCTACAGTCAAAGAACATGGCTTGTCTCCTCTTGGCTCTGTCTAACACAGCATCATTAAGAGGTGAAGTTTGAAAGAGCTGGCTAATTTGCAAGTAAGAATGAAAATAAAAAAAAAAAATTTTCAGAAATGGGACTTGAAAAAGGCAATGGTTTTCTTTCTTTTTTTTTTTTTTATTGTTTTTGCCATACATTGTCATGATATCACCATGGGTTTACATATGCTTCCCCTCCGGAACCCCCCTCCCTCCTCCCTCCCCCCCGGGAAATCTCGCTGTACCAGCCCCGAGCATCAGTCCTGGGCTGGCGATTGATTAGACACATGACAGTTAACATGCTTCAATGCCCTTCTCCCATATCATCCCACCCTTACCCTCATCCACAAAGTCCACGAGTCTATTCTATACATCTGCGTTCCTTTTGCTGTCTCGCATGTTGTTAGTACTTGGATGGGAGGCAATGGTTTTCTAAATCCAAACAGCAAGAGAATACGAGAAACACTTGAGAAAATTACAAGTGACCTTTGCTTCATTAAAGATCAACTTTTTGTCAAAGACAGAATTAAAAATGTGGTCTCTGCACTTATTCTTAATTATCCTCAATGGATTATTGTGTGTAAGGCAAGGTTCAAGTTAAGACGATGGGGCCAAATAAAAGTTCAAATTCAGATAAAATGACTTTGGGGCAAAAGCACGAAGTTGTGGTTCTTTTACTGACGTCCAGATGTTCAAAGTGCCTACTGTTGATTTGTGAGAGACATGAAGGCAGGAAAGCAAAGCAATATTGGTATTTGAATTGGTTTGGGTATTTCTGTCAAGAAAGTAGAATTCTGAGTATGGTTACAAGAATATGAAAAGGTTGGTATAAGGTAGCTGTGAAGCCTATTAAATTTTTGGAAGACATATATTGGGTTGGCCAAAAAGTTTGTTTGGGTTTTTCATATCGTTTTATGGAAAAAACCCAAGCGAATTCTTTGGCCAACCCAATACTTCCAAAAAGAGCTAAGAGTCTGTGACTCAGATTTCAAGTGATGCCTGGACTCCCAAATATTTATTACTAATCCTTGAAAACCTCCCTTTTTACTGTTCAGGAAATTCTATCACAGTTGCTTAGTGGAGGCATGTAATAAAATGGGTGCAAGTTTGGCTGTTATTCAGTGAGTCTGAAACTTTTCAAAAGCAAGTTATGGAATTAGGTAATAAAATAAGAGCTGTAAAATATATGGATGTTGTAAGATATAAGAGCCAGACTAGAAATCTTTAGTGTTGCCTTTATGCTCCAATATACAGTTCTATATTCTTAGCCAGGGAATCTTACCTTTCTGTGTCACACTGCTTTTTAAAGGCAAAACTACAGTGATAGTATATCAGCTAACCGTTTAAGAATTTCGTTTTGAGAATATAATGGAAGGGTACATACTTTGAATATGTCACAGAGTTGTGTAAAGTAAAACTTGAGCCTCACAGGAAATCAGAGGTGTGTAGCTACCTCCTATTGGTGATGCAGCCTCAACCGTCAACTAACTTCCAGGATCTATTTAGGATATCCACTTTGTTTTGATCCTGTAAGATTATGTGTGCCTGAGCATTAAATGTTCATTTAAACACTGAACATTTAAACAAAAAATAATGTCTTTTTCTAAAAATACAGCTTTCAGGTGGAATGGTTTGTTGTTACAAACTACTTCAACCTAAGGTTGAAAGAACGAGACCATTGTCTTTCCAGATTATACTAAATTTTAATTGTGGCAAATCAGGTAATTAAGAATAAAAGTAAAATTTTAAAAACAGCAGGTTCTGTTTCAAAGATAAAGATCTAAGGAAAGCTCAATAGGAAATGTTTTCATTTAAAGTGAATTTACATTCTGGGCATAGCAAATTGCAATTATTTTTTTTAACTACAGACTAAGTGAAGTTTGAGATGTGAATGTATGCATTCCCCCTTGTGCATCATGAATGCTTTCTGGAGCTCTGTCAAAGATCAAAACCACCCCAAGCAGTGCCATGTCAATTAAAACTGTCCAAAATTGAAGTGCATTTTGGCTCTTGTTCAGTTACTCCAAATAATGTTGAATGCCTGAAAGGTTCAGTCATCTTCAATAGTCTGAACTGAAGGCCAATTTTTTGAGTTTGGTTTGTAATTCAAAATAGAGCCTATGCTGTCCTGACAAATTTAAAGCAATCACCATTTACTTCCTGCCCATGCCATAGGCATGGATGAGCAGACCTGGGGGTTCTTCTCATTAAAGCTCTCACTCTGGGATCCAGAATAACGGACCGACTACAGTGAACAGTGGTGGAGACTAGCTGAGGGAGAAGAGCATGGTACACAGTTGTCAAAGCAGGCGCTGCGCCGTCTTCCTGCCCTTCTCTCTGCCCGTGTTGATGAGCGCAGCCATGACTGAGACACGCAGCACGAGGAGGCGAAGCCTCCTGCAGGCAGGGGAGCCGATGGAACATAACACATTCAGCACGTTTGGCTGCTTACAGTGCAGATTTATCACGCACGTTCCAAATGACTACTTCAGCAAATAGAATATTTTTTTAGAAAGAAAGTGTTAGTTGCTCAGTCGGCCCAACTCCTTGTGATTCCATGGACTGTAACCTGCCAGACTCCTCTGTCCATGGAATTCTCCAGGCAAGAATACTGGAGTGGGTAGTCGTTCCCTTCTCCAGGGCATCATCCTGATCCAGGGATTGAACCAGGTCTCCCACACTGCAGGCAGATTCTTTACTGTTTGAGCTACCAGGGAAGCCCATAATGCTGTTTTCCCCAAGTCCCAAACTTACTCAGCATTTAGCACAATTTTCAGATACTAAATTAAAAAAACATAACAAAACACAAAGCAGCCTTCCAACAATCTATGGACTAAAATATAGTTTTTTTTTTTAATAAGTAACTTTTGTGCTATGACTCTTCATTTTCTGGCTGTGTTATAGTTCCCAGGGGATACTGATGGGTAATTAGAAAATGCTACCAGTGCTAGAGGGGGCATACCAGTTTCATCTCTAACAGAAACTGATGCCATTAAAATGCTTGCCTATCAACACTCATGCCATCTTGGCAAAGCCTGCAATCCCTCCAGTACTGGCCGGTGGGAAATGCCACTTTGGGGGAGATTGAAATTATCATTAGAGCGCTACTGTATGAAAGATGAAAATATGAAAGGGTCTCAGGTTGTCAGATGAAAATATGAAAGGGTCTCAGGTTGTCAGAGTGTGAAAAAGTTTGAGTTTTATTAAAGCCCAACATCTGAAAAATCAAAGACAATTTTAATGTATTTTATACATTTTTTTCTGTGTTAATTGTATATAGTATATTGTGTACAGTCACTGTAGATTGAACTCTGTATTAAGGTAAACTGAGTTCTAAACAAATTTATTATTTTAAAAATTTAATAGTTTTAACCTGGAATCTTACTTTTTTGGGTTCATCTCCTGCTTTCTTTGTGTTTGTTTTTTGGATATATTTTACTCATTTTTGATCTTCCTGTAAGTTTTTATCATTAATTTTTTCTTATAAATGGTATATATATTTAACCTTATTTGAGAACCTTGGTCTTTTAGAGAGGAAGGTTAAGCAATTTATACTCACTTAAATAAGTGGAAAGTGATGTCAGCAAGGAGGCCCCTGCTTAGAGGTGTCTTCAACAAAAATAATTTGGCAATTAAATGGGCATGGGAAAAAGCCCCTTTGTGCAAGCTTTGGTATATAGACAGGAAATTGTGAAATTGTTACCAGTCCTCCTGAGTTGGACCGCAGCAAATGTCCTTCTGCCTAGTGTTGCTCAAGCCAGAAGAAGAAGACAGAGTTGGGTTCAGAAGCGAAGGAAAGCTTGACTGGGATCAGAGATGTGAGATCAGGCTCTAGAGCACAGGCTTTCCTAATGACAGGCTGTGGTAGGGCTGTTCTGTGGGGTCTCTGCAGTTGGGAGGGGTGCAGCGCTGCAGCTCATGCTCCAGGCCGCAGTGCCGGGGGCAGCATCTCTGCACACAGCCTACTGCTGCCATCTTGGATGGCTTGTCCTGCGCAACGTCTGCATGTGGCCCTGAGGTGACGTGCTAAGGCAGGCATTTTGCACTGGGAACTCCAGTCTGAAGGGCTGAGTCTGAGACCTCTGCACATAGGATCCTGGGAGCCAATGAAACTAGACTAAGCACAACGGAAGAGAAAAAAAAAAGTTTAGATTTTATTATCCAGATTCTATTTTTATTTCCCTGAAATTGTTAATGGGTCTTGCTGGTGACGAATCCTTCCTCTGCCTTTTGTTCTGCTTCTCATTATTCCCTGGTGGCTCAGACGATAAAGCATCTGCCTACAATGCAGGAGACCTGGCTTTAGTCCCTGGGTCAGGAAGATCTCCTGGAGAAGGAAATGGCAACCGACTCCAGTATTCTTGCCTGGAAAATCCCATGGATGGAGGAGCCTGGTGGGCTACAGTCCCTGGGTTGCAAAAAATTGGACGTGACTGAGTGACTTCACTTTCACTTTCATTCTTGAAGCATACCCAAAGGACAGGTCTGTCTTCTGTAACTGTTTCCTGCTAAGTGTGGGCATCGTCACAACTTGGGTGGAGGAGCAGAATGTCCCCCAATGGCCTTTAGGTGTGTTCGACTGTCACCAGGCCTCAGGCCTGATTCTTTGTCTTCCTGAGTGACCATCATCCCGCTAACCTTTTGGAGACAAAGGACATCAGACAATTAAAGTACATGCCTAAATACTAGCAAGAAGACAACGGCCACTTGTCCACTTTTTCCCAAGACTGCATCTACCTTGGTCTTGGGCCTGTAGGCAAGTGTGTCCTGATGTCCAGGCTCACTGCTGTGGCCTGAATCTCCCTGCTTACACCTGTGTTTTTCAGAAGAGAAGCTTCAAGTCAGAGTGTGTTTTGCATGTGTAGTCAAGGGGACCCCTTGCCCCAGGCTGTCCCTCCAGAGGTTGGGAACCTCATTAGTGCGAGGTTCCCAGAGAGTGACCCCTGCAACTCTGGAGCAGCGTGAGTGATTAGGGTCATTGATGGGGTCCATCCACTTAAGAATGAGCTGAACTTGGGGGCCTGTTGGTTTTCTAGATTTTGGGGTACACTCAAACTCCTGGCCAGAGGAGTGGAAGGCCAGGTCAGTGGATGCAGGCAGTGCCTGGTGACGATATCTCATGAGAGCTTTCATGGCTTCTGCTACCTGGTGGGCATAACTGAGTTATTGCATTTTAAGGGGGCCAAGGTGTCCTATCTCTTGGATTTGGGGAATGGGTCTACCCTACATGAATTCAATGCACTTAACTTTAACTTATCCTTTGTGACTAACTACATGGGGAGCAGGGCCATGAGCAGCAACCTAATCCAATTTTCTTGAGTTTCCTGACATAGCTTGGCCAAGGCCCTTTTCAAACTCTGAATGTATCTTCCTACTTTCCCCAATGGCCACTGGGTCTCCAGGGTGAAGGCAAGTTCCAGTTTTTATGCCCAGGGCACTCATGGTGTGGCCAGCAGGATGCAGGGAATAGGGACCACTGGATGTATATCCTTGGTGGCTTCATTGGCTGCCCTGAAGTCCTATAGCTTCAGGTTTAGGACTTCATTGGATTTAAGGAGAATGGAAGTACTACAGACTGATTGGATGGTCTAATAAGGCCCTTGTCAATTGGGCCCTGGATAATGGGGTGTTGACCAACCAGGCCTCATGGAAAGGTACTGTTTCCTCTTGGGCCATGTGTATCTGGGTTTTAGAGGGACTATCATGGGACTGAATCCTGAAGCTCATTTCACCTGTCCCTGGGCCCAGACCTCAGGACTGACTTCGTGGTCAACTTGCTCTGTCTAGGGAGGTCTGTCCTCAGCCACTAACCTTATCATCATGTGCCCTCTATATAAGGGAATGCCAGTCCCCAGTTGTTTCCCAGTGAGTGGAGGTAGCCCCCAGTTTATACAAGATATCTCTTCCTAGCAGGGGTACAGGTCATTCAGAGACAAAAGGATGGAATATTTGAGCTTATCCAGCTTACACTCTGCTGGCTCTGTGAACCCCTGTTCTTGAGCTTTCCCTAATACCCCCATAACTGTACTACTCTTGTGACAAAGTATGTCTGACTTGGTGTTCAGAGCCAAATGAGTGGCGCTGGTTTGACTAAGAATTTGACAGGGTTTCCCTTTATGCCTAATGTCAGTTGGGACTCCTTGGAGACTGGTTGGCATGCCAGCCCTCAGCTCCATCATTTTTAATCTCTTTGGACCATCTGCCTTCAAGGTAGGCGTCTGCTACATCCATCCCCCTTTGGGGGTGGTGTGAGCCTTCTCTCTTCCTGCATCTCTCTTGTTTATATATGGCACACTGACTGGGTTCTGTTTCTTTGGTTCATTGTCCCTCAGTGAGGGCTGGCGATCACTACCATATTTGAGAGTCTCCATGGGTGGTTAGGCCAGATTCCTCTGCTGACCAGTTTACCCTGGGGGGCAACAGCCCTAGGTGGGTCTGCTCTGGGCTGCTTATCCTCCAATTTCTATTTGTCAGTTAAGAAATACCAGCTAGGCAACCTCTGCTTGGCCAAAAGTGGGGATATCTGATTCTATTTCCAGTTTCTGATGTTCATACCTAATGTTAGGAGAACTTTGGGAAATGAAATAGGAGGAACTCAGGATTACATTCCTTCCTGGTGATTCAGGGTCAGTGGTCATATAGATTCTGAGGTGTTCCCTGAAATGCTCTAGGAATGCCAAGGGGTTTTCTGTTGGCTCCTGGTTGATTTTCTTTGTCTTATTCCAATTGCCAGGTTACTTTCCTGCTGCTGCCTGGATTCTGTTTAGGTTCATATTTTCATAGTGGGTCAGCCTCTGTCTTCCAGTCCCTTCTCCAATGTCTTGGCCCCAGTGGAGCTCATTACCCTGAAACCCTTTGGTTCCTCATTCTGAAAAGAGCATGGCCTGCATCATTTCTTTTTCCTTGTCTGCTTCCTCTTGGACTTCTGAAAATACCTCTTTGTTTTTATTCCCCCATTTGGATTACCTTTTGTAGGCTCTGTATGTCAGCCTTTTTAGAGACGTGGCTCTGAAAGATTCCCCTAGGCAGATTCAGGAACTCCTCTGAATCTTCTTTCAATCCCTTACTATCGATTTTCCAGTTACACAGGTCAGAAGTGGTGAATGGGATGTGTACCTGGATGGGCCCTTCTCCTCTGAGGACTTGCCTCCAAGGAAATAACTTTTCCTGTTGGGTCGGTGGACCCTTACTGGTAGTTAGTCCTGCCATTTGTCCTTGCTGGACTGGGTTCTGAAGGATGGGGCTGGTGTGGAGGGGCCCGAATTGGAATATAGGAAGGAAGAGGGAAGGGACAGAGCAGCAAGAGAAGGGTAAGAGAGGAGATCAAGAAGGTCCCTGGGAGAAGGGTCAAGGACTGGTATTTCCTCAGTGAAGAAGAGGGCATGCTCCTTTTGAAAGGCTTTGTTCTGATATAAGACCATACAAGGACACAGGGAAATTCATCCTCTTTTCTTGCATAGCAGATTCATTTGTAAAGTGGTATTATAATTTAGAGACCCACTGGTGGGCCAGCTTTCCCCATCTCTCAGCACATATTGGGACTAGGCTATATGACATAGGATGTTTTGGGGGTCCCAAGGTGATACCTGAAAAGCTTTCAGTTCTGTATAATGCATTCTTTAGTATGGTGGACATTTGGTTCCCCTAGATCTTTTGGATTTGTTTCCAAGTACTGAGGGGATTGGTTGGAATGACTTATTGGCCCAGAAATGCCACACCATTTGACCCAAATAAAATTTCTAGCTCAGGAAATTTGGAATCAGCCCCAAACTATTAATGGACTCTTCAAAGACCATAAGAGGAGGCATCCGAATGGCATGGGGACAGCCTGATAACATGGGACAAGGATGGCCAGTCCAGGTTCAGGAAAAGGTGCTGGGGTTGCCTGAGTGATAAATGGTAACAGGGAAGGAGCATGGCAGGAACTTGGCCTCACGTGGTTGGTGCTAGTTTCTCTGAAGTGGGCAGAGGAATTTTGTGGGGTACTCAAAAGACCAGGAACCCCATCAGTGGGAAGTTCTGTGAGCTGCTGGTGAGAGTAGGAAACACCCACTGACCTACCTCTCCTTGACCTTTGCTTATGAGGCGCACTTTAGACAATGCTCTGTCATCCGCGGTTCCCTGAGCTCTCCTTCCGGTACCAGCACAGAATTCCAGGCACCCCAACAATCTGTTGAGTACCCTGCAAGAGTCCCTTATGCTTTTAGTTCTTGCCTGGAAGGAAGTCTCCAAACTCCTCCTTTTCAGCTGAAAGGAGGAAAGAGTAGATCTCCTATCTTAGACAGCTTTGCCACTCCATACGCAACCACATTGGTCAGGAACTAACATGACTAAGCTGCTCTGGTCTGGAGGTGGTCCTGTCTAACCTCCCATGAGACATTCTGCCTGAGTAACTATCTCAAGCACAGGCCATTACAAATTTAAGGGAAATATCCAATTATATGAGAGTCCATGTCACTTGTCTTCCCTGGGACTCAGTGGTAAAGAATGCATCTGCCAATGCAGGATACACAGGTTTGATACCTGGGTCATGAAGATCCCCTGGAGGAGGAAATGACAACCCACCTCAGTCTTCTTGCTTCAGAAATCCCATGGACAGAGGAGTCTGGCAAGGTTGCTTGGTTGATTGTTCTTAGTTGTGTCCAATTCTTTGTGATCACATGGACTGTAGCCCACCAAGCTCCTCTGTGCAGGAACACCAGAGTGGGTTGCCATTTCCTCCTATAGAGGATGTTTCTGACCCAAGGACTGAACCTGCATCTCTTGCATTGGCAGGTGAATTCTTTACCACTGAGCCACCAGGGAAGCCTATGAGGGTTTACTATCAAAAATATAAAAGAAATTTATACTATGCAATAATAATAGGAAAAATGCTGCAATAATCTAATTTTTTAAAATGGGCAGTGTACCCAAAGGGATGAGTTAGTTTTTTTTTTAAGATGATATATAAATGGACAACCAGAACATAAGAAGTTGCTCAACTTATTAGGAAAATGAAAATTAAAACCCCTCACAGCAGTTAGAATGGGTAGCGTCAAAAAAGACAAGGGAGAACAACTGTTTGCATGTGGTAAAACTGAAACCTTGGGAACTGTTGGTGGAAATGTAAAGTGTTACAGCTATTATAGAAAATATGCATATTCCTCAAGAAAATAAACATGGAAGTACCTTCAGTCACTTCAGTTGCTCAGTTCTGTCTGACTATTTGTGACCTCATGGACTGCAGCATGCCAGGCATCCCCGTCCTTAACCACCTCCTGGAGCTTGCTCAAACTCATGTCCATCCAGTCGGTGATTTCATCAAACCATCTCATCCTCTGTTGTCCCCTTCTCCTCCCACCTTCAATCTTTCCCAGAATCAGGGTCTTTTCCATTGAGTCAATTCTTTGCATCAGGTGGCCAAAGTATTGGAGTTTCAGCTTCAGCATCAGTGCCTTCAATGATTATTCAGGACTGATTTACTTTAGGATGGACTGGTTGGATCTCCTTGCAGTCCAAGACACTTTCAAGAGTCTTCTCCAACACCATAGTTCAAAAGCATCAATTCTTCTTCACTCAACTGTCTTTATAGTCCCAACTCTCACATCCATACATGACTACTGGAAAAACCACAGCTTTTAATAGATGGACTATTGTCAGCAAAGTAATGTCTCTGCTTTTTAATATGCTGTTTAGGCTTGTCATAGCTTTTCTTCCAAGGTGCAATTGTCTTTTAATTTCAAGGCTGCAGTCACCATCTGCAGTGATTTTGGAGACTCCCAAAATAGTGTCTGTCAATGTTTTCATTGTTTCCCCATCTATTTGCCATGAAGTGATGGGACCAGATGCCATGATCTTAGTTTTTTGAATGTTGAGCTTTAAGCCAACATTTTTACTCTCCTCTTTCAATTTCATCAAGAGGCTCTTTAATTCTTTGCTTTCTGCCATAAGAGTGGTGTCATCCACATATCTGAGGTTATTGATATTTCTCGCGGAAATCTTGATTCCAGCTTGTGCTTCATTCATCCTGGTGTTTTACATATGTACTCTGTATAGAAACTAAATAAGCAAGGTGAAAATATACAGCCTTTCCGATTTGGACAGTCTGTTGTTCCATGTCCAATTCTAACTGTTTCTTCTTGATCTGCCTATGGATTTCTTAGGAGGCAGGTAAGGTGATCTGGCATTCCCATCTCTTTAAAAATATAGGGGACTGGGATGTAAAATTAGGAGGTCAAGAGATACCTGGAGTACTAGGCAAATTTGTCCATGGAGTACACAGTGAAGTAGGGCAAAGACTAACAGAGTTTTGCCAAGAGAACACACTGGTTCTGGCAAACACCCTATTCCAACAACATAAGAGAAGACTCTCCACGTGGACATCACCAAATGGTCAATACCAGAATCAGATTTTTCTGATTTCTTTCTAGCCAAAAATGGAGAAGCTCTATACAGTCAGGAAAAACAAGACTGGGTTCTGACTGGCTCAGATCATGAACTTCTTATTGGCAAATTCATACTTAAATTGAAAAAAATAGGGAAAGCCACTAGATTATTCAGGTATGACCCAAATCAAACCCCTTACAATTATATAGTAGAAGTGACAAATAGACTCCGGGATCAGATTAGATTGACAGAGTGCCTGAAGAATTATGAATGGATGTTTGTGACATTGTACATGAGGTAGTGATCAAGACCATCCTCTAGAAAAAGAAATGCAAAAAGGCGAAATGGTTGTATGAGGAGGCCTTACAGATAGCTGAGAAAAGAAGAGAAGCAAAAGGCAAAGGAGAAAAGGAAAGATGTACCCATTTGAATGCAGAGCTCCAAAGAATAGCAAGGAAATATAAGAAAGCCTTCCTCAGTGGTCAATGCAATGAAATAGAGGAAAACAATAGAATGGGAAAGACTAGAGATCTCTTCAAGAATTAGAAATACCAAGGGAACATTTCATTCAAAGATGGGCATAACAAAGGGTAGAAATGGTATGGACCTAACAAAAGCAGAAGATATTAAGAAGAGATGGCAAGAATACTCAGAAGAACTATACAAAAAAGATGTTCATGACCCAGATAACCACAATGGTGTGATCACCCACCTAGAGCCAGACATCCTGGAATGCGAAGTCAAGTGAGCCTTAGGAAGCATCACTATGAACAAAGCTAGTGGAGGTGATTGAATTCTCATTGAGCTATTTCAAATCCTAAAAGATGATGCTGTGAAGGTGCTTCACTCAATATGCCAGGCAAATCTGGAAACCCAGTAGTGGCCACAGGACTGGAAAAGATCAGTTTTAATTCCAATCCCAAAGAAAGGCAATGCCAAAAATGTTCAAAGCAGTCCACAATTACACTCATCTCACACACTAGCAGGAGGAGGCACTGTCAACCCACTCCAGGACTCTTGCCTGGAAAATCCCATGGATGGAGGAGCCTGGTAGGCTGCAGTCCATGGGGTTGCTAAGAGTTGGACACGACGGAGCGACTTCACTTTCACTTTTCACTTTCATGCACTGGAGAAGGAAATGGCAACCCACTCTAGTGTTCTTGCCTGGAGAATCCCATGGATGGAGGAACCTGGTGGGCTGCCTTCTGTGGGGTCGCACAGAGTCAGACACGACTGAAGCGACTTAGCAGCAGCAGCAGCAGCACACACTAGCAAAGTAATGGTCAGAATTCTCCATGCCAGACTTCAACAGTAAGTGAACTGTGTACTTCCAGATGGATTTAGAAAGGGCAGAGAAACCAGAGATCAAATTTCCAACATCCGTTGGATCATTGGAAAAGCAAGAGAATTCCAGAAGAACATCTACTTGTGCTTTATTGCCTATGCCAAATCTTTGACTGTGTGAATCACAATCAACTTTGGAATTACCTTATCATCTGGCAACACCACTTCTTCCTGTTTACTTAAATGAAGTGAAATACTTATTTTAAAGAGATATCTATGGCAACCCATCCCAGTATTCTTGCCTAGAGAATCCCATGGACAGAGGAGCCTGGTGGGCTGCTGTCCATTTGGTCGCACAGAGTCGGACACGAATGAAGCGACTTAGCAGCAGCATATTACCATCTTCAGTCAAGCATTAGTTGCTATAATCAAGACATGGAAACAACTAAAATATCCAGTGATGAGTGATTGTATGAAGAAAATCTGGTTCGTATTTGCAATGGAATATATCTCAGCTGTGAGAAAGAACTGCTGCCGTTTGAGGCCACATAAATGGATCTGGAGGACATTATGCTAAGTGTGACAAGTCAGAGAAAGACAAGTATTGTATGCTGTCACTTAGATATGGAATCTCAAAATGTTGAACTCATACACAGAGTAGATTGGTGGTCACCAGGTTCTGGGACTCAGGAGAAATAGAAAGACATTGGTCAAAATGTACTAATGTGTAGTTATAACATGATTAAGTTCTGGGGATCTAATTTAAAGTATAGCTAATATAGTTAACAATACTACATTGCGTACCTAAGAGTTGCCAAAGAGTAGATCTTACATCTTATCATAGTGGAACTATGTGAGATGTTAAAAAAAAAAATTCAACTGAATAAATTTTAAAGATCTTTTTGGTTTTATTCAATAATTTATGAACTGGACAGAATCCAAATAGCAGATAGAAAGAAGCTCCAAGGATCTGTACAAAATGAAAGACTTACAGATAGAAAGGAATGAAAACAGTGATGTTATATTACACTAGGCAAAAAAGCAATTTGGTTGTTGGAAGGTTATCTTCTCCATAGGGGATGGCAGGTGTCTGTTGGGCAGATGACCTCGCTATGCTGGTCAGGCAACCCTGACTGACTGCTGCAAGATTCTAATTCTAGGAGAGCTGAAGCTAATTAAGTCTCTGGTGATGTTGGACTTAATATAAGTAGCTCCATTTTGGGCTAGTTGTTTTGTTTCTAAGAGAGGTGATGGATAAACTTCAGAACTAGACATTGTAATCATTTCACGAGGGAAACATGGTGTATAATTAAATCATCACATTATAATCCATAAATGTACACAATTTTATATGTCAAGTAGATCTCAGTAAAGCTAGAGAAAATGAAATCTTTTAGCATTAATTCTTTTATAAGACTGAATAACTGATACATTTTATGGTTTCTTTTTTTGTTTTCCCTATCATTCTTTATAAAATATGTTTAGATTTTGATATCACATCTATTTTAAAGCTATTTTTAAGGGTATGCTATAGAAAATTTTAAATATTCTGAGGCTACATTTGCTCTTTCCTTAGAATTTCCTATCTTAGAATTTCTCATTATTGGCAATTTTACTCTTCTGATTGTCTAATCATAAACCTTGGTGTTGTCTTTGTCTCTTCTCTTTCTTTTATTGATACATACCATATCTAGTCAGTAATGAGTTCTTTTTGGTTTTAATTTTATATGTAGTGATAAATACAGTTACCTTCTGCCACTTCCACCTTTCAGATTTTGGTTCAGGCCCTTGGTGTCTTTGGTTACATCACTGGGGCATCCCTTGACTGCTCATCCAGTTCCAACGTCTTCCAACATGAGCTAATCTCAGCACAGGATCTAGAGAAGTCCTTTTCATATATGTTTGGGGCTTCCCTGGTGGCTCAGCTGATAAAGGATCTGCCTGTAATGTGGGAGACCTGAATTTGATCCCTGGGTTGGAGAAGATTCCCTGGAGAAGGGAAAGGCTAACCACTCCAGTATTGTGGCCTGGAGAATTCCATGGACTGTATAGTTCATGGGATCGCAAAGAATCAGACATGACTGAGAAACTTTCACTTTTCGTATATATTAATTTACCTGCCTTCTCTGTTCAAATCTCTCAATGATTCTCCATTTCTTTAAAGTTCCATACAACAACCCACAGGGCTTCTCATGATCTGTGTGGCTAATGTCTCCCCTCATGTATACGTATATATGTACCTATTCTTCTTTCCCCATTTAGGTTATTACAGAGTATTAAACAGAGTTTCCTGTGCTATACAATATGTCATTGTAGGTTATCCATTTTATATATAGCAATGCCCATATCAAACACCCAATCTATCCCTCCCCTACCCAATCTTCCCCCTGGTAACTATATGCTCTTCTCTAAGTCCGTCAGTCTGTTTTGTAAATAATAGAACACATTTAAGTACCAAACATTGAGAGTTATATTAAAGAAAAAGAAATGCAAAAAGGAAAAATGATTGTCTAAGGAGGTCTTACAAATAGCTGAGAAAAGAAGAGAGGCTAAAAGGTAAAGGAGAAAAGGAAAGATGTACCCATTTGAATGCAGAGTTCCAAAGAATAGCAAGGAGAGATAAGAAAGACTTCCTCAGTGATCAGTGTGTGATCACCTACCTAGAGCCAGACATCTTGGAATGTAAAGTCAAGTGGGCCTTAGGAAGCATCACTACAAACAAAGATAGTGGAGGTGATACAATTCCCGTTGAGCTATTTTAAATCCTAAAAGATGACGCTGTGAAATGCTGCACTCACTATGCCTGCTAATCTAGAAAACTTAGCAGTGGCCTCAAGATGGGGACAGATCAGTTTTCATTTCAATCCCAAAGAAAGGCAATGCCAAAGAATTTTAAACTACTGCACAATTGCACTCATCTCATACACTAACAAAGTAATGCTCAAATTATCCAAGCTAGGCTTTGACAGTAAAGTACGTGAACTGTGAACTTCCAGATGTTCAAGCTAGATTTAGAAAAGGCAGAGGAACCAGGGATCAAAGTGCCAACATCCATTGGATCATCAAGAAAGCAAGAGAGTTCCAAACAAAATCATCTACTTCTGCTTTATTGACTATGCCAAAGCCTTTGAATATGTGGATCACAACAAACTGGAAAATTCTTCAAGAGACAGGAATACCAGATCACCTTACTCCTGGCTTCGAGAAACCTGTATGCAGGTCAAGAAGCAACAGTTAGAACTGGACATGCAACAATAAACTGGTTCTGAGTCGGGAAAGGAGTATACCATGGTTGTTTATTATCACCCTACTTATTTAACTTATATGCACCGTGCATCATGCAAAATGCCAGGCTAGATGAAGCACAAGCTGGAATCATGATTGGCAGGAGATATATCAATAACCCTCAGATACACAGGTGACACCACCCGTATGGCAGAAAGTGAAGAACTAAAGAGCCTCTTGATGAAAGTGAAAGAGGAGAGTGAACAAGTTGGCTTAAAACCCAACACTGAGAAAACTAAGAGGGCATCCAGTCCCATTACTTCATGGCAAATAGATGATGAAACAATGGAAGCAGTGAAAGACTTTAATTTTAGGGGCTTGAAAGTCACCGCAGCCATGAAGTTAAAATATGCTTGCTCCTTGGAAGACAAGCTATGACCAATCTAGAAAGAATAGTAAAAAGAAAAGACATTACTTTGCCGACAAAAATTCGTCTAATCAAAATTATGGTTTTTCCATTAGTCATGTGTAGATGTGAGAGTTGGGACTATAAAAAAAGCTGAGCATCGAAGAGCTGATGCCTTTGAAGTGTGGTGTTGGAGAAGATTCTTCAGAGTCCCTTGGACTGCAAGGAAATCCAACCGGTCCTTCCTAAAGGAAATCAGTCCTGAATATTCATTGGATGTACTGATGCTGAAGCTGAAACTCCAATACTTTGGCCACCTGATTGGAACAACTGACTCACTGGAGAAGACGCTGATGTTGGGAAAGAGTAAAGGCAGGAGGAGAGGGGGACAACAGAGGATGAGATGGTTGGATGGCATCACCAATTTGATGAACATGAGTTTGAGAAAGCTCCGGGAGCTGGTGATGGACAGACAAGACTGGCGTGCTGCAGTCCGTGGTGTCGCAAAGAGTCGGACATGACTGAGCTATTGAGCTGAACTGATTGCGTGTTATCTCTGGGTTACAATTTAGGTGACTAGTTATTTTCTTTATTTTATTCTAGCTTTAACATTTTCATAGTGAACATATATAAAGAAGCAAAATTTTAAATAGAAATAATCATTGTTTCTAAGAAATGATAGTGTAGTTTAATATTTTTTTATATATCTTCTAAAATGTCATTTATTTTGCCCTTCTCCTTTTGGAATGTGGGTATCTCAAAAGATAGGTGACATTAACACCTGTAATTTTTACATATTGTTTGGTTGTTGAAGATTGCTTTTAATGACTGAAGTCATCTACTTAGAATTTTTTTTTAAGAAAAGACTTTACTGAGATACCTTTGATATACACAAACTGTAAATATTTAAGGTATACAACTTAATATTTTGACATATGTCTTGTACATTGAGAAAAGACTATAGTTAAGTAATGTATCTGTCACCTCTGCATAGTTACCATTTTGTGAGCATGTGTCCAGAAAATTTAAGACGTATCATCCTGAAAAATTTTAAATATGCAATTTTGTATCATTATCTATACTCATCAAGGTGTACATTGCATCTCTATAATTTATTCAGCTTGTGTAACTGAAAATTTATAACCTTTTGATCAAAATCATCCCATTTCTCCCTGTGCCATCCCCTGGCAATCACTATTCTACTCTACTCTCATGAATTTGGCTATTTACATTCCACAAAGTAAGATCATGCAGTATTTTGCTTCTTATGTCTTGCTTATTTCAGTTAGCATAATGTTCTGTAAACATAATGTTCACAGAGCTCTAATTTCACATAGCTCTACCCATGTTATTGCACATGTCAGGGTGGCTCTTCTGTAAGGCTGAATAATATTCCACTGGGATTATGTATGTGTGTGTATGTATATATAGAGAAGATATAGAGACACATACCTATATACATCTGTATCTTACATTTTTAATCCTTTCATAGACACATTGGTTGTGTCCATAACTTGGTTATTGCACATAATGCTTCAGTTAGAATAGGGGTACAAATATCTCTTCAAAATGCTAATTTCAAATATTTTTTATATGTCACACAGAAATGGAGTTGCTGGATCATGTAAGTTCCAGTTTTAAGTTTTTAAGTAACCTCCATACTATTCTCCATAATGGCTGTACCAATTTACATCCCCAGCAACAATATACAAGTGTTCCCTCCTCTCCATATCCTCATCAATATTTATCTTTTGTAATTTTTATACTAGCCATGCTGACTAACTATAGTTAGGTGAGGTGATAACTTAAGGTTTTGACTTGTATTTCCCTGATAAATAAGGATTGTGAGTATCATTGCATGTACTTATTAGTTATTTGTATTTCTTCTTTTGAGAAATGTCTATTTAGGTCCTTTGGCCATTTGATTTTTTTAAGAGTTTATTTTTTAAAGCAGGTTTTGGTTTACAACATAATGAAGGGGAAGGTATAGAAGTTTCTCATATGCCCTTGCCTTTACACTGTGTAGCCTCCCCCATTCTCAACATCCCGCATCAGAGTGGTATATTTATTGCAACTGATGAACTACATTCACACATAATAATCATTCAAAGTCCATAGTACACATTATGGTTCACTCATGTGTTCACATGCTAGTAAAGTAATGCTCAAAATTCTGCAAGCCAGGCTTCAGCAATACGTGAACCGTGAACTTCCAGGTGTTCAAGCTGGTTTTAGAAAAGGCAGAGGAACCAGAGATCAAATTGCCAACATTCGCTGGATCATCAAAAAAGCAAGAGGGTTCCAGAAAAACATCTATTTCTGCTTTATTGACTGTGCCAAAGCCTTTGACTGTGTGGATCACAATAAACTGTGGAAAATTCTTAAAGAGATGGGAATACCAGACCATCTGACCTGCCTCTTGAGAAACCTGTATGCAGGGCAGGAAGCAACAGTTAGACTTGGACATGGAACAACAGACTGGTCACAAATAGGAAAAGGAGTACGTCAAGGCTGTATATTGTCACCCTGCTTATTTAACTTATATGCAGAGTACATCATGAGAAATGCTGGGCTGGAGGAAGCACAAGGTGGAATCAAGATTGCCGGGTAAAATATCAATAACCTCAGATGTGCAGATGACACCACCCTTATGGCAGAAAGTGAAGAGGAACTAAAAAGCTTCTTGATGAAAGTGAAAGAGGAGAGTGAAAAAGTTGGCTTAAAGCTCAACATTCAGAAAACGAAGATCATGGCATCTGGTCCCACCACTTCATGGCAAATAGATAGGGAAACAGTGCCTGATTTTATTTTATTGGGCTCCAAAATCACTGCAGATGGTGATTGTAGCCATGAAATTAAGATACTTACTCTTTGGAAGGAAAGCTATGACCAACCTAGACAGTATATTAAAAAGCAGACATTACTTTGCCAACAAAGGTCCACCTAGTCAAAACTATAGTTTTTCCAGTAGTCATGTATGGATGTGAGAGTTGGACACTAAAGAAAACTGAGCATGGAAGAATTGATGCTTTTGAACTGTGGTGTTGTAGAAGACTCTTGAGAGTCCCTTGGACTGCAAGGAGATCCAACCGGTCCATCCTAAAGGAGGTCAGTCCTGGGTGTTCATTGGAAGGACAGATGTTGAAGCTGAAAGTCCAATACTCTGGTCACCTGATGCAAAGAGATGTCTCATTTGAAAAGACCCTGATGCTGGGAAGGATTGGGGGCAGGAGGAGAAGGGGACGACAGAGGATGAGGTGGTTGGATGGCATCACCGACTCAATGGACATAGGTTTGTGTGGATTCTGGGAGTTGGTGATGGACAGGGAGGCCTGGCGTGCTGCTGTTCATGGGGTCACATAGAGTCGGACATGACTGAGCAACTGAACTGAACTGAATGTGGTGTTGTACCTACTATGGGTTTGGACAAATGTATCCATCATTATGGTGTCATTATAGAGTATTTTCACTGCCTTAAGCATTTTCTGTACTCTGCCTATTCATGCTTCCTGCCCTAATCCAAACCATGGCAACTCATCTTTTAACTGTCTCCACAGTTTTTTCTTTTCCAGAGCATCATATAGTTGGAGTCATACAGTATGTAGTCTTTAGAGACTGGCTTCTTCACTTAGTAACCTGCACTTATGTTTCCCTCATGTCTTCTCTTAGCTCAGTTGGTAAAATCTCTGCTTGCAGTGCAGGACATCTGGGTTCCATTCCTGGATTGGGAAGATCCCCTGGAGGAGGGCATGGCAACCCACTCCAGTGTTCTTGCCTGGAGAATCCCATGGACAGAGGAGCCTGGCAGGCTACAGTCCATGGGGTTGCAAGAGTCAGGCACGACTTAGCGACTAAACCACCCCCACCCATGTCTTCTCATGGCTTGATAGCTCATTTCTTTTTCATGCTGAATGATATTCCATTGTCTGGATGTACCATGGTTGATTCATTCAGTCTTCTACTGAAGGATGACTTAGTTGCTTCTAAATTTGGAGAATTATGAATAACATATTTTAAACACCTGTGTGCAGGTTTTCTGGACCTGTTTTCAGCTCTTTGGGGTAGATACCAGGAAGCATGGTTGCTGGATCATGGGATAAGAGTAGGTTTATAGAACTAGAGCCAGTGGTGAGTCCTGTAGGGCCAGTCTCACCTCTGCTGGATCTCGGTGCTGGGGTGTCTGTGGGCTCCTCGCTGGGGCGTTTCTGGTTCAGGGGGGGGGGTTCTCCTGGGTCAGGCAGCTGGCATCTCTGAGGACAAAGACTGTGGCTGCTTTGGCGATGAAAGCTTCAGGGGATCTGCAGCAGATGCAGTGGCTATTAACCAGCAGCCTCCTCAGTGGTGGAAGCTGTGGGGATGCTCTGATGCAGGCTGCTGGTGAGAGTTGCGGGGTCTGTGGTGGCTTCAAGGGCTTCTCAGGCCCACAGCAGATGGTCTCCTCAGATGCCGTGGTCTCCTGAGAGCTCTCCACAGCGGCTGTCGTATTGCCCTGCCCTTCTTATGTCCCTTCTTTTCTTCTAAGTGTCTCCAGTTGCCTCTGCTGTGTCCATCACCCCCGTGGTCTGGCTGGGATGAAATAGCTCCTTCAGGAAGCACCCGGAGAGGTTGGGGAAGAAGGAAGCTCAGCCTGCTTTACTTTCCTGCCTGCCTGCCCCATGGAACCCTCCAGGGAAGGGGACCCTTTGGGCACCGAGCTGTGCCATCCTAGGGGGCAGGATGATGCAGGTGAGAGGAAATCTTTCTTCCTACCTGTTCTTTGTTGTTCTTCTTTTCTTTCTTTATTTTTTCCTTTCCTGCACTGCTGTAGCTTCATGACTGGAGTCCAGAGTTCTCGTAGGGCTGTTTCCGTTTGCAGATAATTGTCCAGCTATCATTCTCTTGTGGAGAGATGAGGGTGAGGTTTCCTTCTCTGCCATCTCACTGACATCACTTGATAGAACCTTTTGAGTTCATTCATCTTCAGTTCTATGGGATGTGCCTACATTTTATCATAACTACAATTATTTATCTGTTCCACTATGATGACATGTCCCTTTATATTTTGGGCTTCTTTGGTGGCTCAGACAGTAAAGCATCTGCCTGTAATGTGGGAGACTCAGGTTCAATCTCTGGGTCAGGAAGATCCCCTGGAGAAGGAAATGGCACCCTACTCTAGTACTCTTGCCTGGAGAAATCCATGGACTGAGGAGCCTGGTGGGCTTCAGTCCAAGGGATTGCAAAGAGTCAGGCATGACTGAGCAACTTCACTTTTTTCCCCTTTCCCTTTATATTTATTTAGATTTTATGAACAATATAGCTATGAATATTCTCCTGTCTGTTCTCTGGTGGTTGTATACAGAGTTTTCTCTAGGGGATTCTTCTCCTGACTCAGCTAGGGAAAACATCCCTGGTTGCAAGCATTTGATGTCTTGATTGGGTCTGCTGGGGCCACAGCAGCTTCACTTAGTCTGGTAGTTGATGCTGGTATTAGCTAAGGTAGATCTGTTTTCCTCCATATGGTTTGTGTTCTTCCAGTTGGCTGGATTGGGTTTTTGGAAAGCAATATAGTCTCAGGGTTCTAAGAAGTTTAGAGGAAGAGATACAAGGTCTCGAGTTCTAGGCTCTGTCATTCTCACTTATGCTTTTCGTCAAAGGAAGGCATGACACCGCCTGGATTTAAGAGGCAATAGCGTAGATTTCCCTTCTTATTGCCATGTTTACAGGTTAGCACACTCTTTAAGATACTGCTTTAGTTATCTATTGATACATTTTAAACCACCTCAAACTTAATGAAATCACAGTGCTTTACTATTTTCTCTGTTGTGGTTGGCAACCTACTCAGTTTTTGTGCTTTTCTATCTTGGGGATATTTACGAGGCTGTAGTTATCTGATGTCTGGAGTGGACCCGGAGGATCTGTGAAGATCTCAGAATCTGTCTGGCAGTTGGAGCTGGTCGTTTCTGGGATCTCCTCTAAACAGCCCTCCATTCTTCAGTAAACTGTATTAAGATGATTCCCACCAGTGTGGTCTCAGAGGTCCCACAAAGTGAGGGCAGAATTCACAAAGACTGTGTCTGCCTAAACTCTGCAGCCCACCCAGCATCACTTTCTACAGGTTATTGGTCACAGAAGGACACAAGTCCAGCCTAGTTTTAATGGGTAGGGGAATAAGCTTTTATTCATGTAAGGAGTTGCAGTATATCATGGAGCTATTTTCAATCTATCATAAATTGTAAGGTTTTTTCCTTATTTGTTTTAAAGATTTTATCTGATATTAGTAATATACCTCAACTTTGTTTAAAAAAATAGGTAATATTTGCTTGGTTTCATTTTGGTCATTTACATATCAATCTTTCCTTTTTTCTTCTGTTTTAATGAATATATGATTTAGCTCTTAAAATCCATCTAAAAGTATATATATTTTCTAACCTTTGTTATATTATTTTTAAAAAAATATTTTTTTCCTCTGAACTAGTTTGAATGTTGGAACATTAATTTTATCCTCATGTTATTTGATGTATTATAATCTCTGTTGCATAGATTCACTGGTACTTTTCATCTGTCACAGAATTGGAATTGCAGAGTAAGTGTCAATTTTGTTTTGGAATTCAGACTACACCCTAACTAGTAGAAAGTACAGGAAAGTGTATATAAATGTACTTTTCAGGGAGTATTACAGAATTTCTGTTTTATCTAGAAAATAGTACAACTAAATTTTTTTGTTTGATGATGATTTGCAGTTATTTATTTCCAGAAGGACTCATAGCTGTTAATACTTTTATCAATGCTATCCTCAATAGAAATTTCTGAATTTTTAAAAGTTTAATTTAATTTTATTACTAGTATAAAATTTCTTATAATATAGCTTTCAATAATATAAAATATCCTTATTTAAAAATAAATTTCTCTTTGATTTCTTCAAAGTAATTTTTACCAGAAATGCCTCTTCAGTGTTTATTTGACTAACTTAAAGTCTTACTTTGGAGGTTGAACATACTTTTCCCCATATTTTCTGCTACATTTTAAATTTTGCCAAGATTTTTAAGCAAACTATTTTCTTAATTATTTGTGAGACCGCATGTTATTTTTATAATCAGAACTATTCTTGAATGTTTTTGTCTTAATTTCCTTAAATAAAACCCATCTGTTTAAATTTATAAGCAATGACTATGCTAAAGTAAACAATTATGGTAACAAATCTGAATCTGTGAGCATATAAACTATGACAAAGTCATCTCATTTAGCAGGGAAATTAAATGTATAGCAATTGTTCTGTGTGTGTGTTAGTCACTCAGTCATGTCTGACTCTTTATGACCCCATGGACTGTAGCCTGCCAGGCTCCTCTGTCCATGGAATTCTCCAGGCATGAATACTGGAGTGGATTGCCATTCCTTTCTCCAGGGGATCTTCCTGACTCAGGAATCGAACTGTAGTCTCTTGTGTTGCAGGCGGATTCTTTAATTTGTAATTTCTTTGTAATTTGTTGAGCCACAAATTAAATTTTTAAGTTTCAGGGCAAGAGCAGAGACTTGAGATTATAATTCAGTGTTTTCTCTTGCATATTACTGAAAAACACTACCTTGAATTTTTTCTAAAAATACAGCTGAACATATTCTTTTGTACAGATATTAGTCATAGCAGCTGTGAAGTCTTATTTAATGAGTGGACAAGGGAAGATCACATGCCTTGGAAAAACAAAGTCAATACTTTATTTTCTGAGAGTGTGGTTGATGGATGAACAGACTTGTGAATTTACTTTAGATGACGTGCAGTAGAGAAATGGGAGTTTATCTGTTTTGGAGACTTATTAGTCTAAAAGTCTAAATGGACTAAAACTGAGCTCAAACTCATGGCTTATTTTTCTTTTCTTTTGGACAGTTAATGGGTATTAAAGCCATGGCTCAGGACTTGAACTTCTCCAGGAGAAAGGGGACACACAAGAGTTTAGGGAATTTAGGTTCCAGACCTTCCAGTTTCAACCAGAGGGCTGCTTCCAGGGCTCCGCCTTTTTCTGTTTCCTGACCAGGTTCTTTAAGCATCATCAGTGAGCAACCTGCTGATCACTGAGCGACACAGGAAAGGTACATAGGCTCCGGTATATTTGACCACAGTTAATTAATAAAAATCAAGTAATCTACTCAAATAATTGAGATTTTACAGTATTTATGAGCCTTTATTATCCCATTAAGCTCACAAATAACCTTATTAAAGTGTTGCTTTAATAAACTCCACCCTGACAGACCTCAAAAAAAAAAAAAATCGCAAGAGTCAGCTTCATTATCAGCAAACTGCAGGCTTTGCATGAGTCCCTGGAGCAGGTGACAATTTGATTTTTAAGTGGCTTACTGATACTTTGCATTGATGTAGCACCATTCAAACCGTATCTCAAAGTGCTTTACAAAACGTTAATTAATAACAGCTCATAATATCCCATGGAGGATGGTGCATTTTGCAGCTATCCTTTTAGAGAGGAAATTTCCAGGGGTTAAGAGGCTTCATAAAAGTCACACTTCAAAAGCAGTTGTGAAGCTGTGAACTGAGTTAAGAATATGAAACTGTCAGTTTCTAGCACTATCAAACAGGACTCATTTCCTCTTACTATGTTAAGAACCAAATTAATTGGCATGTTGTTTTTCAAGTTTTTAAAGCAAAAGCAGCATAATTCAGAAGGTAAAAAAGGTCAATATTTCAGAAAGTCTTGTGAAATAAGTTTGAAAATGGCTATGAATTTCTTGGTGTTCTTGTTGTTAAGTTGCTAACTCATGTCCGACTCTTTGTGACCCCATGGACTGCAGCATACCAGGCTCCTCTGTCCTCCATTATCTCCCAGAGTTTGCTCAATTTCCTGTCCACTGAGTTGGTGATGCCATCATACCATTTCCTCCTCTGTCACCCCTTCTCCTTTTGCCTACAGTATTCTCCAGAGTCAGGATCTTTTTCAGTGAGTCTTCATATCCAGTGGTCAAAGTATTGTATCTTCAACTTCAGCATCAGTCTGTTCCATGAATATTCAGGGTTGATTTTCTTTAGGATTGACTGGTTTGATCTCCTTGCTGTTCAGCAGGTTCTCAAAGGTCTTCTTTCGCACCACAATTTGAAGGCATCAATTCTTTGGCTGTCAGCCTTCTTTACGGTCCAACTCTCATATCCGTATATGACTACTGGAAAAGCCATAGCTTTGACT
The DNA here is from genome assembly GCA_007570785.1 of Antilocapra americana. NCBI lineage: Eukaryota > Metazoa > Chordata > Mammalia > Artiodactyla > Antilocapridae > Antilocapra > Antilocapra americana. Next base: position 1,176,242 of record ML660211.1, on the reverse strand, counting down.
TTTTGGACTTTATTGGCATAGTGGACTGTATGGACTATATGGACTCTGCTTTTTAATACACTGTCTAGGTTTGTCATAGCTTTCTTTCCAAGGAGCAAGCATCTTTAATTTCATGGCTTTTTTTAATTTTTCAGGCTGCTGTTACTGTCTATAGAGATTTGGAGCCCAAGAAAATTAAATCTGTCATTGTTTTTCCCCTTCTGTTTGCCATGAAGCAATGGGACTGGATGCCATGATCTTAGGTTTTATTTGTTGTTGTTTTTAGTGTTGAGTTTAAGCCAGCTTTTTCACTCTCCTCTTTCACCCTCATCAAGAGCCTCTTTAGTTCCTCTTCACTTTCTGCCATTAAAGTGGTATCATCTGCATATCTGAGGTTGTTGATATTTCTCTCAGCAATCTTGATTCAGGCTTGTGATTCATCCAACTTGGCATTTCTTGTGATGTACTCTGCATAGAAATTAAATAAACAGGGTGACAATATACAGCCTTGTCATACTCTTTTCCCAGTTTTGAACCAGTCAGTAGTTCCATGTCTGATTCTAACTGTTGCGTCTCAACTCATACATAGGTTTTCAGGAGGCAGATAAGGTGATCTGGTACTTTCATCTCTTTAAGAATTTTCCAGTTTGTTGTGAGCCACACAGTCAAAGGTTTTGGCATAATCAATGAAGTAGATATTTTTTTCTGGAATTCCATTGCTTTCTCCATGATCATATGAATGTTGGCAATTTGATCTCTTGTTCCTCTGCCTTTTCTAAATCCAGCTTAATTTCTCAGTTTATGTATTGAACCAGTTCACTGCTTCAGCCTAACTTGAAGGATGTTGAGCATAACCTTGCTAGCAAAAATAGTTGAATTTTAAAAACGAAGGTGTTTACTGTAAAAGACACTAACTACTTGAAAACAGTGTGTTGTTGGAAGGGGGAAAGGTTAAATTTGGCAATTTGGCATTGAATATTGATTTAACAGTAGCATTTAGAGATACCTAGTTGTAACTAAAGAGCATGTACTGTATGTTGGTTAAAACAAAGGTTTCGGAGTTGAATAGAATTGAATTTAATCTTCAGTACTGCTGTATAATTGCTGTGAGACTTGCAGAAATTACTAAGTCCATCTGATCTTCTGTTTCTTCATCTGTAAACATACAGGATCTGACTCTGTTAAAACGTTCCTAATCACATACATAAACTATGTATGAAGAAGAATGCCAGGTTCTTATCATAAATGTATTCCATTTCTCTGAGTGGTGTACCTGGAAAAATCAACTGGAAAATTTTGCCTCTGTAAATTTAATGTTTAAAACTATGTAGCCCGCAAAAATCACATAACATTTAAAATTTACAAAGAATATAAAATTGAAAAGTATCTACCTCTTTTGTTTGCAAGCCACCTAGATAATCTTCAAAAGGAACCTCAAAATTTCGTTAAGTGGGTTTCCAAATTTAGATGTGAATGTATTGACATTTTATTTGTGCATTTGCTCATGCAAATAAAATTATGTCTAATACATATTGTCCTAAAATTCTCTCTTAATATATTAGAAATCATTTCATGTTAGTATACTTAGAGCTATTATTTTTTGATCTGCATATTATTTATTTTTAACATTAAAAGTGTATTAGTTGCTCAATTGTGTCTGACTCTTTGTGATCCCATGGAATGTAACCCCCACCAGGCTCCTCTGTCCATGAAATTCTCCAGGCAAGAATACTAGAGTGGGTAGCCATCCCCTTCTCCAGGAGATTTTTCTGACCCAGGGATCGAACCTGGTCTCCTGTATTGCAGGCAGAGTCTCTACCATCTGTGTCATCAGGGAAGCCTTTTGAATTCTTTAAAGGCAGATTCTTTACCAGCTGAGCCACAAGGGAAACCCATTTTTGTATATAAGGGTAGAATAAATACCTGTAGCACAATTATTGTGTCAAATTGTATGTATTTTTAATTTTAATAGATATTGCTTGTTTATATTATAAATTTGACAGTTCCATTTGTATGTCCTTGCCATGCCAATAGTAAACACTATCACTTTTTTTAAAACTTTGTCAATGTTATATGTATAAATGTTTCATTAATTAGAATGCATGTAAAATATTAAAATTAAAAGACAGGTAGATAACATAATCAACAACAAAGAATAACTTCTTTGACTGATATTTGGCCTGATATTTTGTATATAATCTTCAGTAATTTAAATATACTGGGCTTCACTTGTGGCTCAGCTGGTAAAGAATCTGCCTGCAATGCGGGAGACCTGGGTTTGATCTCTGAATTAGGAAGATCCCCTGGAGAAGGGAAAGGCTACCCACTCCAGTATTCTGGCCTAGAGAATTCCATGGACTGTATAGTCCATGGGGTCACAAAGAGTCGAACATGACTGAGCAACTTTTACCTTCTTTTACTTTCAGTTTATATATACCACCTCCCCAGTATTATATTGTATATATTTTGGCCATATTGGTTTGTATTGTATAGGAAAATATAATTCTCAAGAGTCATTCTAAAAATACCATCAATTTTTAAGTGATATGTTTTTTCTGAAGTTTTAAGTAGTGTTTTGATAATATCAAATTGTTTAAATTACCATTTCTCAAGCACTAGCCTAAGATACATTATCGGGTTCCCAGGTGGGGCTAGTGGTAAGTTTCCCCCCTGGCAGTGCAGGTAGAAGTAAGAAAGGTGGATTTGATCCCTGGGTTGGGAAGATCCCCTGCAGGAGAGCATGGCAACCCACTCCAGTATTCTTACCTAGAGAATCTCATGGACCGAGGAGCTTGGCAGGCTGCAGTCCACAGGGTCACTCAGAGTTGGACATGACTGAATATAGTATCAGGATACATATTTGAGAAATTCGGTGCAAATTTTTTGAATACTTTATCTGTTGAAATTTTGTAGGAATGAAAGTTTGGTTCTCATGATTTTATATTTTCATTTGTAGTTGTCTATTTGTTGAAGAGCATTTTTTAAAAAAATCTTACAGTGCACTTGGAGCACAACATATGTGTATGTGTGTAAGTTAAATGTGCGTAGTGAGTACTGCTTGTATTATTATATTTTTGGCTTTCTAAATGAAATAGTAGAAAAGATTTCACTAATGTCACCTATGTTTTCATGATAGAGCTTTCTAATTTAACAGAGTTATTCTACTAACAGATTGGAGTTGACATTCATGAATTGAAATTTATTTTACTTGTGTAAGAGATGAAAGTTTTAAGCAACTAGTCCTATAATTTTTTGACCTTCTATGCTGATGTACAAAAATAGTATTCTTCATAGCCAGGATGATTTTTGTAATTGAATTAGTCCCCTACTTCATTTTCCTTTTACTTTTTAAAAATGAAATAGCTCAAATTTTTCTGTATCTGTATCTCTCTTGACAAAAGAAGCTTAATATGAGCATTCAGAGGTGGGGATGGTGTACGTGGAGGGAAGTGGTGGTAAAGCTCACAGAGGCCGATACAGATATGATATTTTTCTAATTCGCTTACAACTTGTATTTTATTCCATATTATCTCCTGGCTTTACATGTGCTTCCCCTCACATTACATAAATCTGTTGCTTCAGTATTATGTACCATATTTGTTGGGTGACTTTTCCTACCCTTGCCACAAATAAGCCCTGTGCACAGTTTGAGAAGGACTGGCATGTGTTGTGTTAAGCGAGCAATTCACTGGATAATTGAACTGATTTAATCAAAGTTGAAAGACTTTACCCAAAAGGGTATAGAGCTAACATTTTTCCTACTAAATAATTAAATCAAACACAATTGATTTTATTTAAAATACAAGTATGCCTTGGAGATATTGTGGGTTTGGTTTCAGACTACCTCAATAAAGCAAATCTCACAATAAAGCAAGTTTCACTCGAATTGTTTTGTTTCTCAGTACATATCAAAGTTATGTTTAGACCATGCAACATTGAACTGTGCAACAGTGTTGTCTAAAAAACAATGCACATACCTGAGTTTAAAAATGTTGTGTTGCTAAAAAATGCTAGCCATCATCTGAGCCTTCAGTGAGTTCTAATCCTTCTGCTGATGGAGGGTCTTGCTTGATGTTGATGACTTCTGGCTTTGCTGATCAAGGTGGTAGTTGCTGAAGGTTGGGGTGGTTGTGGCAATTAAAAAAACCTGACAGAGGTGCAGGTTTGCCACAGTGCTTGACTCTTCCTTTCATGAAATGATTTCTCTTAACATACAATGCCGTTTGATAGCATTTTATCCATAGTAGAACTGTTTCCAAAATTAGAGTCAACCCTCTCAAGCCCTGAAGCTGCTTTATCATCAATTTTATGAAATATTCTTAAATCCTTTGTGTTATTCCAGTAATTAAGTTCACTGTCTTTGATGGTCGAGTTTGTGGTGCCCCCAAATGCTGATAATGGTGGCATCAAAGATCATTTATCACAGACCATTGTAGCAATTATAATATTGATAACAATGAAAAAGTTTGAAATATTGTGAAAATTACCGAAAATGTGACACAAAGACACAAAGTGAGCAAACGCTGTTGCGGATGGTACCAATAGAGTTTCTTGACCTACGATTGCCCTAAACTTTCATTGTGTTTTTTTTAAAAAAAGCCACAGTTTTCTGTGAAACACGATAAAGTGGAACATGATAAAATGAGATATGTCTGTGCACTTGAAACCCAATATGATATGTACCCTGTTTGGGCCAAACTTTGCAAATTTCAGTGAAGAACAAAACAAAATTACTGACTTTCTTAGATATTTGTCTTCAACTAGTTGCCCTACACCAGCGTTCCAGGAGCATCTGTTGTGAGGACAAGGAGTGTTTGCTCTTTCCAGGCTGCTTCACGCTTTGTCTAAGGGGAGTTTTACCCATATCAGAAAGTAGACACTACTTGAAAACAGCCACTGTTGTCTGGGTTTTGAGTTCCAAAGCCTGATATCCTGAGGCAAAGAGCTGAAGCTGCTATGGAGAGGAAAGAAGAGAGCCCATGGTTTTTTCTTCCTCTGGTTCTGGGTCAAGGTTTAATTTGATGGGTGAGGGGTATGGGGAGGAGAAGCCTGTGCAGTGCACTAGACTCTGGGTTCCAGGATCCTTCCACTCCTTTCACCCCCATACCTGCAGGTTCTTCTCTGGCCAGTTTGGCAGAGAAATACTGAGAGTCACAGAAATTCCAGGGAGCCTGTGATCCTGGACAGCAGACACAATTGCAGGAATGGGTTGACAGTGACCAGCGGCCTCTCACGTGTTGAGTCACCTGGAGAATCTCTGGGAATATTACGCTGATGCTTGGTTTGTACCCCAGAGATATTGATGCAATCAGCCTGGGTGGGCAGAGTCTATGTATGCAGGCAGATGTGTGTGTATGTCAGTGTAATTGCTGTACACATATGTATACTTAGGACTTCCCTGGTAGTTCAGCTGGTAAAGAATCCACCTGCAATGTGGGAAACCTGGGTTTGATCCCTGGTTGGGAAGATCCCCTGGAGAAGGGAAAGGCTACCCACTCCAGTATTCTGGCCTGGAGAATTCCATGGACTCTATAGTCCATGGGGTCACAAAGAGCTGGACACGACTGAGCAACTTTCACTTTCAGTTTTCGCTTACATATACATAAGGCATTCCAGGTGGCCCCAGTGAAAAAGAATTCACCTACTAATACCGGAGACATAACAGCCATGGGTTTGATTCCTGGGTTGGGTAGATCCCCTGGAGGGGCAACTCACTCCAGGATTCTGGCCTGGAGAATCCCATGGTCAGAGGAGTCCTGGGGACTACAGTCTGTAGGGTTGCAGAGAGCTGGGCATGACTGAAGTGACGTAGCACATGTGTGCATAACCATATATGTTCAAGGTGAGTCTGATGGTGGTCTTCACAATGGCGTTTGAGGTGTATATTGTTGTTTTCTCTTTCAGAGGATCTCAAACTTTAGTGTGCAATTTAAAACAAAGATTAATGGGCCCACCCCTGAGTTTCTAATTCAGATCTGTGGAAGGGCCTGGGAATTTGCTAATTTAACAAGTTCCCAAGTGCTTGCTGAGGCTATGGATTGGAGACCACACTTAAATTGCTAGAATCAAAGAAGCTGAGAAACTTGAAAGGAAATAAGGTTTCTAAGTACACATAGCTTGGAAGTTTCAAAGTACACATATCCAAGTACAAATTCAATCTTGAAATTGGCATTCTAATTTTTTTTTTTTTCCCCCCCTGGAGAAGGGAAAGGCCACCCACTCCAGTATTCTGGCCTGGAGAATCCCGTGGACTGTATAGTCCTTGGGGTTGCAAAGAGTCGGACACAACTGAGAGACTTTCACTTTATAATTTATAGCTATTAATAATATTGGTTATATTTCTCCTTTGTACAATATATCCTTGTGGTGGTGATTTAGTTGCTAAGAAGTATCCAACTCTTTACAACCCCATTGACTGTAGCCTGCCAGGGCATTCTAATTTTAAGTCCGCTGTTTTTTTCTTTTTTTGTTTTTTAATTGAGACTAGTGTATTAAACTTTGTAAATTACTTTGATCTATTATATCTCAAATGATGCTTGAAAGAACAGGGTTGATGGGGGATATTATTGTGTAATCATGGAGAAATTTAAGCTCAGATTAATTGAAGTGACTTCTGCATGTCCATATAACAAGCAAATAAAGAAAGAATAGAAATTAATCAAGATATCTAATTTTCAAGTCCATGTTTTTCTAGTTTTCCAAGTTGTTCTAATCAGCCAAAATGAAATGACCTCATGCTTTTAGGTACTTTCCTTTTTTATTTTTCTAACATATAACAACTTTGTATTAACTACATTCTCACTGAATGGAATGACATAGTATTAGAACTACTTACATGAAAAAATTTGCATCAATATTTAAAATAAATCTTTTAGTCTTAATTTCAGATTCTGTACTATTAGACTAAATTAAATTTTTCTAAATCTTCCCATAACATTCCCAGGAAATATGCCTATTTGGAAGATTTCCAACTTCTAAAAAACCTCATTTGTGATAAATTGATAGGAAGTATAAAGGTTGCCTAATTTATTTAAAACATACAGAGTGTTTTTGAAACACCCATGGGTAGGTACAGATTGTTCTCTTTGAAACTATATGTTCTCCTAAACATTCAAAGCATGCATTCCATATAGAAGAGATGTTTAAAGACCATCAGTTCAGGATCTAAGGTTTTACTTGGCACTTTCCCCTTTTCTTTGGATCTGGCAGAACAAATAGTTACTCCTTTAAAAGACTGTTTCATCATTATGCCTGCCTGAGGCTTCATCTTTCTATATACACTTTAAAATGCACATTTGTCCCTTTCAGGGGACTCCATCTCTTTGCCAACATCTGCAGAACACTTCAGTGAAAAATATCCAATGGCTGTTCAGATTTCATCTGTTTAAAAACTACCAGGAACTCAGCCAGACTGACAGCTGCCTCTTTAACCACATCAAAAGTAAATCACACACACACGATTATGAATCTAGAAAGGTATTTACATTTTGAGGACACACAAGAAATATTTCTAGAAACAAAGTTTAAGCTAGCTGTGCATATTACACAAAGTCTGTTTTAATATTTACAACATAAATGAATAGATGTTACTTTGCCCCAAACAAAAATAGCACCTTCAAAACAATGGCACACTTGGCTAGAAAGTGTGTGACAAAAACCCCAACCAAAGGCGTGAAACACTGTTAGCAAAGACTTTTGTGAAGAAGGTAGCAGAAAGCTTTAACAGGATAGAAATGCAGATGTATTTAATTTGAACGAGGTGGGGGTAATTTTTAATGTTGAGTTCTTGTTAATATTCTCAACTACAAAGAAACAGTTGGATTTTAAGACATACCTATGCCTCTGATTTAAGATTGGTTCTCTCTGGAGCTTAAATAATCCTTTCTGACCATGAATACCTGGTAGCTTGAACACTAGCAAATTTAGAATAGTATTCTATCCACAGTGAGGGGGCTGGGATGGGGGAAGTATCGCCCTAACAGCTGTAATGATGAAGTGGACTAGCTCCTAGTCCAGCCATCTGCCCTGAGCCCTTGAGCCTGCAGCATACTGTGCCACCTAAGACCCCTTCCCCTACCCCCATGCCACCTGTGTCCATGAGGCTTTCAAGTTAATACCAGGTATTTTCTTACTGTCTTGATTTCTGTGATGTGTAGACTCATTTATCCCTCTGACTCCTTGTGGTCATTTTGTCATCACCCCAACAGATTATCAGCTACTTAGGCACCAGACGATAGAGGATGAGATGGTTGGATGGCATCACTGACTCAATGGACATGAGTTTGAGTAAACTCCAGGAGTTGGTGATGGACAGGGAGGCCTGGCGTGCTGCAGTCCGTGGGGTTGCAAAAACTTGGACATGACTGGCGACTGAACTGAACTGAGCTGAATAATATTCCACATGTTAATGAGGTACTAGAGTGAGAAAAGAAAAGAATGGTTCTAACTGTTGTGGAAAGTTGGTCTGACTCACCAGGGCCAAAGGGTAATTGGCGGATCCATTTCTCTCTCCCACCCTTCCTTCCTCAAATTGATCCTCTCTCCAGGAAAAGAGAACTATTTCTTTATTCATCCTTAGCTCTTACATTAGTAGGACCAACTCTGTTACTTGTAAGCTTTGTTTGAAGACATTTTAAGGGGAGGGACAACACAGTGTTGCTCACAATTATGTACTTGGCAGTCTGGAATCAGGGAATTAGCCAAGTGTTTCTGGGATGAGTCCACTTCTCCTTATAGAATTCCTTTCCTTCAGTCATCTCAAAGTGTGGTCCCTAAAAGAAAGTGTGTTCTCTAAACCAGCAGCAGCATCTAGGACTTTGCTGGAAATAAAAATGTAGGGCACTAATCCAGAATTCCTGTTCAGAAAGTCTGCGAAAGGAATCCAGGAGTCTGTGTTTTCACAAGTCTTTCAAGTGGGGCCTTCTAGAGCTAACACTCAAAAAAGATGTACTTTTCATTATAGGAGACTAGAATACAAAAATAGAAATTCAAGAGATACCTGAAATAACAAGTAAATGTGGGCTTGGAGTACAACATGAAGCAAGGCAAAGGCTAACAGAGTTTTGCTGAGAGAACACACTGGTCATAGCAAATACCCTCTTCCAACAACACAAGAGAAGACTCTACACATGGACATCACCAGATGGTCAATACCAAAATCAGTGTGATTATATTCTTTGCAGCCAAAGATGAAAAAGCTTTATACAGTCAGCAAAAACAAGACTTGGAGCTGACTGTGGCTTGGATCATGAACTCCTTATTGCAAAATTCAGACTTAAATTGAAAAAATAGGGAAAACCACTAGGACATTCAGATATGACCTAAATCAAATCCCTTATGATTATACAGTGGAAGTGACAAGTAGATTCAAGGGATTAGATCTGATACACAGAGTGCCTGAAGAACTATGGACAGAGATTTGTGACCTTGTACAGGAGGCAGTGATCAATACCATCCCTAAGAAAAAGAAATGCAAAAAGGCAAAATGATTGAGGAGACCTTATAAATAGCTGAGCAGAGAAGAGAAGCTAAAGGCAAAGGAGAAAAGGAAAGATATATCCATTTGAATGTGGAGTTCCCAAGAATAGCTTGGAGAGATAAGAAAGGCTTCCTCAGTGATCAATGAAAAGAAATAGAGGAAAACAATAGAATGGGAAAGACTAGAGGTCTCTTCAAGAAAATTAGAGATACCAAGGAATGTTTCATGTAAAGATGGACACAATAATAGAAATGGTATGGAGCTACCAGAAGCAGAAGATATTAATAAGAGGTGGCAAAAACACAGAAGAACTATACAAAAAAATCTTCATGACCCAGATAATCATGAAGGTGTGATTATTCACCTATAGCCAGACATCCTGGGATGTGAAGTCAAGTGAGCCTTAGGAAGCATCACTACAAACAAAGATAGTGGAGGTGATGGAATTCCAATTGAGCTATTTCAAATCCTGAAATATGATGCTGTGAAAGTGCTGCACTCAGTATGCCAGCAAATTTGGAAAACTCAGCAATGGTCACAGGATGGGAAAAGGTCAGTTTTCATTCCTATCCCAAAGAAAGGCAATGCCAAAGAATGCTTGAACTACTGCATGATTGTTAGTAAAGTAATGCTCAAATTTCTTCAAGCCAGGTTTCAACAGTACGTTAACCGTGAACTTCCAGATGTTCAAGCTGGTTTTAGAAAAGGCAGAGGAACCAGAGATCAAATTGCCAACATCTGTTGTGTCATCGTGAAAGCAAGAGAATTCCAGAAAACATCTATTTCTACTTTAATGACTCTGCCAAAGCCTTTGAGTATGTGGATCACAACAAACTGTGGAAAATTCTTCAAGAGATGGGAATACCAGACCACCTAACCTGCCTCCTGAGAAATCTGTATACAAGTCAAGAAGCAACAGTTAGAACTGGACATTGAGCAACAGACTAGTTCCAAATCAGGAAAGGAGTACATTAAGCCTGTACATTGTCACCATGTTGATTTAACTGATATGCAGAGTACATCATGTGAAATGCCAGGCTGGATGAAGCACAAGCTGGAATCAAGATTTCCGGGAGAAATATCAATAACCTTAAATAAGCAGATGACACCACCCTTATGGCAGAAAGTGAAGAAAAGCGAAAAAGCCTCTTGATGAAAGTGAAAGAGGAGCATGAAAAAATTGGCTTAAAACTCAATTTTTTGGAGCTCCAAAATCACTACAGATGGTGACTGCAGCCATGAAATTAAAAGACACCTGCTCCTGTGAAGGAAAGATATGACCAACCTAGAGAGCATACTAAAAAGCAGAGACATTACCTTGCCAGCAAATGTCTGTCTAGTCAAAGCTATGGTTTTTCCAGTAGTCATGTATGGATGTGAGAGTTGGACCACAAAGAAAGCTGAGTGCTGAAGAATTGATGCTTTTGAACTGTAGTGTTGGAGAAGACTCTTGAGAGTCCCTTGGACTGCAAGGAGATCCAACCAGTCCATCCTAAAGGAAATCAGCCCTGAATATTCATTGGAAGAACTGATGCTCAAGCTGAAACTCCAATACATTTGCCACCTGATGTGAATAACTGACTCATTGGAAAACACTGTGATGCTGGGAAAGATTGAAGGTGGGAGGATAAGGGGATGACAGAGGATGAGATGGTTGGATGGCATCACGGATCCAATGGACATGAATTTGAGCAAGCCCTGGGAGGTGAAGGACAGGGATGCCTGGCGTACTGTAGTCCATGGGGTCTCAAAGAGTCGGACATGACTGAGTGACTGAAACTGAACTCAAATGGGGCTAAATGCATATTCAGTTTTTAGAAGCTAGTTATTTCTTTTGACAAAATAAAGAAACTTGAAGACCTTATTCTACGATTTCTAGTATTTTTCTCGATATCAAAAACAAAAAAAGCAAAGTATGGTGAAAAGGTGATAAGCATGGCTGACCAGAGAGGAAATCTAAATAATGCAATTTTTGCAATTCAGATCAGATTCTATTAACAATCTGTCACATAAGATACTTACAGATGACTCTATTCATTCCTTATCAAGACTAAAAAGCAAGACATCATATTAATTAGAGTCTGACAGCAGTAAACATTTATTAAAGAGCACAAAACAATAAAATAATGTGTGCTTCTAGAAAGTTATCTCTGGATTCTAGTGGAAAAGTTTGAGGAAAGATAATAGATGACAGAAGTTTTTCTGAACCTCAGGTAAACGTTGCTAGAGGGGAATTATATACAACCATTCCAAACTGTGTTGAAATATGAACACAATTTCTTTTTCCCCTCAGTATTTCCATGGTCATTTCTCTAAATCCCCTTTCTATCATGGAATGCTCTTTGATTTTCAGACGTGTATTATGCAAAGCCAAGAATGGAGGCTTTCAGAAACTGTTCATTCTCACAAACTAACTTCAAAGTTCTTAACATATGGTTGTTGTTGATTGAATTTATCTTGCAGTACAAGGAACTAAGATGAGAGTTGATTCAGCAAAGAATACTATGAAATATCACTTTATGGAAAGCCGTCAGCTAGGACTCTAAAGTATGAAGTAGCATGAGAAATGCAAATAACAACAATGTAATTAAGCTGTCAAATGTGATAGAGAAGTTTATGTGAAAACGTATGTATCCCTAGTATTCTCTACTTCTTTTCCCTCTGGTTTTTAAGGCAACATCAAAACAGTTACTTCTGAGAATATTTATAACCTGTCAGGAGAAAGGACTGAAGAGGATGTAGCAATGTATCCCTGAAGGAAAATGTTAGTTTCAAAGCACCATTGATGTAAATATTGCCTCTTTTCTATTTTGTGAAATGGGTTGCTATGCTGATAAGTTTATTTGTGTTAGAAACATGGCATTAGAAACACAAGCAAATTTTTGTAATAGAAATATAGATGTGGTTTCATCTTTAATATAGAAGACATAAATCTTAACACAAAGAATGCTTTTTATGTGGTGAAATATGAAATAGTACAATAACAACAAAAAGATGTTTAAGAGGAAGTTTGATATGGTTGTGGGGAGACAATGTTGAGAGAAGAGAGGTTCTTATAGAGAAATGTTGCTATTTCTGCTAAGCTGTGTGAAAAATTGGAACATGTTCAAATTTTTATTGTCACAGGCATACAAAGCATTCTTACAAACACACCCAGAATGTCTTCTCATTGGTTTTCTCTTGGTTTTGTATATACACTGAGATTATTTTATATATGAAGTGGAAAAATATCCCTGCAAAGAAACAAAATGACTATAATAAAATTGTCCATTATATCCTTCACAACTGAACTAATTTAACAGGGAATATGATATTCTAAACAAAGGGACTTATGCCTAACTAATGGGAGTTGAACATTATTAACAAAGATGAAAAAAGCAGTTTGCATAATATTGGATATAGGAGAGAGGAAACGGGTGGGTATATCTGACTACGTTATTTATTTAAAAAATCGAAACTTCTTTTTTTGGTTGAACCTAATGGAATTTCATTTTAGCAAACCAATTGTTTTTATGGAATCAATACAAAATCTATAATTTCCATGTGTTCACTAACAAAATCTCTAAATGATAGCAATTTTAAAGGTTATTATGAAGAATAAGTACAATATTATATGTATGACATATATGATATGATTTCATATAATATATAAAAGTGCACACAGAAAGCATGATTAACTCCAAGCTTTAGAAGAAAATATTTCTCAGTATTTCTGGGTATATGAAATGCCCTCAATGCAACAGCATGGCCAGTTGTAATAACAAAGAGCCTTGTTGTAGTTTTGTCTGCTACATGCCAGATCACAGATAGTCATTGATCCTGTTTAGGTGATCAATGATTTTGTATAGGTTCCAGAAGTAGTAGTATGTATTTATTTTGATAACAAAAACTGATGTTTAAAAAAAAAAAAAAAAGAAAGGAAGGAAGGAAGAAAGTAAGAAGGAAGGGAATAGAGAGATAGGGGAGAAAGGAAGGAAGGAAGGAAGAAGAGGTTTCATTATGCCAACATGATAAAAACAAAGACAAAAACACATGGATAATCTCCAGAATTCATTGGAAGGACTGGTGCTGAAGCTGAAACTCCAATACTTTGGTACCTGATGCAAAGAACTAACTCATTGGAAAAGACCCTGATGCTGGGAAAGATTGAAGGTGAGAGGAGAAGGGGATGACAGAGGATGAGATGGTTGGATGGCATCACGGACCCAATGGACATGAGTTTGGGTAAACTCCGGGAGTTGGTGATGGACAGGGAGGCCTGGCGCCTGCAGTCCATGTGGTAGCAAACAGTCGGACATGACTGAGCAACTGAACTGAACTGAATCTCCAGAAGTTGGGCCTATTTAGCTTTCCCCAAACCCAGCCATCATCCTGACTCCTTCATACTCTTTTTGATCCTCACACTTCATCTCCAATTCGGGCTTCCCTGGTGACTCAGTAAAGAATCTGTCTACAGTGCAGGGGACCTACAGTACAGTTCAGTCCTTGTGGTGGGAAGATCCCCTGGAGCAGGAAATGGCAACCCACTGCAGTATTCTTGCCTGGAGAATTCCACTGACAAAGGAGCCTGGCAGGCTACCATCCATGGGCTCAGAGAAGCAGACATGGCTGAGCAACTAACAGTTTAGTTTCACTTTCCACCTCCATTGCATGATAATCCAGCCTTAAAAAAATCAGTATACATTAGCTTAAAACAATACATTTGTTCACAAGTGAATTTGCAAAAGCAATTTCTTATTGCTCCAACTAGGATATGTTTTATTTCTCTCAGGGAAATTGTCACTGAACATTGGTTCATTATAAGGGGAAGGGGGAAAGAATCTTTCTGGTATGTTTCCCTACATTTTCATGAATTTCACAGAGACTTTATCAAAACCTTGTTATATGCTTTGTGAAGACTGTAAACCAGGATAAGGAGCTGAGATTGGAATAGATAACCTCCAGCCCATGATGTAAATTCACAATCTGACCCATCCACCCAGGGCTATCAGAAGACTGAGTCCCCTCTCTCAGGAGGACATGAAGGAGGAGTTTGTGTCTTTTTTTTTTTTTTAATATAATTTATTCAGTTGTGGCTGCGCTGGGTCTCTGTTGCTGTGAGCTTGCCTTCTCTAATTGCAGCCAGCAGCGTCTACTCCCCAGTGGCAGCTTGCAGGCTTCTCACTGTGGTGGCTTTCTCGTGCTGTGGGCCACAGGCTCTAGGGTGCACGGGCTTCAGTAGCTGCAGCACGTGGGCTCAGCAGTGGCGGCTCCCTGGCTCTAGAACACAGGCTCAGTAGTTGTGGTGCATGGGCTCAGTTGCTCTTTGGCGTGTAGGATCTTTCCGACCCAGGGATCGAACCTGTGTCTCCTGCATTGGCAGATGGATTCTTTACCACTGAGTCATCAGGGAAGCCATGTATCTTCTGAATGAAGTGTGCAGTGCCTGTGTGTTCACCCTTCCTACTGGGCACACATGCACAGAGATTATGCTAATATACTCACCCAAAGAGTCTTATAGTAACTTCTGTAATATTTATGTGATTCTATGGCTCAGGACTGTAAATGAGCATCAGAGTTACTTTGAGGCTTTCCTAGTATTCTGGATTCACATTACTTGCTATACACGTTTTTTTTTTTAATATCAGAACAGAGAAGGCCAAAAAGTTTAAAAGTGCTGCTTTGAAAAGTTTTTGTTAATTTAGGTCTGTATGTTCTGAACATTCTCTGAGATTGAAATTTTTATATACTTTATAAAGCATACTACTTTTCAGCATGACATAAAATCAGTAAGAACCAGGCAATGAGCCTCCAGTAATTAATGTATTATGTAGAGGTTTTTTGAAATATATATTGAGTGATTAATATCCCATCTCTGACTGTTATGGTATTATTATGAGCCTAAAACTAGTAACACAATTGACATGAATTCCACACAGACAAAAAATAGTAACAGGAGTCTTAGAACTTTCAGACAGTGTATTTGACATTTTAGGGAGAAAATGCTTAGTTGACTTAGAAAAAGTCAATCCAATTTCTCTGCTCTCTGTTCATTTTGTTTGTCTTCTAAGTGAGTCAAGATCAATAGGATCACCATGTTCATCTAAATCAGATCTGAGATATTGACCTGAAAATAGATAATTCCATTATCCTCATGGGCATGGTTTTACTATTTGTGTCATTGATACTTACCAAGACTTCTTGGAATTTCTATGGGAATTTTGTGATAACTTGTGTGTTCAACTCAACAAGGGTTTCTTCAGTTCCTCCAGTGGTGCCTAGATGGATTAAGTGGGAATGGGTGATGATAAAACTAAGGAAAGGGTTACAAGAGACACCAGGATTGCACCAGACCTATGCAGACAGCACCCTCTGCAGCAGACAAGACCAGATGGCTCTCTTTGTTTGGGGTCCATAAACAATTTTCAAAACAGTGGGGTGTAGTTCTCAGCTCTTCGGTTTTTCCAGGCCTTCGAACTCTCTACCAAGATGGGAGGTACAGTCTTCGTGCTCTTTCTGGAAATGTGAGAATCTTTTGAAGCCGAGTTTGTTTGTAGTTAGCGCAAATAGCAAGAAAGAGAATTTAGTCAAACTATTTGCAGAAAGCTGTGTAAAGAATTACCAGGAGCATTGATTTACTAGTTCTTGGGACTTTAGGAGAACTATTAGAAGATTTTAGAAAAATAGCTGAAGTTACCTTGAGAGGAAGTAAGCCATAACCCATTGGGCAAATCACACAATTCTAAAAAGACCTTTTGTGTTGAAAGAGAAGGCTTTTTTTTTTTTTAAATCTCATTTGTGTTTCCATTCTGGAAAACCATTTTGATTTTGGCATTTAAAAAAAAATTTTCAAGCAAATCTATTTATATCAAGGTATTGCTTATGGGCAACAACAGCAAAATGTGTCTTCTTGAATTTATTTTCAGTTCCTATATCCATGTGGCTTATTTTGGCAGCATCCAAGTCACAATCTCTACTCATACCAGTTTAAAATTATAAAAGTGGTAGATGTACCCCTCTTTGCATTTCTCAGCATCACCTCTATTGTATATTAATCATTAGTTCTCCTTTTGCACATATGTTGGAATTTTATATTTTAAACTACAGAGTTGAATATAGTATGTTACTGCCTTGTCCTCTACATGGACTAAATAATTATTATCATTTGTATAATTTAAATGGTACTTCCAAGGAAATGTAGCTAAAATAGCACAAAGCTAAATTTTAAGAATAACAAATTTTTCTGTATTTTAAATTCACCATTATTGTTCTAATCTCAAATTTTAAATATACTGTACTTGCTTTCTCATAAATATTTTTCTGAGACTAGGTAAGAGAACTTCCTGTGGTTGATTACTTGACAACTATTTACTTGGTTTGATGTAGCTTTGGTATAATTTTAATATACTTCTGTGAGACTGGGATTGTAAAAGCATTTATTTGACCTGAGTTATTGTGAGGATTAGTCAAATAATTTATGCAAAGTGCATCTGTGAAATCTATTCAGTATGTTATCAGGAATTTGGCCTTTACTAGCCTTTGTCTTAGGGCTTCCCAGGTGGCTCAGTGGTAAAGAATTCACCTGCCAATGAAGGAGCCACAGGAGATGTGAGTTCGATACCTGGGTCAGGAAGATCCCCTGGAGGAGGAAATGGCAACCCACTCTAGTATTCTTACCTGGAAAGTCCCATGGACAAGAGGAGGCCTGGCAGGCTACGGTCTATGGAGTCACAAAGAATTGGACACGATTTAATGACTAAACACACACATAGCATTTGTATTGCACTTTATATGTTTATAAATTTGCTCATATATATTTTTGATCTTCTTAATAGCTTTATGAAGTTATTAAGATTTAATATACCTATCCTGGGGCTTCCCTTGTGACTCAGCTGGTAAAGAATCCACCTGCCATGTGGGAGACTAAGTTTGATCCCTGGGTTGGGAAGATCGCCTGGAGAAGGGAATGGCTACCCACTCCAGCATTCTGGCCTGGAGAATTCCATGGACTGTATAATCCATGGCATTGCAAAGAGTCGGACATGACTGAGTGACTTTCACTTTCACTTTTTGTCCTATCCTGATCTGATAGTATAAGAACTTTTTAATTTCTTTATTTCTAGGGACTATAAGTAATCTTATAAAAATGCATTCAATAAAACAAGACTCAAAGCAACATAACATAATTTTCAAGGTTACATATTATTAGTGAGACACCGAGGACCAAGCCTTAGGTGTCTTGAGTTTCAGTCTAATTTTTTATTCCATCTTGATTCCTTCTAGATGGATGAGTCTCAATGGATATAACTGTGTTTTATCCCAAAACCGTAAGAAAAATGATATAACCACAGTTGAATTTTTATAAAAAATTGTGATAAAAATTCTTAGTTTGGAGAATTCCCTGGTGATCCAGTGCTTAGGACTCCATACTCCGCTGCCAGGGGCTCAGGTTCAGTCCCTTGTCAGGGAACTGAGATCCTGCAAACACACACCACCACCAAAAAAGAGAAAAAAAGAAAAAAAATTCTCATTTTCATCCTTTGATCCTGGTAAGTATTTGAAAAATATTTTTGTACCAAGTGTTCTTAATTGAGTATTAATGACTGTCTTTGAGGTGAAGGGGATAAAACATAAGACTTTCTTGATTTGCTATACATTAGTCAAGATCATACTCCTAGCTTATCTATAACATTTTTTTCCTGGAAATTTTTAATGTATTCAGTTAAAGAAACTGTTCTTCCCAACATGGAAATAATTATCATGACAAACTGGATCTTAGTCCTTTTTTCTGAAACTCTTAGGGAGCATACACCTTTACAGTGCATAGGCAATGATTTGGTGCTAATGTCCTATGAAGCTACAAGATTAACGTAAAGTCCACAAAAGAGATTCTTTTTAATCTCTCGGTTAATTGCAGGGCAGAGGTTTACTTCCATTCTTTGCCACTTCCTTCAGCGTAACATATCAATAGAAGTTCAGCAGATCACTAATTAGAACACGACCAGTAATACAGTAAGTTAATTAGTTACCTGTTTTGCTGGCTACTCTTCTTGGCAGCAGATATAGCATCTGGGGCATATAAAATAGAAAATCATAAAGATATGGACAAAACAGGGCGCTGTCACAGTTTAAAATAGACATCTCTTTAAAAAAATAAAATAAAATAAAATAGACATCTCACTCTAGGCAGAAATGTCTTCAAACGTAGCGATGCCTGGCAGATATAAGAGGATTCATGAAAACGTAATTATGAAGTTCTTTATGAGTGTACTAAAGGGATTTCAATAATTCTAAGTAAGCAATATCTATGGTGTACAAATAGAAAATAAATTATTCATTCATTTTCTTTTGGTCCATTTTGACCCATTCTGTGGTTGGTTTTCTGCCCTTGGGCAGATTCAATGCCTCTGTGTGTGTGTGTGTGTGTGTGTGTGTGTAGGAATTTGCTCACAGATAATCAACCATTCTCTGATGACCAGTGGTTCTATAAGAATTTCTCGATTTAGTAATTATCATATATAGCCCAGTGTGAGGATAAACTGCTTACTTCATTGAAGTTGAATCTTCCTTACTCTCTGCTGCTGCTTTGGGCTGGAAGACTGCCATGGGAAAAGGCAGCACAGTGCATTTCCTAGTGTGTTCCCATCAACGATTCCACTGCTCCCTCCCGGGGCCTTAGACTGCCCAGAACAGGATCCCAAATGAGGAGAAGCAGGGCGTGGGCTCCTTGAACTTGAACTGATCTTCTATTGATGGGTTTTCCCTAGTTATGGCAAGTATCGACTCTTTTTCTCTTCCCTCTCCCCCTTCAAAAAAATAAATAAACTTTGCTGGAGATCTCATATCTGCTATTTCTTTGGGACAGTTACTTGCGTTGGGTTCCTTTATCTGGTCTCTTAAGACATGTCCCTCAGTCTTGAGACGTCTGCTAGGACTTCTCTAGTTTTTCTCTTCTGAGCTGTGTTGTCCCCACAAGCCAGCACTCTGGAAGGTGAGCCCAGACTAGAACATTCTCTCTCTTTTTGGCCCTAGCTTTTACATGGTTTATGCACAATCATGTAGCTTTTGCTCCTATAATTTCGGGATGAATAAAAACTTTCCTTTTAATTACTCAGCTGTGAAAGAAGCCAGCTTGTGGCAATCACCTCTTTTGCAAAGTCTCTGTTATCAGGTGTTTTCTTTTTTTTTTTTTTTTTTAAATCTTAGCAGTGTAAAATGAACAGAAAAAAAGTTCATTTCTCATGCATATGTTTGAAGGAACTAATGCTTTGTATATTAGGAAGGAAAATAGAAGTGCTTCCTAGTATGAAACTTTTCATTATTAGGTTTCTCTGAAAAATGAAATGTTCACTACTGAAGGGGAAACGGAAATGTTCCCTTCACAATTATATAATTGCTCATGTTACAGACCTTCAGTCCCAAAGAGTAAGACGTGTCAACTGTCTTTCGCTGAGTGTTCCCAGTAGCATTGTCTGTGTTGTTCATGTCGCTGCTCGCAGGAGGAAAAGGTCATTCTGTCAATGAGCCCCGGTGCCTGTGAGCTCCTAATGTGAAGTGTGTTGAAGGCATATGCACCAGGTGGTTGCAATTAGGCTGAATGTGGATAGATGGGATGGTGTGCAGGGCAGGAAAAGAATATTCAACAGAATTCATTTAAGTAAACACTGAAAATGGGAATATTTTTGTATTTTGCTATCTGGAAATATTCTCTTAAGCAAAATTTGGTGAGTTCTTTGATTTTTGTGTTAAAAGATTAATAACAGTTTAATGGCTCTTGACGTTTTTCTCCCCAGAGGACATTGATATAGTAGATAAAAAGAGGTCTGAAGGAGGATGTCCAGTAACAGGGCTTGGACCACCTGGTAGGTCTGGGTCTGAATTTTGGCCCAACCACTTGCAAACCAAGTGAG
Source organism: Antilocapra americana (assembly GCA_007570785.1). Classification (NCBI taxonomy): domain Eukaryota; kingdom Metazoa; phylum Chordata; class Mammalia; order Artiodactyla; family Antilocapridae; genus Antilocapra; species Antilocapra americana. The sequence continues at coordinate 1,155,896 of ML660211.1, read as the reverse complement.
ACACTTAAGCTGTTTGCTATAAGACAAGTGGGATAAGACTGATTCATTAGGTTGTGATAAAAATGAATTAAAAGAAATGAAACATTTTTGGGACAGTGTAAGCATTTTGGGGGAGGGCACACTTTATCGATATTTATTTTTATCAGAATATAATTGCTTTACAATGTTGTTTTAGTTTCTGCTGTACAGCAGAGTGAATCAATTATATGTGTACATATATCCCTGCCCTCTCGGACCCCCTCCCATCTTCCCCATCCCACCTATCTAGGTGACCACAGAGCACTGAGCTGAGCTCCTTGTGCTATACAGAAGCTATGTTACTCATGGTAGTGTACTTAATAGATGGAAGCTGTCACCATCACCATCATTATTTTAAAGGTTCACCAAGAATAGGATTCTGAGTTAATATGTGTTCTATCAATCCATGTATCTGTCTGTGTATCTACCTATGTATCTATCTATCTATATCATCTATTTCCAATATTAAGAATAATTAATATTCAGCTCCAAAGGGATAAATTAGAGGTCATACAGTGGTTGTCTATAGAACTGCATTTGTGTAATCTCAGGCAGCAAGGCTAAGAAATGCTTAAAGAACATTGAAAAATAGTTTTAATAGCTATGATTTTGGGGGAGAGAGAGTAACAAAAAGAACAGTTATATTAAGAGCTGCAAAGCTTGAAAACTGTATATTTAGCAAACAAATTGACATAAAAATTTAAAATAAAATTCCCTCATGTACTAGTGTCAGCTTTTATATCTTGAGAATTTACTCTGCTTTTCCATATGTTTTGAATGTTTCAGTTATCAGAAATATCTGGTCATTAGCCACATTCCTTCTCCATGGACTGGAGACAAATCTAAGATTTTACTGAAAAATCAACTTTATTTTTTGGCTAATTCTGATTAGACTTCATATACATTTCTTTCCATTGTGTGAAGATCTTTAAGCTCAAGAGATATATATTTAAGAAAACTATGTTAATATACTTTAAAAATAATAGTTATAGTTTGTAGTATCAGACATAAAAACAAAACCAAATGATCATGGTCTGTTAATGAATATCCTTGTGGATACTGGCCTCTTTACATAAACACTAACATGGTTTATATTCATAAGTCATTACAGTTTAATCACTCAATCATTTCCAACTCTTTGCAACCCCATGGACTGCAGCTCGCCAGGCTTCTCTGTCCATCACCAACTCCCAGAGCTTGTTCAAACTCAAGTCCATCAAGTCGATGATGTCATTCAACCATCTCATCCTCTGTTGTCCCCTTCTCCTCCTGTCTTCAATTTCTCCCAGCATCAGGGTCTTTTCCAATGAGTCAGTTCTTCGCATCACATGGCCGAAGTATTGGAGTTTCAGCTTCAGCATCAGTTCTTCCAATGAATATTCAGGACTGACTTCCTTTAGGCTGTACTGGTTGAATCTCCTTGCAGTCCAAGTGAATCTCAAGAATCTTATCCAACACCACAGTTCAAAAGCATCAATTCTTTGGTGCTCAGCTTTATTTATGGTCCCAGGTCTCACATCCATACATGACTACTAGAAAAGCCATAGCTTTGACTAGACGGACCTTTGTTGGCAAAGTAATGTCTCTGCTTTTCAATATACTGTCTAGATTGGTCATGTCTTTTCTTCCAAGAAGCAAACGTCTTTTAATTTCATGGCTGCAGTCATCATCTGCAGTGATTTTGGAGTCCAAAAAATAAAGTCTCTCACTGTTTCTATTGTTTCCCCATCTATTTGCCATGAAGTGATGGGACCAGATGCCATGATCTTAGTTTTCTGAAAATTACATTTTAAGACAACTTTTTCACTCTCTTCTTTCACTTTCACCAAGAGGCTCTTTAGTTTTCTTTACTTTCTAACATAAGGGTGGTGTCATCTGTGTATCTGAGGTTATTGATATTTCTCCCGGCAATCTTGATTCATCCAGCTTGTGCTTCATCCAGCCTGGCATTTCGCATGATGTACTCTGCATATAATTAAATAAGCACGATGACAGTATATAGCCTTGATGTACTCCTTTCCCAATTTGCAACCAGTCTGTTGTTCCATGTCCAGTTGTAACTGTTGCTTCTTGACCTGCATGCAAATTTCTCAGGAAGCAGGTCAGGTGGTCTGGTATTCCTGTCTCTTTAAGAATTTCCCACAGTTTGTTGGGGTCCACACAGTCAAAGACTTTGGTAGTCAGTAAAGCAGAAAAAAATGTTTTTCTGTAACTCTCTTGCTTTTTCGATGATCCAGCAGATATTGGCAATTTGATCTTTGGTTCTTCTGCCTTTGTTAAATCCAGCTTGACCATCTGGAATTTCACAGAGAGTTCAAGTCCTGTTGAAGCCTGGCTTGGAGGATTTTGAGCATTACTTTGCTAGCGTATGAGATGAATGCAATTATGCAGTAGCTTGAACATTCTCTGGCATTGCCTTTCTTTTAAGATTGGAATGAAAACTGACCTTTTCCAGTTCTGTGGCCACTGCTGAGTTTTCTAAATTTGCTGGCATATTGAATGCAGCACCTTCACAGCATCATCTTTTAGGATTTGAAATAGCTCCACTGAAATTCCATCACCTCCACTAGCTTTGTTTGTAGTGATGTTTTCTAAGGCACCCTTGACTTCACATTGCAGGATGCCTGGCTCTAGGTGGGTGATCACACCATCATGGTTATCTGGGTCATGAAGATATTTTTGTATAATTCCTCTATGTATTCTTTCCACCTCTTCTAAATGTCTTCTGCTTCTGTTAGGTCCTTACCATTTCTGACCTTTATTGTGCCCATCTTTGCATGAAATATTACCTTGGTATCTCTAATTTTCTTGAAAAGATCACTAGTCTTTTCCATTCTATTGTTTTCCTCTATTTACTTGCATTGATCTTTGAGGCTGGCTTTCTTATCTCTCCTTGCCATTCTTTGGAACTTTGCATTTAAATGGGTATATCTTTCCTTTTCTCCTTTGCCTTTAGCTTCTCTTCTCTCTCAGCTATTTGTAAGGCCTCCTCAGAAAACCAATTTTCCTTTTTGCATTTCTTTGTCTTGGGGATGGTCTTGATCACTGTCTCCTGAACAATGTCACAAACATCCATCCATAGTTCTTCAGGCACTCTGTTTATCAGATCTAAACCCTTGAATCTATTTGTCACTTCCACTGTATAATCAGAAGGGATTTGATATTCATAATTAATAACATTATTTTGTTGAAACAGAATGAGTTTTCTGAAAACTTGATGATAATGGATCCAGAAAGAGGACCAAAGCAAACATTAATGATCCCAGTCATAGACATGAAGAGCTCTTACTTTCATTGTGAATTAACTCTTTACAGAAAAATCATGTTGAGTCATTTGGCTGTTATTATCTTTGATCATAAAAATATTAAGTAGATTTTCTCCTCCAAACAATTTTTTTTATATGGGAGATAATACACAGATGTGCTGTGATTACACTGAGAATACATGAATTCTCTTGTCCAGTTTATTTCAGATAATGTTTTATTTTATTTTATTTTACTCAGATAATGTTTTAATTGAAGATTTTTTTTTGCCCAGTTGGTAAGATATTAGCCATTGAAAGACAAGAACTCTAATAATTTTCTGAGAATGCTGTTACATAACAGATGCAATGATGCAGGCAATCTGAGACATTCCATGATGGATTCTATTCTCAGAATGACTCTTGTGTTGACCAATGAAATGAAGGGGCTAGACTATGCATGGATTTTTTAGAAAAGCACCACCATTGATTGTTCCATGAGTGTAAATTTGTTAAAATCTACCTTGAATGTGTAAGTTTAGTGTACTTCAGTTATGCATCAGTAAAATTAAAAAAAAAATCACCATCAGGTGTGAGATGAAAAATTTGGGGGACGATGTGGATAAAGACAAAAGCTGTACCCCTTGCCACAACACAGGGTAAGAAATAAGTGGGTCTCTAACTGGAAGAGGAGGAGAAAGAATTTAGAAAAGAATTTTTTAAAAAGCAAGCAAGCTAACTGCTTCCTCTACTTCTCATCATCTCTTTGGTGGGTGGCAGGGAAGAGAAGCTAGGAATAGAAAATGAGGAGTCATTTATGTTGGGGAGGAATAGGACATCCTGAGATATTGCTTCTTGGCTAGAGCTTGAAGACAGAAGACTTGCAGAAAGGTCCAGCAACACTGACTCGCAGGACATAGCAAACAGGATGGAAGTATATGTTTCTGAGAAGCGTCCCTTGTGTCTGAGGATGGTACAGATTAGACGTGGACACTTCTGCGCGCCCAAGTAGTGAGGAGCACGCCAGAAGCAAGAGAACGGGCAAATCAGATGAGTACAGGGCTACACCACAGGCCTCCCTGGCAGCTCAGCTGGTAAAGAATCCGCCTGCAATGTGGGAGACCTGGGTTCCACCCCTGGTTGGGAAGATCCCCTGGAGAAGGGAATGGCTACCCACTCCAGTATTCTGGCCTGTAGAATTCCATGGACTGTACAGTCCATGGGGTCGCGAAGAGTCGGACATGACTGAGCGACTTTCACCTGCATATACAGGGCCACACCGCAGAGTCAGATGCTACTGAGAGACTGAGCACACAGGCACAGCTAGACTGAAAAGTGAAAGCTATTTTGAGGGTCTGTGAGAAGTCCGGAGGTGTAACTATAGAAATGATTTCGACCCATTAGAGCCAGCAAGCATACCAAGAGAATGGAGTTCAAGTGTTATCAGCCAAGGATGACAGTAGGGAATGACTGTAGATCATATGAACCTCACCATCACCCCTACATCTATCATGCATGACAGTCTGCAAACCCCACTTTTCAATTCTGAGGGGAATAAAAAATTGCTTAAATGGAGTCATGTTAAAATTTGAATTTTTGAGAATAATCCTAAATGGGCTGTCTATAACAAATTAAAAATACCTTGAACTTTCTCTACTAATCTGAATTCTGTATAAAGAAATGAAGACAGAATCTTGCTGAATTCTGTGGACCATTTTTACTGAATTTTTTTACTGAAAAATTCAGTCCTACTACCAATTTTTTCATCTGGGAAAGAATTGGGGAATAGAGAAAGAAAAAACAAACACACAAAAAAGCAAAACAAAATAAACAAGCACAAAAATTTCTCTATTGGTATGGGTACTAAAAAAGTAATTTTTTTTTACCTGCATCTATATTAACCTATGTATCTTAACCTTGTAATAATTCATAGCAGTATTCTTGCTATGTTTATAGTTTCAGTTACATGAAATGAGATTTGAAACCAAAAATCTTATAAATTAATTTGCTTGTAATGAGAAAGTGAAATGAGTGAATGATACATATTTTTTTTCACAAAAGTCTACCACTAATTAAAGCAAGAAGGAAAGAAGCAAATGTAGTGAAACATCTATTTGAGAAATAAATTATTCATATCTGAGAATTCCATTGAAATTATGCTAAATACTTTGAAAGTAATATTTTGATAATAAGTCTTGTTTTGATTTTTATACTATATGTATATGTAAAGCTAGATAGATTCATATACATAGCTTTCTGTAAGTGTATATATATACATATATATGAAGATTAATTATTTTTTAAGTTTATGTTATGATACAGTACATTTAAGTTTTGCCTTAATAAACAACTCAATAATTACCAGCATTATTTTGAGGACTTCTTTTATATCAACAAAATAAAAATCTAATGTACACTACCAATATGGCTTCCCTGATAGCTCAGTTGGTAAAGAATCTTCTTGCAGTGCAGGAGACCCCAGTTTCCTGAGCCAGGAAGATCTACTAGAGAAGGTATAGGCTACCCACTCCAATATTCTTGGGCTTCCCTTGTGGCTCAGCTTGTAAAGAATCTGCTTGCAATGTGGAAGACCTGGGTTGGAGACCTGAGTTCATTCAATCCCTGGGTTGGGAAGATCCCCTGGGGAAGGGAAAGGCTATGCACTCCAGTATTTGAGCCTAGAGAATTCCATGGACTGTATAGTCCATGGGGATGCAAAGGGTCAGACATGACTGAGTGACTTTCACTTTCACACTAATATGAAATCATTTAATAAATCTGTACAATAGTTTGAATTCTTTGGTAATCTTTTTTTAATTGAAGATGAGAAATTCGCTGTTTATGTGTCTTTTTCTGCAAAAATTGTCTTTATATGACCCTTGCTTAGCTCCCTTAAGATTTACAACTCCTATGTTTTGCAGTTATTCAGATTGTTAAGCTTTAAACCAGCTTAGGATTCTCTTAAATCATTCTGTCACCTGGGACCCACCCCTAATTCCTCACATTTATCCATTAGTGTACAGTCTTTCCAATATAAGTCCTTGGGAAATTCATACTCAAATGTCTCCTTTTATGTACCTCTCTCTTAATATAAAAGTTTTCTGAAGTTTACCATTTAAGTAAGTTGGTAAGTAGAAGTCAAGATCTGTTCACATGCTGATGATAACTTAAAAAAAAAAAGTTACATTATCCAAAATTCTTCTTGTCTAAGCCTTATTATAGAAAATAAGTGAAATAAGTGTATCTTTCTGTCTTCAGCAAGTTCATTTACAAAATTTAAATTTGCAAAGTTTAAATAATCAAAATTTGTTACTAAAGCACATTATTAATGTTAATACTTTTTCACCCATATTTTTCTCTTCTTTCTGGTGACTGAGAGATAATCTATGCTGATTGTCATCCTCAGTCATTTTATTAATTATGATTTATAAAATTCTTTACCTGTGTTAATCTTTTGCTCAGTGATTTCCAGACAGATTTTTCTAAAATCAGAAATAAGTATTCCTGTAGTTAAAAACTGGGCTTCCCAGGTGGCGTTACTGGTAAAGAAGCTGCCTGCCAATTCAAGAGAAGTAAGGGAAGCGGGTTTGATACCTGGGTCAGACAGATCTCCTGGAGGAGGAAATGGCTACCTACTCCAATATTCTTGTCTGGGAAATCCCATGGACAGAGGAGCCTGGCAGCTTGAAGTCCATGGACTTGCAAAGAGTTGGGCATGACTAAAGCACCTTAGCATGCATGTAGTTAAAATATGACCTACTATATACTGAAAACTCACTAAAAGTTTAAAGATGCACAGGCTGGAGAGCTGTTTGCTATGAAGGGATTCTAAAGTAGATCAGAAAAGCCTTGATTTTGTATGAATGGTATCATCCTCTCATATCCTGCCAGAGAAATCTTCCGCTTCTGACTTCACTCTCTTCTGTCCAGAACATTTAGGTACCTTTCTGCTTTCAAGGGCAGGGTGTATTTTTATTAATTCTTGTGTTTGGCTCATCAGACATGTTCCATAAATGTTGAAGCATGACTCAACAGACTCTTGAGAATAGAGAAGCAGAGTCATTACCAAAGAGTCTGGATCTAGAAGTGTCATGAAAGCTTGTTTACCCAGAGCGGGGAGAGATTTGGGTTTCTGAAGGCAAAGTACTTGTTACTTCGCTTGAGGTTAGCCCTGGCTTTAGAAATGAATAGTGAAATTAGAGTGTGAACTCCACTAGACTATTAATGTGTGGTGTTTCAATTACAACCTACAACTTGGTTAAGTAATAATGACAATCCCTAATTTACAAATGAGAAAATGATACTATGAAACTTGCACATAGTAGAGGTTGTAGAAGGTCTTTCAGACTGTATTTATCCCTCCACTGTGGGGTACTTCCACTTGTGTTCACTCAGTAAGTGACAGGAAAACTCTTTTTATCTCTCTTAGGAAAGATCTTCAACATCCCTGACACTGATAAAATAATGCTTCTTACTATTTGGAAATTATTTTCATGTCATTTCATATACTTTAAATTATGTAACAAGTCAGTGAGGTTAGTAAAGGGTGATTATTACCATTTTATATATGATGATAATTAGATTGTGAAATATTAAGAGAATTGACCAAGTTTGTATGTTGACAGTAGATACTGGACTCTAATCATCTCTCTGTAAGTCCAGTGCTCTCCATGATAACAAGATAATTATAGTAATTAAAAAGTAACTGTTAGTTTTAGACTGACTATTAATGAAGTGTTCTTATCCTACAGTTGATTCCCTTTCCATTTTCCTTCATCAGATATATTATCTATATGTGACTAAATAGCTTGGCTGGCTAATGTCACAACTTTTAACAGGAGGCAAGTGATAGAATATTGAATTACTACTTGTTTGCTTAAATAAAGATCTATACTTTCTACAGTCCCAGAGAGAGGGAATCGGGAGGGAGGAGGGAGGGGGGTTCTGGAAGGGGAACATATGTGTACCTATGGCAGATTCACGTCAATGTATGGCAAACCAACACAACAAAGTAAAGAAAATTTAAAAAAAAAGAAGATCTATACTTTCTACAGTCTAGACAGTTGCCAGAGTTTACAAAAGTGTAAGCACTCTATAGGACTTTTCAGACCTAAGCTGATTGACAGAAGTGAGTGACTATGTTGCACTTAGGAAAAAAAAAATGTTTAGAGATGATGCACAAGATTCCATTTGTTTGTAGCTGCTTCCCATACATAGAGGTATTAAACTTAAAGGCATGGGAACAGAAATATATTACTTATATAGAAAGGGAGAAATGTGAAAAAAAATCAGAAAAAGTTAGATGTAAAATATTCACTTATGTATATTTAATTTAGAGACTGCTGTGTTCCAGGCTGTGGTGCTCGGTTATTATTTAAGCTTTATGCCATCTTAAAAAAAAACACACATATTCTAATATTTTGCAAATAATGAAACTGAATCCCATTTATGTTATATGACCTTCCCAAGGCCCCTTAGGTGGTATTGGTGCTGTTAACCAAACCTAGGGTTTCTGATTTACAAGGAAGACTTTTCATTTTGTTACATATTTTATCATATGATGGTGAGACATAATAGGTTGATTTTTAAAAATTTTTTCTGTTACTCACCCAATAAGTTGAGACTATTTGTGAATCTGAATCTTTTCCTCTTTCACTCCTTTCTTAAATATAAGCTCTTACTATTTTCTTCCTCTTGTCTGAGAGTGACTATGCCAAGTAAAGTAAGGCTTACTTTTCTTTGCACTTCTTTACCATAAGCTGTTCTGTGATATTTCCTAAGACTGCATTCTTATACAACTAAATTATACTGAATGAGGCAAACAAATTTATTTTGTCTCTTGCAGAAGAATATACAGTAAATACTGACGGAATTAATAGACCTGTCAACTGGCTGCTGAGTAAATGTGTGAGATATTCATGCCATTTTCTCTCTGAAAGTAGCATTTCTCATTGATTTATGGTTAAGCATATCACTAATAAGAAACTGCCAAATAAAAACACCCGAGCTGATAATTTAAGGAAATATTCAAAGCGAAAAGAAAGTCACTGGAGCTTCACAATTGCTATAGTCATGGCTGGATACACTTAAGAGTCGAGAGCATGCCCAGATCTTATTGTTTTATCTGATATGATGTAAGGGTGCACGGTACCGGCTGAACTCTGCACCAGTGGAATAGAGGCTTCTGGGAGCAAGACACATTTCACACCTGAGCAGATGTTTGCAAACTGAAATTGGTGCTTCCTTCTTTCAGAGAATTCTGGGCTTGAAGGATTTATTTTTTCCAAAAATATCCCCTAAATGATTTCACATCTTAATTTTGAGTTCAGTTTCCTACAGAGGTGTTAAGGCTGTATTTTCATCTAGGTATTTATTTTCTTAATTTTATTTCTTTAACATTTAGCAGAATTCTGAAGCCAATACCATGAAATATATATGTGTATATATGTATGCACATCTGTGTATAGATATATATGTATACATACATACACATACAAACCCTGGGGGAGGGCATGGCACCCAACTTCAGTATTTATGCCTGGAGAATCCCATGAACAGAGAAGCCTGGCAGACTACAGTCTATAAGGTCACAAAGAGTCAGACATGACTGACTTAGCACACATGACTTAGCATGCATGCACGCACACATACAAACATACATACACATGGATACACAGTGATAATCAGTAAGAAGAGGCCGTGTTCTTGCAATTCTTTCTGTTTAAAGAACCACTTGAAGAAGTTATGTATTTATTTATATAACTTGTGCTTGCTCTGGGCCTTCATTGCTGTGTGTGGACTCTCTCTAGTTGCAGAGAGCGGGGGCTACCTTCCAGTCGCAGTGTGCTGGCTTCTCAGTGCAGTGGCTTCCTTGCTGTTGAGCATGGACTCTAGGCGCACGGGTTTCAGTAGCCCCAGTGGGTGGACTTTAGTAGTTGTGGCTCTTGGGCTCATTAGCTGTGGTACACGGGCTTAGTTGCTCCATAGCATGTAGATCTTCCCGGACCAGGAATTGAACTTGTGTCTCCTGAACTGGCAGTCAGATTCTTATGCACTGTACCCCCAGGAAAGTCCTGTAATTCTTAACTTGCAGAATTTATTTTAGTACTTCTGCTTCTATTCTTTAGGAAATAATTTTAGCAAACTCATTGCACTTAATAGCATTTCACATAGCTAATTGCTAACATTACCATAGAAGCTAAAATTAAATTTGAAGCTGTAAACAAATTAGTCATTCTTATACAAGTTCTTTCATATGTTAAAAATATCTTGTAAATATTCTGAACTTGAAATCTAAGCTTTGTTTTAATTGAAATAGTGATCGAAGAACTATAAGCATTTACAGGTAAGGCCTGAAGGCTAGTTTAAATAAAAATGGAAAGAATTTCAGGCTCTGGTCTTCATCTTCAAAATTGGTAGCCAGAAGGCCATTCTCTTGGAATATCTTTCTAGCAGTGGAAGGGCCAAGGGAAGAAGGAAGCAAAGGAGAAAAATCGACTGCATGTTAATTAGTGAGACTTTTTAGACAAATCATAGTGATAAGCACTTCTTGATTTGGCTTTCATCCCAAACCTCTTAATGGTAGTGATAGTACTGTGACATGTGGAAACTGAATCTCAGACTATTTTATGACCAAAAATCTCCCTTCATCACTATTTATATACTCTTCCAAAGCCCTCAAACTTCAGCCCCACTCTGCCATGACACATTTCCTCCTTCTCTATCTCAAATCTCTGCTAAGGACCATCTCCATGTGTTGGATCATTTCCCCTTTCCTTTATAATCATTGGAGGTGACTAGTCTAATAAAGAGAATTACATGGTAAGACATTGTTATATCAGATACCATATTGCCAAATTTGTGGTAATTTATAGTGTGAAGTTTTAGCAACAATAAGTTGTTAGTGAGAAATTCAGACTGTGGATTTCCTTTCAAACACACTGCAGGGAAAATGAGGATTTTATATTAGCAAACTTGCATGTTAAAATGTTTAATAAGCATAAATAGTAGCATATTTTGAGGACAAATTTCAAAATAAACAAAGTCATACTTTGACAGATTTTCTCCTTCTTTTGTGTAACTGCTCCTGACCACACCCTCTTTAGGTACTTAATCCTCTTCTATAGTCTACACCATCAGTACTGTTCCCTGCAAACCTGGTTATTCTGGGCTGATCCATGTCAACCTTCTTTTGCCCTCAGCCACCCAACCTCTTTCAAGTTTGTGGTCTTCTTGCTGCCATATTCCAAGGTGATTAAAGAAGATTTGTCCAGCAGACAGAGTTTGTCATGATGTCATTCAATCAGATCCATGCAGATCAAGGCAGGAGAGCAGGGCTGGGTGAGATTTTGTGGCTGGGAAGAAGTAGTTATCATGGTAATTATAAGTGTGCCTGTAAGAGTGATAGTGATGTTCAGATAATTCAGTGTCAGACTGTTGAAAATCAAGAGATGAATAAGCAGGAACTTTCATAGTAATAGAGAAGCATTTTCTGTACCATTTTGATATCTTATGACTGCATCCTTTATAATACTATTATACTACCAGATGATTTGTTTCTTTCAAAATGACAATGGATTCCTGAGTTCATGGACTGGTCTTTATATTCCTAGTGCTTATCTCACAATGTATGTGTGTATACATGTGTATTAGTTACTCAGTTGCATCCGACTCTTTGCAATCCCGTGGACTTGTAGCCTGCCAGGCTACTATGTCCATAGAATTTTCCAGGCCAGAATGCTGGAGTAGGTTGCCATTCCCTTCTCCAGGGGATTTTCCTGACTCAGGGATTAGATGCAGGTCTCCTGTATTTCAGGCAGATCCTTTATTGTCTGAAACACCAGTGAAGATGCTCAAGTAAATACATGCATATTCAGGGTTGCAGAGGAATTAAGACTTTAAAAAACCTTTTACTCTGGACTCTTCAGAGTTGTTCCTTGGACTTCTATCTATAGACTTGACTGATGTCAGTAAGTCTCAAATGTTCTTGGTTTATATATCATCAGTTATGCTCTGTGTGTACTAGGATGAGGGGCCTGGGGGAAAAGGCATCTCAATTCACATATTTAGATAAGTTCAAGTCAGAGAAAGAAATTAGAGATTTGCCTCAAACCTGTTTTGCCTCTTCTTCCTACAGTTTTAGCTAAACCCGTATTAAATAACTTCCTGCTTTGTTATTGTTCAGTTGCTCAGTTGTGTCTGATTCTTTGAGACCCCTTGGGCTGCAGCACATCAGGCTTCCCTGTCTTTCACTGTCTCCTGGAGTTTGCTCAAACTTATGTCCATTGAATCGAAAACCCCATCCAACCATCTCATCCTTTGTCGCCACCTTCTCCTCCTGCCTTCAATCTTTCCCAGCATCAAAGTCTTTTCCAAGAGTTGGCTGTTCACATCAGGTGGCCAAAGTATTGGAGCTTCAGCTTCAGCATCAGTCCTTCCCATGAATATTCAGGGTTGTTTTCCTTTAGGATGGACTGGTTTGATCTCCTTGCAGTCCAAGGGTCTCTCAAGAGTCTTCTCCAACACCACAGTTAAAAAACATCAGTTCTTTGGTGTTCAGCCTTCTTTGTGGTCCAACTCTCACATCTGTATGGGACTACTGGGAAAACCATAGCATAGCTCTTACTAAATGGACTTTTGTCAGCAAGGTGATATATCTGCTTTTTAATATGCTGTCTAGGTTTGCCATAGCTCTTCTTCCAGGGGCAAGCATCTTTTTAATTTCATGGCTGCAGTTACCATACCCAGTGATTTTGGAGTCCAAGAAAATAAAGTCTGTCGCTGTTTCCACTGTTTCCCCATCTATTTGCCATGAAGTGATGGGACTGGATGCTATGATTTTACTTTTTGAATGTTATGTCTTAAGCCAGCTTTTTCACTCTCCTCTTTCAACTCATCAAGATGCCCTTTAATTCCTCTGTGCTTTCTGCCATTAGGGTAGTGTCACCTGTATATTTAAGGTTATTGATATTTCTCCTGGCAATCTTGATTCCAGTTTGTGCTTCATCAAGCCTGGCATTCCATATGATGTACTCTGCATGTAAGTTAAATAAACAGGGTGGCAATGTATGGCCTTGTTATACCCCCTTCCCAATTTTGAACCAGTCCTTCTTCCATGTGAGCTTCTATCTGTTACTTCTTGACCTGCATACAGATTTCTCAGGAGGCAGGTATGGTGGCCTGGTATTCTTATTTCTTTAATAATTTTCCACAGTTTGTTGTGATCCACACAATCAAAGGCTTCAGCATAGTCAGTGAAACAGAAGTAAATGTTTTTCTGGAATTCTCTTGCTTTCTGTGTGATCCAGTGGATGCTGGCAATTTAATCTCTGGTTCCTCTGCATTTTCTAAACCCAGCTTGAACATCTGGAAGTTCTAAGTTCATGTACTGTTGAAGCCTAGCTTGGAGAATTTTAAGGATTACATGACTAGCATGTGAAATGAGTACAGTTGTGCGGTAGTTTGAGCATTCTTTTGCATTCCCCTTCTTTGGTATGGGAAAGAAATCTGACCTTTTTCAGTTCTGTGGCCACTGCTGAGTTTTCCCAATTTGCTGGCCTACTGAGTGTAGCGTTTTAACAGCAGCATCGTTTAGGATTTGAAATAGCTCAGGTGGCATTCCATCACCTCCACTAGTCTTGTTCATAGTAATACTTCCTAAGGCCTGCTTGACTCTGCACTCTGTGATGTCTGGCTCTGGGTGAGTGACCACACCATCATTGTTATCTGGATCATAAAGCCTTTTTTTTTTTTTTTAAATGCAGTTCTGTATATTCTTGCTGCCTCTTCTTAATATCTTCCGCTTCTGTTAGGTCCTTGCCATTTCTGTCCTTTATTGTGCCCATCTGTGCATGAAATGTTCCCTTGGTATCTCCAATTTACTTGGAGAGATCTCTAGTCTTTTGCATCTGTTGTTTTCCTCTATTTTTTTGCATTGTTCACTTAGGAAGGCTTTCTTATCTCTCTTTGCTGTTCTGTGGAACTCTGCATTCAGATGGGTTGATCTTTGCCTCTCCTTTGCCTTTTGCTTCTCTTCTTTCCTCAGCTATTTGTAAGGCTTCCTCAGACAACCATTTAGCCTTCTTGTATTTATTTTTCTTGGGAATGGTTTTCACCATGGCCTCCTGTATGATATTATGAACCTCCGTCCATTGTTCTTTAGGCACTATGTTTATTAGATCTAATCCCTTGAATCTATTTGTCACTTCCACTGTATAACCTTAAGGGATTTGATTTAGGTCACACCTGAATAGCCTGGTGGAATTAGCAACATAACATTTCTTACTCATTTTAAAAAATCACAGTAAAAGACAGAGTTGAGTTCTGGAGACTGGAAACTAAGATCTGTTTTTGAAATGCTATTGTGGTAATAAAAAAGATTTTGAAATCTTTGCTTCTTCTATTACACTATCTAGTTTTATCAGTCCTCTATTTCTTTACACATTTATAAAGAAAAGCATATCATGATCTGTGTGGTGGAGAAAAGTAACCAAAAAGTAGCCATCCAGGCTACCTTTGAATGTTAACAAATTGAGTGGTGAGGATAATAGACAGGATACTAGTCTGTTTAAATTCCTTAATAAAACTGGATCCTGATTTTTCAAAAAAATTATCAAATTGGATTTATTTGCCCCACTTACCTGAAATGAAAGACTTAAATGATTAATTATAATTTAAAGATGTGATTGATATTTTCTAACATGCTTCTTGAGACTCAGTGTTGAATATATTTGTTATTTATGTAACAAATAACATTTATATGTTATTTATGTAAGAACCGGGACTGAGTAGAAACTACATTCATAGCTAATATATTTGATCAGTGACACACCTTCCTAACAATTTAAGACCTTGTGCACCTGTGGTGTTCTCACAAATATATTGCTATATTTTCCTATGCTTTTTGACCTAGGGATTTAGTAGCCAAGACCTTTCGTGAACTCTGAGAACATTATACTATTTCAGCTCTATATGAAAGTGAAAGTGTTTATTGCCCAGTCATCTCTGACTCTTTTAGACCCACGGACGGTAGCCCACCATACTCTTCTACCTATGGAATTTTCCAGGCAAGAATGCCAGAGTGGATTGCCATTTGCCTTCTCCAAGGATCTTCCCACCCATGGATTGAGCTTGGGTCTCCTGCATTGCAGGCAGATTATTTACTATCTGAGCCACCAGAGAAGTCCAAAGTGCTATATTCATAGTCAGCTCTGGAGAGTAAAATGGGTAATTTTGCCAAAAATAAATAATGATTAGGATAAAGAAAAATTGAAATATTCCTGTGTTTTTTAATTTTATTTTAATTTTATTTTATGAAAATATAGCTGATGTCCAACGTTGTGTTAATTTCTGGTACAGTAAAATGATTTAGTTATACATATATACATATTCTTTTTCTTATTCTTTCCATTACAGTTTTTTACAGGGTATTGATTATAGTTCCCTGAGCTGTACAGTGGGAACTTTTTGTTTATCTACTTTACATATAATAGTTTGTATCTGCTAATGCCAAATTCCTAATTTATCACTCCCTACTCTCCACTTTCCCCTTTGTTAAATGTAAGTTTGTTTTCTATCTGTGAGTAGGTTTCTGTTTTATAAATAAGTCAAGTGAACCTGTATTTCTGGTTTTATCAGAAAAGACAAAAACTTTAGATTTATGTGTCCTCAAAAAACAGAGGGGAAAACAATCTACTTAAAAAAAAAAGTTTGTCTCATTTTACAAATAAGTGAATATCAGGTTTTTCCAGAAGATGTAAAAGATATTTTATCAAAGTGCATTGGGTATTAGGGCAAAGAATGAATTAAAAGGGAGAGTTTTATTCAGCTCACTCCAACATATTGGTGTCCTAAGAGACTTTTCCATTTACAGGGGAATCCATTCAAATGTATATGGATAGAAAGCAAAAGAGGAAGCAGAGGGTAGTAACAGATATCCATTTCTCATGATTTTGGATTTCAGTAGGCTGGTCTTTTTTCTGCTCTATCCTCCTCAACTTCCATCCCCTTCTCCTCTTCCCCTTTCCCTCCCCTACACTCCCCTCCTTCTCTTTTAGTTCTCTTTAAATTTTATTGCGTTCACTCCATTCATTATAAGTACTTTAGACTGATAACCTGTTAAAATTATACTAACTACCTTAAAAGAAGTTCCTTTGGTATCTTTGCAAAACTGGTAATTCATTAGGTCAGCAAATTGTGTCTGCCCTGTGGAAAAGTATTGTTTATAGTAAGATCTCTGCTCTGGCTCAGGCTCTTTGTTTCTTCTGGAGCTGTTTCTCCACTCTTCTCCAGTAGCATATTGGGTACTTACTAGCCCGGGGAGTTCACCTTTCAGTGTCATATCTTTTTGCCTTTTCATACCGTTCAAGTCATATTCAAGGCAAGAATACTGAAGTGGTGGCCATTCCTTTCTTCAATGGTCCACATTTTGTCAGAACTCTCTACTATGATCCGTCTATCTTGGGTGGCCCTACATGGCATGGCTCATAGTTTCATTGAGTTAGACAAGGCTGTGATCCATGTGATCAGTTTGGTTAGTTTTCTGTGATTGTGGTTTTCATTCTGTCTGCCCTCTGATGGAGAAGGATAAGAGGCTTGTGGAAACTTCCTGATGGGAGGGACTAGCTGTGGGGAAAACTGGGTCTTGCTCTGGTGGCTGGGCTATGCCCAGAATATCTTGAATCCAGTTTTGCCAATGGGTGAGGCTGTGTTCCCTCCCTGTAGTTTGGCCTGAGGTGACCTCCTTCCAAGGGGTTTATGCCAGCTCGCCTAGGCTCCCAGGACTGTTGTAGTCAGTGCCCCTGACCCTGTGGCAGGCCTCTGCCAGAGACTCTTGGAAACTCACAGACAAGTCTGTTCAGTCACTTATGGGGTTACTGCTCCTTCCTCCTGGGTCCTGGTGTGCATGAGGTTTTGTCATGCCCTCCAAGAGTCTGTTTCCCCAGCCCTGTGGGAGTTCTGTAAGCAAATCACACTGGCCTCCGAAATCAAATTCCCTGGGGGTTCTCAGTCTCTTTGCCGAATCCCCAAGTTGGAAAATCTGTTGTGGGCCCTAGAACTTTTGCAACAGTGTGGGAAATTCTTTGGCATAAATGTTCTCCAGTTTGTGGGTTGTCTTCTTGGTGACTCTGCAGTGAACCTAATAGCAACCTCCTCCAAGAGGACTTATGCCACACGCCGCGCCTCCCAGCTCTGCTGCAGCCAGAGCCCCTGTCCCTGCAGCAGGTCACTGCTGACCCGCACCTCTACAGGAGACACTCAGACATCAACGGCAGGTCTGGCTCAGTCTCCTGTGGAGGGCACTGCTCCTTTCCCTGGGTCCCAGAACATGAATTTTGTTTGTACCCTCTAAGCTTCTCTAGTGGGTCTGAGATATAACTTTAAATGCATTGCACCTCTCCTTCAGTCTTGTTGGGGCTTCCCCTTTGCACCTGGATGCAGGATATCTTTTTTTGGTGGGATCCAACATTCTCCTGTCAATGGTTATTCAGTAACTAGTTACAATTTTGGTGTTCTCACAAGAGAAGATGAGCACATGTCCTTCTCCTCTGCCATCTTAAGAAAAACTTAAGAAAAAGTAAAGTCCAATTCTCCAAAGAACAATATTGTATAACAATATTGTATATCTGGAATGTTATGTCCATGAACTGAGGTAAATTGGAAGTGGGCAAACAGGAGATGCAAAAGTGAATATCGACATTTTAGGAATTGGTGACTAAAATGGACTGGAATGATGAATTTAACTCAGATGACCATTGAATCTTCTACTATGGACAGAAATCCCTTAGAAGTAATGAAGTAGCCCTCACAGTCAACAAAATAGTCAGAAATGCAATTCTTGGGTGCAGTCTCAAAAACAGTAGAATGATCTCTGTTCATTTCCAAGGTAACCCATTCAATATCACAGTAATCCAAGTCTATGCTCCAACCACTAATGCCTAAAAGCTGAAGATGAACAGTTCTATGAAGACCTACAAGACCTTCTAGAAGCAATACAAAAAAGATATCCTTTTCATTATAGGGAACTGAAAAGCAAAAGTAGGAAGTCAAGAGTTACCTATAGTAACAGGCAAGTTTGGCCTTGGAGTACAAAATGTAGCAGCGTTTTGCCAAGAAAACACATTGGTTATAGCAAATACCTATTTCAGCAACAAAAGATGACTCTACACAAGGACATCACCAGATGGTCAGTACTAAAATCTGACTGATTATATCATTTACAGACGAAGATGGAGATGCCCTATACAGACAGCAAAATCAAGACCAGAGGCTGACTATGGCTCAGATCATGAACTCCTTATTGCCAAATTCAGGCTTAAATTGAAGAAAGTAGGGAAAACCACTAACCCATTGGGGTATGACCTAAATCAATTCTCTTATGATAATACAGTGGAAGTGACAAATAGATTCAAGGGATTATATCTGATAGAGAGTTCCTGAAAGACCATTGATGGAGGTTCATAACATTGTACAACAGGGTGTATTCAAAACCATCCCCAAGAAAAAGAAATGCAGAAGGCAAAATGGTTGTCTAAGGAGGCCTTACAAATAGCTTAGAAAAGAAGAGAAGCTAAAGGCAATGGAGAAAAGGAAATATATACCCATCTGAGTGCAGAGTTTCAACGACTAGCAAGGAGAGATAAGAAAGCCTTCCTAAGTGATCAGTGCAAAGAAATAGGGGAAAACAATAGAATGGGAAAGACTAGAGATCTCTTCAAGAAAATTAGAGATACCAAGGGAACATTTCATGCACAAAAATGGTCAGAAGCAGAAGATATTAGAAGAGATGGCAGGAATACACAGAAGAACTATACAAAAAAGATTTTAATGACCCAGATAACCATGATGGTGTGGTTACACCTAGAGCCAGATATCTTAGAGTGCAAATCCACGTGGACTTAGGAAGCATCAGTATGAACAAAGCCAGTGGAGGTGATGGAATTCCAGCTGAGCTATTTCAAATCCTGAAAGATAATGCTGTTAAATTGTTGCACTTAGTATGCAAGCAAATTGAGAAAACTCAGCAGTGGCCACAGGACTGGAAAAGGTCAGTTTTCATTCCAACCCAAAGAAAGACAGTGCCAAAGAATGTTCAAACTACCACACAATTGCATGCATTTCATATGCTAGAAAAGTAATGCTCAAAATTCTCTAAGCTAGGGTTCAGTAGTATGTGAACTGAGAAGTCCCAGATGTTAAAGAAGGATTTAGAAAAGGCAAAGAAACCAAAGATCACAGAAAAAGCAAGGGAATTCCAGAAAAAATAAAACATCGACTTCTGTTTCATTCACAATGTGAAAGCTTTTGACTGTGTTGGTCACAAAAAACTGTGGAAAATTCTCAAAGAGAATGAATACCAGATAACCTTACTTGCCTCCTGTGAAACCTGTATGTAGTCAAGAAGCAACAGTTAGAACTGAACATTGAACAATGGACTGGTTCCAAACTGGGAAAAGAGAACAAGGTAGTATATTGTCACTGTGCTTATTTGACTTATATGCAGAGTACATCATGTGCAATCCTGGGCTGGATGAAGCACATGCTGGAATCAAGATTGCCGGGAGAAACATCAAGTAACCTCAGATATGCAGATGACACCACCCTTATGGCAGAAAGTAAAAGGAACTGAAAAACCTCTTGATGAAGATAAGGGAGAAGAGTGAAAAAGCTGGCTAAAATCTCAACATTCACAAAATTAAGATCATGTCATCTGGTCCCAACGTATCATGGCAAATAGATTGGGAAACAATGGAAAACAGTGACAGACTTTATTTTCAGGGGCTCCAAAATCAGTGAAGATGGTGACTGCACCCATGAAATTAAGACACTTGTTCCTTGGAAGAAAAGCCAAGACAAACTTAGACAGTGTTATTGAAAAGTAGAGATGTTACTTTGCTGACAGAGATCTGTATAGTCAAAGCTATAATTTTCCCAGTAGTCTTGTGTGGATGTTAAATTTGGACCATAAAAGGCTGAGTGCTGAAGAATTGATGCTTTTGAACCGTGGTTATGGAAAAGACTCTTGAATTCCTTGGACAGCAATGGGATCAAACAAGTCAATTCTAAAGGAAATTAGTCCTGAATATTCATTGGAAGGACTGATGTTGAAGCTAAAGCGCCAGTACTTTGGCCACCTGATGCGAAGAACAGACTCATTGGAAAATACCTTGATGCTGGGAAAGATCAAAGGCAGGAGAAGTGTATGACAGAGGGCGAGATGGTTGGATGGCATCACCAACTCAATGGACATGAGTTTAAGCATGGTCCTGGGGATAGTGAAGAACAGGGAGGCCTGGTATGCTGCATTCCATGGGGTCACAAAGAGTTGAACATGACTGAGCAAATGAACAATACTATAGTAAGATCTCATTTTGGAGTGTTAATAGCTCAGTTGTGTGGACTCTTGGCAATCCCATGAACTGTAGGCTGCCAGCCTCCCTTGTCCATGGAATTCTCCAGGCAATAGTATTGGAGTGGATTGTCATTCCCTTCTCCAGGGTATCTTCCTGACCCAGGGACTGAACCCATTGCAGACAGGTTCTTTGCTATCTGAGCCACCAGAGAAGCTCCTCAGATATGAATTGTCTATTAGTAAGATCTCAGTTTAGTATAATTTAATTGTAGGTTATTTTCTCTTTTACAGATCATTCTTTTGTTTGGTCACAGGTAATCTTGCTCAAAACATTTCCAATTTAGAGTCATAACTTTGCATTACAAAATGTTGGAAGAATTCTGGTGATTTGTACTTAAAAAAAAACTTTGATCTCTTTTTAATATGCCATATAAAATATGAAATTATAATACCTTGCTTAATTAAATTTATAACTAAATCTCGATGTATTCTTAGATATATTTGTTTGCTACCATATGGCACACAAATATGAAATGTATGTCGTTAAAATAGGTTACTCTTAGTATTGAAAATATGGCAGCTGTGTGTTTTTTTTAATACTCAATACTTTTAGTAAATAAGATAGTATATGTTGCAGATATGTTTACACACACACACACACACACACACACACACACACACACACACACACA